>JAQISU010000064.1:2325000-2565000 GCA_029339505.1 Unio delphinus
TCAACCCATGCTCTTTCCTTGTCCGAGTGTGTAACTCCACCCACCCCACCACAACCTTTCAGTTTTCCAAAAATAATATTTAGCTTTTCTAATACTTTCTGAACAAGTATAATTTTTTCTTTTTCGTTCCAATTACCGGATCTTTTTATATTTTCCTTGTGCTCCATGACTGAAATTTACTTAGAAAAAGAAAACTCAAAGCAGACGACAACAATACTTACAGTTAGCTGGAGTTCGCACGTGAATCCATAGAGATGATCATATGCTTAACTTCCAAGGTATTGAGTCTTACGGTGCGATCGCTTAAGAGTGTAATAAATTATCTCAAACTTCGTCCTTAGTTGAAGATCCTCAATTGTTGATTTGAGGAAGCATAGTGAAACGATATCCGAGAGAAATCTCAGCTCGGGCAAAAACTGACGGATCTGAGGTTGAGCATGTCCTCATAATTAAGATGTTTAGTGAAACCGGGCCCAGGTTCTTCGTGCCCCCTGCGGGTTCGGGGTTGTAGAATTGGCCTGACGTGCCTCGCCACGTGTCGTAAAAGGCGACTAAGTAGAGGCAACCTGTTTGCCTTGGGTTGCGTCCCGTGTCGGGGGAGGAAAGGATCCTGGTAGTTGCAACACACTACTTTGGCCTCTACTTCTCTTAGACGGGTGGTCGAGATGGGCCCGGTCTCGACAAATCGGCTGGTCACGCCGAGCACTAGGAGGTCTTTTTTCCTTTTTTATTACTTATCTTCTCTTTTTTCTTGTATCTATCTTGATACCACCGTTTCCCCTACATTCTTTTCCTTTAGCTTTCACTTCCACAAGTTTTAGAAGACTTCCTAGATAGCGGTGGCTCAACGGGTCAATCGGGAGGTAATTTTACCGACCCTAGAAGGAAGCTTCATGGGTCAATCCCAGGTAATTTTATCTAACGAGTATGGCATCTATGTATCCCTGGCACTTGAAAAGTGTCCCCTCGTTGGGCTCCGTGGCGGGTGGGAAGCATGGGTGCTGAAATTTTAAACCCCAATCATGGCAAATACAACAAAAAAAAACAACAATAAACGTACCAAACCATTGTCTGATTCGGATGAAGAACCATGCGGCGTGGAATCATTTCCACGCTTCATGGTTATACAGTCAAAAGATGATGCAAAACCGCTTTCAGGTTTATCTCCTTTCGTTATCGAGAAAACAATCTCCGGCACTATTGGCACACCAAAAAGTGTTAAAAAACTAAAATCGGGCTGTCTTCTTGTAGAGTGTGAGCGAAAGAAACAAACAGAAAATATGATGAAAATGAAGACATTCTTTGATATCCCAGTAACCTCATTCGCTCACACTACACTGAATTCGTCCAAAGGGGTAATGCGATGTCGTGACTTGGCTGGAGTCACTGATGCAGATATCATCGAAGGGATGAAAAATGAAGGTGTCACTGCAGTGCGAAGAATACGTATTAAACGTAAAAACACCGTGCAGGACACCAATACATTTGTACTCACCTTTAATAAACCGACAGTGCCCAAAGTGGTCAAGGTTGGGTTTTTACAAGTAAAGGTCGATATTTACATTCCAAACCCCCTTCGATGCTATAAATGTCAAAAATACGGCCATCACTAGGATCGATGTTCCAGAGCCAAGGTATGTGGCCGATGTGGAGACCACTCTCATCAGGAAGCTGATTGTAGAGCAACTCCGCATTGTGTCAACTGTGGCAAGGAACATCACGCCAGTTCCAAAGATTGTGATACATGGAAACAGGAGAAGGAAATTCAGAGGGTAAAGTTTACCTCGAACATTCCCTACCCAGAGGCCAGAAAACTTGTCCAGGCGAAAACATCCCTACCTGGCCCATCCTTCTCCATAGTCGTAAAACACAATCCAAAAAGCACGAAGGACGCCCAAACACAGACGGATCAGCCCGATTCAACCACAAGTACCAATATCCATAATTATAAGCCACAGAAAAGCAAAACATCAACTCAGACAACTTTTAATAACAATCCACCACCAAAATCACCAAAACAGAAACAAAAAGCACCAACAAATCAACCGCAAAAGGGGTCAGATGACCCCATTAAACTCTACAACAGGTTTGGAGAGATTGAGAGCATGGATGCAGAAGAAACTGCTCCATGTACTCAAAGTAGCTCCAAACCTAATAAAACTAAATATACTCCCGTACTTCCTCCAGACAAATAACAACACATGCTTCCTTCGCGAATAGTCTAACCTAGTTCCAGAATCTCCAGCATAACATTAGAATGAAGAACACCATCATACAATGGAACTGTCGAGGACTTAAAGCTAACTACAATGATATTCTTCTGCTTTTAAATGAACACGATCCTGCTGTCCTATGTTTACAGGAAACATTCCTGAAAGAGACAGATACAATTACTTTTAAAAACTTTTCCCTGTTTAATGCGTACTTTCAAAACGCAGACAGGGCCTCAGGAGGAGTCTCTATTGCTGTGAACAATAGAGCCCCTCACAGAGTCATTCCTTTAAACACAAATTTACAAGCCATTATGGGGATCAAATCACATAAACGACAGAGGCCATAAAATAGAAGATTTCATTTCTAGACACGATCTGTGTCTATATAACATTATTTCACCAACATATTTACACCCAGGAACGGGTACGTACACATGCATAGATTTGACAATTTGCTCTCCCTCACTGCTTTTGGACTATGAATGGAAGGTCGCTGATGACCTTCACAGCAGTGATCACTTTCCAATCACTCTTGAAAATAACACTAAAATTGATGATGCAATTCCACAATGGAATATAAAGAAGGCCGATTGGGCTATGTTTGAAGCATTATGTAAAACTAGACT
The DNA here is from genome assembly GCA_029339505.1 of Unio delphinus. Lineage (NCBI taxonomy): Eukaryota > Metazoa > Mollusca > Bivalvia > Unionida > Unionidae > Unio > Unio delphinus. The sequence goes on from JAQISU010000064.1 coordinate 2,327,840, forward strand.
AAATAATGATACAGTATTCAACGCTGTTAATCCTATACAGCAATTTACCTCCGTTCTAATTTCAATTGCAGATGAATCCATTCCCAAGTCCTCAACGAACAGTAAGAGATCGCAAAAACCTTGGGTAACCAAGGAATACAAAGAAGCCATTAGACAACGCCGAGAAGCATTAAAAACATTCAACACTCGTCCAACGCCCGAAAACTTAAATAAATATCGTATTGCCCGGGCTAAAACTCGACGCACAATCAAAGAATGTAAGCGTGCATCCTGGAAGAAATATATTCTTTAAACTCTCGTTCCTCAATGAAACAAGTTTGGGATACTATTCGGAAAATAAATGGAAAAAGGAAACACAATTCTATTCGACACCTAAAAATAAACAATATCAATTTCAGTTCGAAACGTGACATAGCAAATATTCTTGCCGATAGTTTTTCGAAAAACTCATCATCATCTAATTATTCAGATGGCTTTAGAAGATTAAAATCTCCAAAAAAAAAGTCACGTTTAAAATTTACATCGAACAACACTGACAATTATAACCAGCTGTTTTCTTTATTGGAGCTTAGGGAGGCATTAGACAAGGCCCATGATACATCCGCTGGGCCTGACGAAGTACATTACCAGTTCTTGAAACACCTCCCAGAATCTTCTCTGACATTGCTTCTTAAAATATTTAACGATTTATGGATTTCTGGTAATATACCTAAGAGCTGGAAAGAAGCAACAGTGATACCGATTCCCAAACCAGGCAAAGATAACGAAGATCCTAACAGCTATCGGCCTATTGCATTGACAAGCTGCGTTTGCAAAACAACGGAACGAATGATTAATTCTCGGCTTGTATGGTACTTGGAAAGTAACAATTTAATTTCTCCTTTCCAAAGTGGCTTCCGTTCTGGTCGTAGTACTAACGATCATCTGGTTAGACTGGAAACATATATTCGCGATGCATTTATCAAGAAGGAACATTTAGTAGCAGTCTTCTTTGATTTAGAAAAGGCCTATGATACAACATGGAAGTACGGGATACTAAATGACCTGCACGATCTAGGTCTAAAAGGCCGTCTGCCCGCTTTCATCTCCAGTTTTCTGTCCGACAGAGAATTCAAAGTACGCGTGGGCTCTACCCTCTCCGATATGAACCAGCAAGAGTTGGGTGTGCCCCAGGGCAGTATTTTATCTGTGACGCTATTTAATATCAAAATCAATAGCATCACCAAGTGCTTAACTCCCGGTGTGGACTGTTCTTTATATGTAGACGATTTTTTAATTTGTTATCGTTCAAAGCGCATACATACAATTGAAAGGCAACTTCAACAAAATATTAATAAGATCCACAATTGGGCCAGTAAAGACGGTTTCAAATTTTCTAAATCGAAAACAGTATGCATGCATTTCTGTCAATTGCGAAGACATCATGATGACCCTAAACTCACGCTGGACGGAACACGTATTCCAGTTGTTGAGGAAACAAAGTTTTTGGGTATTATTTTCGACAGAAAACTGACTTTTATACCACACATCAAAAATTTGAAAGCTAAATGCTTAAAAGCTTTAAATTTACTAAAAGTAATTGCGCACACTGACTGGGGTGCTGATAAAAAAGTCCTGCTCAATTTGTATAGAACATTTATCCGTTCTATACTAGACTATGGATGCATTGTTTATGGTTCAGCTAGGAAGTCTTATTTTGAAAATGCTTGACCCAATTCATCATCAGGGAATAAGACTTGCTCTAGGAGCATTCAAGACATCTCCATGCGAAAGCCTTCTCGCGGAAGCGAATGAACCACCATTATCGCACCGCAGAGAAATGCTTTCTATACAGTACGCTCTTAGGTTAAGATCAAACCCTCTGAACCCTGCTTTTTCGGCTGTTTTTCAACCAAAATACAAAACTATGTATGAAAACAAACCAAATGCCATACCTTCATTTGGCATTAGAATATCATCCAGTTTTGACACTATAAAAATTAATCTCCCTACAGTTCAGAACACGTTTGTCTCGGAAACACCACCTTGGCTCCTTAAGCAACCCAAAGTGATTTTTACGTTGCACGATGGGAGAAAATGTGAGACGAATCCTGCCGTTTTCCAGAATTCTTATCATGAACTCCTCAACGATTTTAAAAACTGCACCAAAATTTTTACTGATGGATCAAAAGTTGATGACCAGGCTGCTGCAGCCTTCGTTAGTGGCAAGCACATAACCAAAGTGCGCTTGCCAAACAATGCGTCCATATTTTCAGCGGAAATCAGAGCAATAGACCTTGCTCTGAAATTTATTGAACAAAAGCGCATTTTAAATAGCATTTTTTTCTGTGACTCTCTGTCAGTACTTCAGTCGCTGCACCATAGAAAACTGGATAATCCATTACTAGTCGATATTCTCGTCAAAAACTCTGAGCTTAGTAAGTCCTACAACATAGTATACTGTTGGCTACCTAGCCATATTGGTATTAGAGGTAATGAAGAAGCAGACCGGGCTGCTAAGATGGCTCTATCCCAAGAACCATCGAATTTTAAATTACCTTTTACTGATTTTAAACCTTGTATCAAGAAGTACCTACGTCAGAAGTGGCAGGCGTCATGGGATGATGCAGTCAATAACAAACTTCATGCCATCAAACCAACCCTGGGAGAATGGACTCCTTCCTACAGAACTATCCGTAGGGAGGAGGTTGTCATTGCAAGAATCAGAATCGGTCATACATACATTACCCACTCCCACATACTGAAAGGTGAAGATCCACCAGAGTGCGTTTCTTGCAATGAGCCATTCACTGTGAAACACTTTATGACCGAGTGTTCCGACCTGCAACCTACGCGTGCTAAATATTATAATGTACATGACATGAAGGAACTTTTTGATACAATACAAATCACTTGTATTTTAGATTTCCTGAAGAAAGTAAATCTCTATTTTAAACTATAACTTGTATGCTATCACCTAGAATATTTTTATCTAATACAAATATCACCTCTTATTTATAACATCTTATCATCAACATATACCATTTACATCTCCCGTTGATTGGAAAGCTTCATATTTTCCTGTCACCAACATCTTACCATTTTATATTTAACTATTATGGTTTTGTATATCGCTGGTTGATGTTAAACCTCTCTTATATTTGAACATCTACCCTATTGTTTGGCGCTAAATAGCCTAAAAGTGCTGGTGCGCCGTTAAAATGCAATCAAACAAACAAACAAGGTTCTTCGTAAGATGAGGATATGTTGCCGAGTGAAGAAGGATGAGTCGAAAGCACAATGGTTTGTACCGATTTATAGCATGCATTACATATAAAAAAATGACACGCACGTTACATTTTATTGAAAGTAGCTGGAACTTTGTCAACTCCTGTGTACAATTTTTGGTGCACCCAAATTTCGATAATCCTTCCTTAAATTGCCGAAGCATTTTAAAGTATACTGATACTGCGCGTGATCAAAGTATATGCTTTCAAAGCTGTATTCTTGTTGTCACAAGATAAAGCCGGGTTGGGACTGGATTAGTGAAAACACCGAAAGCAACTGTGTTAATAAGATGTTTATTTATAAACGCAATTTAAATATAAACATATCTGAAGCCATAATGAACAAAAGATGAGGAAAATTGTAAAGTTCCTAACATGGAACTATCAACAAGTAACTCAACGAAAAAACCTCAAAGAATGACTTTAACGAAAGACATTAAAAACTAAAGTGAATAACGTCTTATCACCCGATCAACAAATACATGTATATGTACGAGTTTACGAATATATCGCTCGTATAACGAAGATGAGATGTAAATGTTTGTAAGCTTGGTTATATCGTTCATATAAAAAATTAACAATGTAAAGGAATGTAAGTAATACATTTATCGTTCATCACACGATTTTGATATGTAAATGTGAAAACATTAATTTATCGCTCAAATAACGATTTTTTCGATATGAAACTGGTGAAATGTTTGCTCAGATGGCAATAGCAATAAAATGGAACACGTATTATATAAGATCGTGGCGCCCATTAGACGTCCAAGATGCATCTCCGGTTCCACCCGCTCTTGTCAATGGTCAACGACTCGCCAGGCATATCCTCCCTATCGGCTTGAAGGATCCCTCGACAGCCCTCACATTTCACACAGACCCGACAATCGCGAAGCATTGGTCCCACGTATTGAGAACACCAGTACACTCGTCCGAACCAACGTCACCAGACACATCATATACGTCACAAGGAACCACAGTTCTGCGACTTCACATCACTAACCCATATATATATATATATATATATATATATATATATATATATATATATATATATATATATATATATATATATATATATATATAGTCGTTTATCGTGGTTAATCAGTTCCAGACTCTACCGCGATAAGTCAATTTCCGCGAAGTAGTATTCTTTATTTATAGATCGAATATTTTCGTAGTTAGATTATAGAAAATCTGTTCACGACCATCTAAATACGGTTTATAACATTATTAGAGCCTTCTGGACATGAAATAACACCCCATTAGTCACCATTACACTCGTATTACCCAATATATTAGACAAAATACGAGAAAATAAGACATTAGACGGCACACATGTATTATTATTGTACATTTATTTACACACACAGTTCTTGCAACCACTAACCTATGAAAATAGTGCAACTTGTTCGATGATGAAGATATGTACTGCACAGCAATGAAGAGTAAGGTTACTGCTCCTCTGAAGGCACGACTTCAGTAGGAGAGTTTTCAGGTGGTGCAGTATCTGAGGCAGTGGGTTTCTGGGTGCGCGGCTGAAGAGCATCGTGATAGTCAGTTGCTGGCGCTGTCTTTTCATAGGTGTAAGGAGGCTTTTGTAGGGTTCCATCAAGTGCATTGCGGAAACGCAATGCACGCATCATTTATGGGTCCCATTTGCCAATCATGTCCTGAACTTCCTTAATAGTTCTCACGACTTGCAAGAGACGCTCAAGTGTAAGGCCAACTTCCTCCTCCTGACCCCCAGGGACCTCCCCCTGCGGGTTCGGGGTTGTAGAATTGGCCCGACGTGCCTCGCCACGTGTCCTAAAAGGCGACTAAGTAGAGGCAACCTGTTTGCCGTGGGTTGCGTCCCGTGTCGGGGGAGGAAAGAATCCTGGTAGTTGCAACACACTACTTTGGCCTCTACTTCTCTTAGAGGGGTGGTCGAGATGGGCCCGGTCTCGACAAATCGGCTGGTCACGCCGAGCCCTAGGAATACTTTATTAACTCTCTCACCTCCTTTTACTTTCTCCTTGTATCTCCTTTGATACCACCGTTGTCCTATAATCTATTACTATATCTTTCCCATTCCTAAATCATAGAAGACTTCCTAGATAGCGGTGGCTTAACGGGTCAATCGGGAGGTAATTTTACTGACCCTAGAAATTGGCGACTTCAGGGTCAACCAAAGGTAATTTTATCAACTGAGTATGGCATCTGTGAATCCCTGGAACTTTAAAAGTGTCCCCTTGTTGGGCTACTTGGTGGGTGGGGAGCACGGGTGCTGAATTTTTGAATCAAGCCATCATGGAAAAAAAAACAATAAACGTACCAAATTACTGTCTGACTCTGATGAAGAACCACGTGGCGTGGAATCATTTCCACGCTTCATGGTTATTCAATCAAAAGATGATGCTAAACCGCTTTCAGGTTTATCTACATTTATTATCGAGAAAACCATTGCGGGATCGATTGGCACACCAAAAAGTGTGAAAAAACTAAAATCGGGTTGCCTTCTTTTAGAGTGAGCGAAAGGGGCAAACAGACAATATCATGAGAATGAAAACATTCTTTGATATTCCAGTGACCTCATTCGCCCACACTACACTGAATTCGTCCAAAGGCATAATACGATGTCGTGACTTGGCTGGTGTCACCGACGCAGATATCATCGAAGGGATGAAACATGAAGGTGTCACTGCAGTGCGAAGAATACGTATTAAACGTAATAACACCCTGCAGGACACCAATACATTTGTACTCACCTTTAATAAACCGACAGTGCCCAAAGTGGTCAAGGTTGGGTTTTTACAAATAAAGGTCGAGATCTACATTCCAAACCCCCTTCGATGCTATAAATGTCAAAAATACGGCCATCACGAGGATCGATGTTCCAGAGCCAAGGTATGTGGCCGATGTGGACAACACTCTCATCAGGAAGCTGATTGTAGAGCAACTCCGCATTGTGTTAACTGTGGCAAGGAACATCACGCCAGTTCCAAAGATTGTGATACATGGAAACAGGAGAAGGAAATTCAGAGGGTAAAGTTTACCTCGAACATTCCCTACCCAGAGGCCAGAAAACTTGTCCAGGCAAAAACATCCCTTCCTGGCCCATCCTTCTCCACAGTCGTAAAACACAATCCAAAAAGCACGAAGGACGCCCAAACACAGACGGATCAGCCCGATTCAACCACAAGTACCAATATCCCTAATTATAAGCCACAGAAAAGCACAACATCAACTCAGACAACTTTTAATAACAATCCACCACCAAAATCACCAAAACAGAAACAAAAAGCACAAACAAATAAACCGTAAAAGGGGTCAGATGACCCCATTAAACTCTACAACAAGTTTGGAGAGATTGAGAGCATGGATGCAGAAGAAACTGCTCCATGTACTCAAAGTAGCTCCAAACCAAATAAAACTAAATATACTCCCGTACTTCCTCCATACAAATAACAACACATGCTTCCTTCGCGAATAGTCTAACCTAGTTCCAGAATCTCCAGCATAACATTAGAATGAAGAACACCATCATACAATGGAACTGTCGAGGACTTAAAGCTAATTACAATGATATTCTTCTGCTTTTAAATGAACACGATCCTGCTGTACTAAGTTTACAGGGAACATTCCTGAAAGAGACAGATACAATTACTTTTAAAAACTTTTCCCTGTTTAATGCGTACTTTTAAAACGCAGACAGGGCCTCAGGAGGAGTCTCTATTGCTGTGAACAATAGAGCCCCTCACAGAGTCATTCCTTTAAACACAAATTTACAAGCCATTGCTGTAAGTGTCACTCTACATCGAGTGATTACTTTTTGTTCCATTTACTTACCACCAAACACCAACCTAGTAAAAAAGGAATTAGACAATCTTGTTGAACAACTTCCCGCGCCCTTCGTTTTACTCGGGGATTTTAATGCCCATAACATTTTATGGGGATCAAATCACATAAACGACAGAGGCCATAAAATAGAAGATTTCATTTCTAGACACGATCTGTGTCTATATAACACTAATTCACCAACATATTTACACCCAGGAACGGGTACGTACACATGCATAGATTTGACAATTTGCTCTCCCTCACTGCTTTTGGACTATGAATGGAAGGTTGCTGATGACCTTCACAGCAGTGATCACTTTCCAATCACTCTTGAAAATAACACTAAAATTGATGATACAATTCCACAATGGAATATAAAGAAGGCCGATTGGGCTATGTTTGAAGCATTATGTAAAACTAGACTAAATAATGATACAGTATTCAACGCTGTTAATCCTATACAGCAATTTACCTCCGTTCTAATTTCAATTGCAGATGAATCCATTCCCAAGTACTCAACGAACAGTAAGAGATCGCAAAAACCTTGGGTAACCAAGGAATGCAAAGAAGCCATTAGACAACGCCGAGAAGCATTAAAAACATTCAACACTCGTCCAACGCCCGAAAATTTAAATAAATATCGTATTGCCCGCGCTAAAAACTCGACGCACACTCAAAGAATGTAAGCGTGCATCCTGGAATAAATATATTTCTTCTTTAAACTCTCGTTCCTCAATGAAACAAGTTTGGGATACTATTCGGAAAATAAATGGAAAAAGGAAACACAATTCTATTCGACACCTAAAAATAAACAATATCAATTTCAGTTCGAAACGTGACATAGCAAATATTCTTGCCGATAGTTTTTCGAAAAACTCATCATCATCTAATTATTCAGATGGCTTTAGAAGATTAAAATCTCAAAAAGAAAAGTCACGTTTAAAATTTACATCGAACAACACTGACAATTATAACCAGCTGTTTTCTTTATTGGAGCTTAGGGAGGCATTAGACAAGGCCCATGATACATCCGCTGGGCCTGACGAAGTACATTACCAGTTCTTGAAACACCTCCCAGAATCTTCTCTGACAGTGCTTCTTAAAATATTTAACGATTTATGGATTTCTGGTAATATACCTAAGAGCTAGAAAGAAGCAACAGTGATACCGATTCCCAAACCAGGCAAAGATAACGAAGATCCTAACAGCTATCGGCCTATTGCATTGACAAGCTGCGTTTGCAAAACAATGGAACGAATGAATAATTCTCGGCTTGTATGGTACTTGGAAAGTAACAATTTAATTTCTCCTTTCCAAAGTGGCTTCCGTTCTGGTCGTAGTACTAACGATCATCTGGTTAGACTGGAAACATTTATTCGCGATGCATTTATCAAGAAGGAACATTTAGTAGCAGTCTTCTTTGATTTAGAAAAGGCCTATGATACAACATGGAAGTACGGGATACTAAATGACCTGCACGATCTAGGTCTAAAAGGCCGTCTGCCCGCTTTCATCTCCAGTTTTCTGTCCGACAGAGAATTCAAAGTACGCGTGGGCTTTACCCTCTCCGATATGACCCAGCAAGAGATGGGTGTGCCCCAGGGCAGTATTTTATCTGTGACGCTATTTAATATCAAAATCAATAGCATCACCAAGTGCTTAACTCCGTGTGTGGACTGTTTTTTATATGTAGACGATTTTTTAATTTGTTTTTCGATCAAAGCACATGCATACAATTGAAAGGCAACTTCAACAAAATATTAATAAGATCCACAATTGGGCCAGTAATAACGGTTTCAAATTTTCTAAATCGAAAACAGTATGCATGCATTTCTGTCAATTGCGAAGAAATCATGATGACCCTTAACTCACGCTGGACGGAACACGTATTCCAGTTGTTGAGGAAACGAAGTTTTTGGGTATTATTTTCGACAGAAAACTGACTTTTATACCACACATCAAAAATTTGAAAGCTAAATGCTTAAAAGCTTTAAATTTACTAAAAGTAATTGCGCACACTGACTGGGGTGCTGATAAAAAAGTCCTTCTCAATTTGTATAGAACATTTATCCGTTCTATACTAGACTATGGATGCACTGTTTATGGTTCAGCTAGGAAGTTTTATTTGAAAATGCTTGACCCAATTCATCATCAGGGAATAAGACTTGCTCTAGGAGCATTCAAGACATCTCCATGCGAAAGCCTTCTCGCGGAAGCGAATGAACCACCATTATCGCACCGCAGAGAAATGCTTTCTATACAGTACGCTCTTAGGTTAAGATCAAACCCTCTGAACCCTGCTTTTTCGGCTGTTTTTCAACCAAAATACAAAACTATGTATGAAAACAAACCAAATGCCATACCTTCATTTGGCATTAGAATATCATCCAGTTTTGACACTATAAAAATTAATCTCCCTACAGTTCAGAACACGTTTGTCCCGGAAACACCACCTTGGCTCCTTAAGCAACCCAAAGTGATTTTTACGTTGCACGATGGGAGAAAATGTGAGACGAATCCTGAAATTGCCAGAATTCTTATCATGAACTCCTCAACGATTTTAAAAACTGCACCAACATTTTTACTGATGGATCAAAAGTTGATGACAAGGCTGCTGCAGCCTTCGTTAGTGGCAAGCACATAACCAAAGTGCGCTTGCCAAACAATGCGTCCATATTTTCAGCGGAAATCAGAGCAATAGACCTTGCTCTGAAATTTATTGAACAAAAGCGCATTTTAAATAGCATTTTTTTCTGTGACTCTCTGTCAGTACTTCAGTCGCTGCACCATAGAAAACTGGATAATCCATTACTAGTCGATATTCTCGTCAAAAACTCTGAGCTTAGTAAGTCCTACAACATAGTATACTGTTGGCTACCTAGCCATATTGGTATTAGAGGTAATGAAGAAGCAGACCGGGCTGCTAAGATGGCTCTATCCCAAGAACCATCGAATTTTAAATTACCTTTTACTGATTTTAAACCTTGTATCAAGAAGTACCTACGTCAGAAGTGGCAGGCGTCATGGGATGATGCAGTCAATAACAAACTTCATGCCATCAAACCAACCCTGGGAGAATGGACTCCCTCCTACAGAACTATCCGTAGGGAGGAGGTTGTCATTGCAAGAATCAGAATGGGTCATACATACATTACCCACTCCCACATACTGAAAGGTGAAGATCCACCAGAGTGCGTTTCTTGCAATGAGCCATTCACTGTTAAACACTTTATGACCGAGTGTTCCGACCTGCAACCAACGCGTGCTAAATATTATAATGTACATGACATGAAGGAACTTTTTGATACAATACAAATCACTTGTATTTTAGATTTCCTGAAGGAAGTAAATCTCTATTTTAAACTATAACTTGTATGCTATCACCTAGAATATTTTTATCTAATACAAATATCACCTCTTATTTATAACATCTTATCATCAACATATATCATTTACATCTCCCGTTGATTGGAAAGCTTCATATTTTCCTGTCACCAACATCTTACCATTTTATATTTAACTATTATGGTTTTGTATATCTCTGGTTGATGTTAAACCTCTCTTATATTTGAACATCTAACCTATTGTTTGGCGCTAAATAGCCTAAAAGTGCTGGTGCGCCGTTAAAGTGCAATCAAACAAACAAACAAGGTTGTTCGTAAGATGAGGATATGTTGCCGAGTGAAGGATGAGTCGAAAGCACAATGGTTTGTACCGATTTATAGCATGCATTACATATAAAAAATGACACGCACGTTACATTTTATTGAAAGTAGCTGGAACTTTGTCAACTCCTGTGTACAATTTTTGGTGCACCCAAATTTCGATAATCCTTCCTTAAATTGCCGAAGCATTTTAAAGTATACTGATAGTGCGCGTGATCAAAGTATATGCTTTCAAAGCTGTATTCTTGTTGTCACAAGATAAAGCCGGGTTGGGACTGGATTAGTGAAAACACCGAAAGCAACTGTGTTAATAAGATGTTTATTTATAAACGCAATTTAAATATAAACATATCTGAAGCCATAATGAACAAAAGATGAGGAAAATTGTAAAGTTCCTAACATGGAACTATCAACAAGTAACTCAACGAAAAAACCTCAAAGAATGACTTTAACGAAAGACATTAAAAACTAAAGTGAATAACGTCTTATCACCCGATCAACAAATACATGTATATGTACGAGTTTACGAATATATCGCTCGTATAACGAAGATGAGAAGTAAATGCTTGTAAGCTTGGTTATGTCGTTCATATAAAAATTTAACAATGTAAAGGAATGTAAGTAATACATTTATCGTTCATCTCACGATTTTTATATGTAAATGTGAAAACATGAATTTATCGCTCAAATAACGATTTTTTCGATATGAAACTGGTGAAATGTTTGCTCAGATGGCAATAGCAATAAAATGGAACACGTATTATATAAGATCGTGGCGCCCATTAGACGTCCAAGATGCATCTCCGGTTCCACCCGCTCTTGTCAATGGTCAACGACTCGCCAGGCATATCCACCCTATCGGCTTGAGGGATCCCTCGACAGCCCTCACATTTCACACAGACCCGACAATCGCGAAGCATTGGTCCCACGTATTGAGAACACCAGTACACTCGTCCGAACCAACGTCACCAGACACATCATATACGTCACAAGAAACCACAGTTCTGCGACTTCACATCACTAACCCATATATATATATATATAGTAGTTTATCGTGGTTAATCAGTTCCAGACTCTACCGCGATAAGTCAATTTCCGCGAAGTAGTATTCTTTATTTATAGATCGAATATTTTCGTAGTTAGATTATATAAAATCTGTTCACGACCATCTAAATACGGTTTATAACATTATTAGAGCCTTCTGGACATGAAATAACACCCCATTAGTCACATTACACTCGTATTACCCAATATATTAGACAAAATACGAGAAAATAAGACATTAGACGGTACACATTTATTATTATTGTACATTTATTTACACACACAGTTCTTGCAACCACTAACCTATGAAAATAGTGCAACTTGTTCGATGATGAAGATATGTACTGCACAGCAAAAAAGAGTAAGGTTACTGCTCCTCTGAAGGCACGACTTCAGTAGGAGAGTTTTCAGGTGGTGCAGTATCTGAGGCAGTGGGTTTCTGGGTGCGCGGTTGAAGAGCATCGTGATAGTCAGTTGCTGGCGCTGTCTTTTTATAGGTGTAAGGAGGCTTTTGTAGGGTTCCGCATCATTTGTGGGTCCCATTTGCCAATCATGTCCTGAACTTCCTTAATAGTTCTCACGACTTGCAAGAGACGCTCAAGTGTAAGGCCAACTTCCTCCTCCTGACCCCCAGGGAGCTCCCCCTGCGGGTTCGGGGTTGTAGAATTGGCCCGACGTGCCTCGCCACTTGTCCGTTGTCCTATAATCTATTACTATATCTTTCCCATTCCTAAATCATAGAAGACTTCCTAGATAGCGGTGGCTTAACGGGTCAATCGGGAGGTAATTTTACTGACCCTAGAAATTGGCGACTTCAGGGTCAACCAAAGGTAATTTTATCAACTGAGTATGGCATCTGTGAATCCCTGGAACTTTAAAAGTGTCCCCTTGTTGGGCTACTTGGTGGGTGGGGAGCACGGGTGCTGAATTTTTGAATCAAGCCATCATGGAAATAAAAACAATAAACGTACTAAACCACTGTCTGACTCTGATGAAGAACCACGTGGCGTGGAATCATTTCCACGCTTCATGGTTATTCAATCAAAAGATGATGCTAAACCGCTTTCAGGTTTATCTACATTTATTATCGAGAAAACCATTGCGGGATCGATTGGCACACCAAAAAGTGTGAAAAAACTAAAATCGGGTTGCCTTCTTTTAGAGTGAGCGAAAGGGGCAAACAGACAATATCATGAGAATGAAAACATTCTTTGATATTCCAGTGACCTCATTCGCCCACACTACACTGAATTCGTCCAGAGGCATAATACGATGTCGTGACTTGGCTGGTGTCACCGACGCATATATCATCGAAGGGATGAAACATGAAGGTGTCACTGCAGTGCGAAGAATACGTATTAAACGTAATAACACCCTGCAGGACACCAATACATTTGTACTCACCTTTAATAAACCGACAGTGCCCAAAGTGGTCAAGGTTGGGTTTTTACAAATAAAGGTCGAGATCTACATTCCAAACCCCCTTCGATGCTATAAATGTCAAAAATACGGCCATTACGAGGATCGATGTTCTAGAGCCAAGGTATGTGGCCGATGTGGACAACACTCTCATCAGGAAGCTGATTGTAGAGCAACTCCGCATTGTGTTAACTGTGGCAAGGAACATCACGCCAGTTCCAAAGATTGTGATACATGGAAACAGGAGAAGGAAATTCAGAGGGTAAAGTTTACCTCGAACATTCCCTACCCAGAGGCCAGAAAACTTGTCCAGGCAAAAACATCCCTTCCTGGCCCATCCTTCTCCACAGTCGTAAAACACAATCCAAAAAGCACGAAGGACGCCCAAACACAGACGGATCAGCCCGATTCAACCACAAGTACCAATATCCCTAATTATAAGCCACAGAAAAGCACATCAACTCAGACAACTTTTAATAACAATCCACCACCAAAATCACCAAAACAAAAACAAAAAGCACAAACAAATAAACCGCAAAAGGGGTCAGATGACCCCATTAAACTCTACAACAGGTTTGGAGAGGTTAAGAGCATGGATGCAGAAGAAACTGCTCCATGTACTCAAAGTAGCTCCAAACCAAAAAAAACTAAATATACTCCCGTACTTCCTCCAGACAAATAACAACACATGCTTCCTTCGCGAATAGTCTAACCTAGTTCCAGAATCTCCAGCATAACATTAGAATGAAGAACACCATCATACAATGGAACTGTCGAGGACTTAAAGCTAACTACAATGATATTCTTCTGCTTTTAAATGAACACGATCCTGCTGTACTATGTTTACAAGAAACATTCCTGAAAGAGACAGATACAATTACTTTTAAAAACTTTTCCCTGTTTAATGCGTACTTTCAAAACGCAGACAGGGCCTCAGGAGGAGTCTCTATTGCTGTGAACAATAGAGCCCCTCACAGAGTCATTCCTTTAAACACAAATTTACAAGCCATTGCTGTAAGTGTCACTCTACATCGAGTGATTACTTTTTGTTCCATTTACTTACCACCAAACACCAACCTAGTACAAAAGGAATTAGACAATCTTGTTGAACAACTTCCCGCGCCCTTCGTTTTACTCGGTGATTTTAATGCCCATAACATTTTATGGGGATCAAATCACATAAACGACAGAGGCCATAAAATAAAAGATTTCATTTCTAGACACGATCTGTGTCTATATTACACTAATTCACCAACATATTTACACCCAGGAACGGGTACGTACACATGCATAGATTTGACAAATTGCTCTCCCTCACTGCTTTTGGACTATGAATGGAAGGTCGCTGATGACCTTCACAGCAGTGATCACTTTCCAATCACTCTTGAAAATAACACTAAAATTGATGATACAATTCCACAATGGAATATAAAGAAGGCCGATTGGCCTATGTTTGAAACATTGAGTAAAACTAGACTAAATAATGATACAGTATTCAACGCTGTTAATTCTATACAGCAATTTACCTCCGTTCTAATTTCAATTGCAGATGAATCCATTCCCAAGTCCTCAACGAACAGTAAGAGATCGCAAAAACCTTGGGTAACCAAGGAATGCAAAGAAGCCATTAGACAACGCCGAGAAGCATTAAAAACATTCAACACTCGTCCAACGCCCGAAAATTTAAATAAATATCATATTGCCCGGGCTAAAACTCGACGCACAATCAAAGAATGTAAGCGTGCATCCTGGAAGAAATATATTTTTTCTTTAAACTCTCGTTCCTCAATGAAACATGTTTGGGATACTATTCGGAAAATAAATGGAAAAAGGAAACACAATTCTATTCGACACCTAAAAATAAACAATATCAATTTCAGTTCGAAACGTGACATAGCAAATATTCTTGCCGATAGTTTTTCGAAAAACTCATCATCATCTAATTATTCAGATGGCTTTAGAAGATTAAAATCTCAAAAAGAAAAGTCACGTTTAAAATTTACATCGAACAACACTGAAAATTATAACCAGCTGTTTTCTTTATTGGAGCTTAGGGAGGCATTAGACAAGGCCCATGATACATCCGCTGGGCCTGACGAAGTACATTACCAGTTCTTGAAACACCTTTCAGAATCTTCTCTGACAGTGCTTCTTAAAATATTTAACGATTTATAGATTTCTGGTAATATACCTAAGACCTGGAAAGAAGCAACAGTGATACCGATTCCCAAACCAGGCAAAGATAACGAAGATCCTAACAGCTATCGGCCTATTGCATTGACAAGCTGCGTTTGCAAAACAACGGAACGAATGATTAATTCTCGGCTTGTATGGTACTTGGAAAGTAACAATTTAATTTCTCCTTTCCAAAGTGGCTTCCGTTCTGGTCGTAGTACTAACGATCATCTGGTTAGACTGGAAACATTTATTCGCGATGCATTTATCAAGAAGGAACATTTAGTAGCAGTCTTCTTTGATTTAGAAAAGGCCTATGATACAACATGGAAGTACGGGATACTAAATGACCTGCACGATCTAGGTCTAAAAGGCCGTCTGCCCGCTTTCATCTCCAGTTTTCTGTCCGACAGAGAATTCAAAGTACGCGTGGGCTCTACCCTCTCCGATATGAACCAGCAAGAGATGGGTGTGCCCAGGGCAGTATTTTATCTGTGACGCTATTTAATATCAAAATCAATAGCATCACCAAGTGCTTAACTCCCGGTGTGGACTGTTCTTTATATGTAGACGATTTTTTAATTAGTTATCGTTCAAAGCACATGCATACAATTGAAAGGCAACTTCAACAAAATATCAATAAGATCCACATTTGGGCCAGTAATAACGGTTTCAAATTTTCTAAATCGAAAACAGTATGCATGCATTTCTGTCAATTGCGAAGACATCATGATGACTCTAAACTCATGCTGGACGGAACACGTATTCCAGTTGTTGAGGAAACAAAGTTTTTGGGTATTATTTTCGACAGAAAACTGACTTTTATACCACACATCAAAAATTTGAAAGCTAAATGCTTAAAAGCTTTAAATTTACTAAAAGTAATTGCGCACACTGACTAGGGTGCTGATAAAAAAGTCCTTCTCAATTTGTATAGAACATTTATCCGTTCTATACTAGACTATGGATGCATTGTTTATGGTTCAGCTAGGAAGTCTTATTTTGAAAATGCTTGACCCAATTCATCATCAGGGAATAAGACTTGCTCTAGGAGCATTCAATACATCTCCATGCGAAAGCCTTCTCGCGGAAGCGAATGAACCACCTTTATCGCACCGCAGAGAAATGCTTTCTATACAGTACGCTCTTAGGTTAAGATCAAACCCTCTGAACCCTGCTTTTTCGGCTGTTTTTCAACCAAAATACAAAACTTTGTATGAAAACAAACCAAATGCCATACCTTCATTTGGCATTAGAATATCATCCAGTTTTGACACTATCAAAATTAATCTCCCAACTGTTCAGAATACGTTTGTCTCGGAAACACCACCTTGGCTCCTTAAGCAACCCAAAGTGATTTTTACGTTGCACGATGGGAGAAAATGTGAGACGAATCCTGCCGTTTTCCAGAATTCTTATCATGAACTCAACGATTTTAAAAACTGCACCAAAATTTTTACTGATGGATCAAAAGTTGATGACAAGGCTGCTGCAGCCTTCGCTAGTGGCAAGCACATAACCAAAGTGCGCTTGCCAAACAATGCGTCCATATTTTCAGCGGAAATCAGAGCAATAGACCTTGCTCTGAAATTTATTGAACAAAAGCGCATTTTAAATAGCATTATTTTCTGTGACTCTCTGTCAGTACTTCAGTCGCTGCACCATAGAAAACTGGATAATCCATTACTAGTCGATATTCTCGTCAAAAACTCGGAGCTTAGTAAGTCCTACAACATAGTATACTGTTGGCTACCTAGCCATATTGGTATTAGAGGTAATGAAGAAGCAGACCGGGCTGCTAAGATGGCTCTATCCCAAGAACCATCGGATTTTAAATTACCTTTTACTGATTTTAAACCTTGTATCAAAAGTACCTACGTCAGAAGTAGCAGGCGTCATGGGATGATGCAGTCAATAACAAACTTCATGCCATCAAACCAACCCTGGGAGAATGGACTCCTTCCTACAGAACTATCCGTAGGGAGGAGGTTGTCATTGCAAGAATCAGAATCGGTCATACATACATTACCCACTCCCACATACTGAAAGGTGAAGATCCACCAGAGTGCGTTTCTTGCAATGAGCCATTCACTGTTAAACACTTTATGACCGAGTGTTCCGACCTGCAACCTACGCGTGCTAAATATTATAATGTACATGACATGAAGGAACTTTTTGATACAATACAAATCACTTGTATTTTAGATTTCCTGAAGGAAGTAAATCTCTGTTTTAAACTATAACTTGTATGCTATCACATAGAATATTTTTATCTAATACAAATATCACCTCTTATTTATAACATCTTATCATCAACATATACCATTTACATCTCCCGTTGATTGGGAAGCTTCATATTTTCCTGTCACCAACATCTTACCATTTTATATTTAACTATTATTGTTTTGTATATCGCTGGTCGATGTTAAACCTCTCTTATATTTGAACATCTAACCTTATGTTTGGCGCTAAATAGCCTAAAAGTGCTGGTGCGCCGTTAAAATTCAATCAAACAAACATCTACAGCTACATATAGGCAAGTCCTTATAGTGGACGGTTGACAGTAGTAATATGGGGCACTATAGCGACAATGGAAAATCCAGTCAAAAAGGGCTTGGGGCACTATGGCGACAAGATTTATAGCGACAAGGGAAAATCCAGTCAAAAACAGCTTGGGTCACTATAGCGACAAAACAGCTTGGGGTACTATAGCGACAAGGGAAATTGAACATAGTGGGCCTGTATAGCGTCAAGGGAAATTGAACATAGTGGGCCTATATAGCGTCAAGGGAAATTGAACATGGCGGGTCTGTATAGGGACAAGGGAAAAAAGGGTGGCAATGAAAGCTACTATCTTTTCGAGACTTATGAGTGGCCCTGAAAAGGGCCGTTATGTGTAATGTTTACGTTGTCTTGTTAACACAGAGGACATCTCACAGATCTTCTTCTCTTCCTTAAACTTCTCCTTACTGTGGGTCCATAGAAGAGAACTCTCTTCAAGCAACCTTGTCTTTCCACATAGACTCTTCTCTTCCAATAGGCTGTCTCCGTCCTATGAATGACACTCCTTGATGATCTGACATACATGGGTGTCAGTCCTAAACAGCATACTTGACACAAGGGTTGACGATTCAACATTAGTCCACATCTTCTGATGAGAACAGGTGAATCGAATGCCGTGTACTGCTGTTACTTATAGGGGAAGAGCGGATTGAAACGGATTGAGTGTATCCACCAATCCAAACGTGCGTTACAAAAGTCAGACACAGCCATCCAATCGGAAGAGAGCAGTCTGTGACGTCACCTTTTCTATATAGAGGTACTAGCGCCTGTGCGCAGTCAATCGATTCAAGAGAGTTGTCAATCATGGCGGACAGTAAGAGGACAATGAATTGGAGTGAGACAGGAGTAGAGACAGCAAGTCATGGACCAACAGTGACTACTAAAGTCATGACAAATCTACATCCAGAAGAAGTTGATTTTAACTGGGATATTGTGGATTTTTTAACATTGCAAGAATTTATTCCTGAACCTTCGTTGCCTTCTGTATCTTCTTATGGACACGTCGATGATTTTAAAGAAAGACAAAAAGAAGCATTGGAGCGATTTTTACAACAACAGAAAGTAGAAGAACAAGCTTATCTTATGCAACAGCAGGAAGAAGAAGAAGCAAGAAGAAAACACCAGGAAGAAACAGTAGCAGCAGCAGCAGCAACGGAGAAGAAGAATGAAGACCAAGGACAGAAAGAAAATAGTGAAAATCAAACGGTTACGACGATACTTTTAGATATTTTAGCTGAGTTAAGGAGTCTGAAACAAATGTATCAGACTTCTTTATCACGACGGAAGAGAAAAAGACCTTCTCGAGCGAAACAACCCGATCTCTCTGTGACTACGTCTACCTTACCACCGTTAGTGATTTCTACCAAATCATTGACAGGAACCACCAGTCCTGAAGTAGGCCTTGGCCGTGGCAAAGGCTTAAGACAGCTCAAGAGGATTTCATCCCGTTTCTGAGTTTGTTTTGTTTTAAACACACAAAACACCAACGGTCCTTTTCAGGACCACTCCAATTATTTCGAAAAGAAATACTATGTCAATTGCCTATTTCAATGAAAACTCAAAAGTCCTTTATTTTTTTAAAAACCCATGATGTACATGTGAGTGAATGAATGTGTGAGTGTAGGTAATTATACTATCAAATCAAAACCAAGAGACACTTACGTTTTTTCTCTTTAGTTTATTCTAGTACAAACGTCACAATTCAAAATCACAACATAACATAACACAAGACCACTTTAAAAAAGTTCATAGGTTTTCTTCTGTTTCACTCTTTCTGTTTTTTCATTTTCTTTACTGTCACAGCTTTTTTTCTTCCTCTTCACTTTCGTTTCGTCTTCTATTCTTGTGAACGTGACGGGGTTCTTCCTTGGGGGAGGATACCTCTTCCTCCTCCTGTTCAGAATTTCTTTCCTCCTCCTCCTTCTCCTCCTCCTCATGTTCCTGTTGTTTCTTAGGGCAGTTTGGAGACCAATGTCCTTTCTCTTTACAATAATAACAGGTATCTTGACTTTTGTCTCTATTGTAGCCTTTTTTATTTTTGTTACGATCTGAACATTCTGTAGCCCAATGTCCTTTCTTCTTACAGATATAGCAAGTATCTTGACTTTTATCTCGATAGGAAGGAGAGTAGGCCGTCGGCTGGTCTGACGAAAACTTTCGTATGACCCCACGTAAAGCTCTAATGAGAAGTTCCACTTGTGTAGGTTCTTCCATCGTTCTGGTCAATGTGAGAGTGAAAGGAATACTGAACTGTTAGACACTAACCCTTTATATATATGCACGGATCGAACATGAATATATAGGGGTTATGGTCTTTAAAAGGTAGTCATTTGACTTTTTGCAGACAAGATGAAAAGACCACATCATGTTGTGGAGAAAAGAGAAAACAGTAAGAGACAGAAACGTAATGTATCGCCTAGCACAGTAGCTGAAGTCTTGGCTCAAATTCATGCCAGTGATTTTGAAGATGACATGAGTGAGCCCGAATCCACACCCAGACAATCCACGTCCAAGCAAAGTGCACCACCCTTAGTAAACCCTGAAAATTACTATCACATTCGAGAGACGGAAAAGCGTTCCTCTCGAAAATTTAGAACAACGGCTTACACGTATGCCGTAAAGTTTAAAGATTTCAAGGCCAATGTACCTTTGGAGAATACAGAAGGGTTCATTACTGAGGTGTGGGATTCTGTATTAACTGCACTGAAACAGCAATGTAAAGCCAAAGAAGACGATCGCTTGAGACTTTCTATTCATCACGATAATTTAAAGTCTCCCGTTTGGATCGAGTTTACTAGCCCATCAGAATTAACACCTTCCAATGTCATCGACAAAATTCAACATGTGCAACAATCCAACGACAAGTTTCACATTGACGATGGAAAAGCCACACTGTTTATGACCCACGTGTCTCTTCCCCAGGGGACAGGACGCAAAAAAGTATTATTGGTCGACAACCTTCGCAGCATGAAGCGAAGCCTCGTCCAAATTAACAATCCTCAAGACCAGATGTGTTTAGCCCGTGCTGTCGTCGTGGGACGAACGTATGCCAACAAGAACGACACGACAGAATGGAAAAGAGCCTGGAAAACTATTCAACGATCGGACCGAGCCAAACAACGAAGTGAAGCAGAACTTCTGTTACAGCAAGCGGGGATATCCAAAGACACTCCTTGTGGCATTCCAGAAATGCAAAAATTGCAAGACGTCTTGTCTCCACATTACACTTTGAAAGTACACCCTCAAGAAGTGTGTGGACCTCTTTTGTTTCGAGGCCACGATTTCAAAGACCGAAAATACATTCACGTCTATCATCACAATGGTCATTTTGATACCATTACCAGTATCACTGGATTTCTGAAATTCAGTTACTACTGTGAAAAATGTGACTATGGTTATAACAATCGAGAACAACACAAGCATTGTGGATCGAAATGTGAGGGATGTTTGGCCTCTCAACCTTGTCTGGACCAAGGACAAGAAAGAGTGCATTGCCTTGTGTGTCAGCGCACTTTTGTCAGTCTTACCTGTTACCAACAACATTTGAAGATGCAAGGTTCACAGCAGAAAAGTGCTTGTCAACTGCTGAGATTGTGCCCTCCTTGTGGACAAGGCATACGTACTAGTAATGCCAAGTTTCACGTTTGTCGAGGGAAGAAACGATGTCACATTTGTCACCAAATCGTGGACTTGGAGCACGAATGCTTCATTCAAAAATATCAACCCCGACCAGATGATACCCAGAAGAAAGGGAATTTTATCTTTTTTGATTTCGAATGCATGCAAGAAACTGGTATTCACATTCCTAATTTCTGCGTAGCTCACCGTGCGTGCGAACATTGTATCCAAGAGCCCATCTTTAGTCATTGCCCTCACTGCAGCAAGATTCCTGGAGGACGTGAAAAAATCTTTCGAGGGTCAAACACGCTAGCCGATTTTGCCCAATGGATCCTTAATCCCATCGACGAAACGTGGAGTCCAGAAGACATCGAACGTTACGGCAATTGTCATCGCCATGCCACGGTCATGGCTCACAATTTCTCGGGATACGATGGGCAATTTCTGCTCAGATACTATGCGGAACAAAGTACCGAACGGCCTCAAGTGACTTTAAACGGAGTCAAAATCATTTCTATGCAAGTAGGACAAGTACAGTTTAAAGATTCGATGTGTTACTTGGCCATGCCATTAAGTCGCATGCCTAAAACGTTTGGAATGACAGAAATGGCTAAAGGTTATTTTCCACACTTTTTTAATACCAAAGCCAATCAACATGCCGTTCTACCCGATTTGCCTGAGGCTGACGACTACGACCCCGACAACATGCGCACCGAACAACGAGAAGCTTTATATGCTTGGTACCAGACTCACGCCTCGGACCCTTTTGACTTTCAAGAAGAAATGTTAAAGTACTATCGATCTGACGTGGACATTTTACGACGTTGCTGTGGAAAATTTCGAGAATTGTTCATGGAGTACGGAGGGATCGATCCTTTGAAAGAAGCTTGTACCATCGCCAAAGCGTGTTCTTTAGTGTACCGAAAACGCTTTATGCCTGAAAATACTCTAGCGGTCATCAGTCCTCAAACGACAAATTTTGTCAAACGTCAATACTCGGTCAAAGCCCTACGCTGGCTCCATTACTTGTGCGACAAGGAAGACAAATGGATCCAACACGCTCGCAACGGAGGAGGCGAAAAGACCATCGGAACGTATTCGGTAGATGGTTGGGACTTAGAAAACCCTCAGATTGTGTACGAGTTTAACGGATGTTTATTTCACGGATGTCCCCTATGCTACCCTCAACGAGACACCAAAAATCAGTTTTTACAACGAACCATGGAAGACTTGTACCAGACCACGTGTCAGCGACGTTTGAAGTTAGAACAGCAAGGATACCAGGTGGTGGAAATGTGGGAACACGAGTACGATCAGCGTTTGAAAACCGATCCCGAGTTTAAACGCATCGTAGAAGGTTACAAGTGGGTGGACCCCCTGAACCCACGGGATAGTTTGTACGGAGGACGAACGAATGCTACCTGTTTTCTGTACCAGGCGGACGAGGAGAAAGGAGAAGAAATCAAATACTTGGACGTGTGTTCGTTGTATCCTTACGTGTGCAAATATTGTCGCTTTCCCGTAGGGCATCCAGAATTGATGACAGAACACATTGACTTGGACCACATTCGACAGTACGAAGGATTGATCAAGTGTAAAGTCTTACCACCCACAGACTTGTACCATCCCGTTTTACCTCACCATTGCCAAGCGAAACTGATGTTTCCTTTGTGTCGCACATGTGCCGAAACGTGCAACCAAGACCAACCTTGTCATCACACTCAGGAAGAACGTGCCTTGACAGGAACGTGGGTGAGCGTGGAATTGTTTAAAGCACTGAACCTGGGATATCAACTGTTAGAAGTGTACGAAATTTACCACTTTCCCAAAACACAACAATACCGCAAGGGCGACGAGAGACAGAAAGGTATTTTTGCAGACTACGTGGATGCCTTTTTAAAACTAAAACAAGAAGCTAGTGGTTATCCTTCCTGGTGTCACACTCCCGAAAACCAAAAGATATTCAAAGAAAAATATCGGGAGCAGGAAGGTATCACTTTAGACCACATCGAGAAAAATGAAGGAAGGCGATCGTTTGCCAAAGTCATGCTCAATTGCTTGTGGGGTAAAATGGCACAACGTCCGTCTTTACCCAAGACGGAGTATTTGTCCGAGCCGTCTCGCTACTTCCAGATGATTCACGACAAAACCAAAGTCATGAAACACGTGGACGTCATTCGTGAGGACTTGATCGTAGTCAATTACGAAGAAGAACTAGACTTTGTAGAAGCCGACAAATTTGGAAATGTCATCATTGCGGCTTACGTGACAGCCCACGCTCGCTTAAAATTGTACGAAGTGTTAGAACTGTTAGGAGATCGTGTGTTGTATTTTGACACAGACAGTTGCATCTACATTCACCGACCGAACCAGTGTAACCCTGTCATCGAAGGAGACCGTTTAGGAGCCTGGACCGATGAACATCCCGACGACAAGATTCTAAGTTTTGCAAGTGGTGGTCCTAAAAATTACGGCTACGAATACCGAGACCCCCAAGGAAAAATGCACACCGAATGTAAAGTGAAAGGATTGACTCTTAATTATCGCACCAGTCAAGTGGTGAACTTTGACGTGCTACAAGAAGCCTTGCAGTCGGGACTGGATGAAACGTTTCAAGTGACTACCCACGAACCGCACAAGATTGTCCGTTTACCCACACACCAAATTGTTAGCCGACCTTTGGAAAAAGTCTATCAAATCGTGTACCAAAAAAGAGTACGACTTCCCAATCACTTCACTCTACCGTACGGTCACGTCGAAATTGGGCAGCATATAAAAAGGGATATCGTCCAAGACCAATAATTCATTTGTCACTACAACGTCACAGCGAAAAGAAGATGAATCCATTTAAACAGACATCATTCAAATTTGGGGATTGTAAAACAAATGTACTTTTCCCGAGTGTGAAAAGTACTGGATGGATAAGACCCATGCATTGCAACGGAAGATGCCCGGAAGGAAACTGTAAGTGTCCTTGTGGTATGCACTGTAATTGCGTTACAGAGTGCGATGGTAAACCGTACGCTTGCAGTGATGCCAGACGTTGTGACATTAGCGATTCAGCTGGATATCGTGGGAACTTTGCTATGACTACTACCCCTATATCTACCCTGGAAAGTGATGCTGTGCGTGTCAAACCTGAGGGATGAGAAAGCGGTGCCACACGTTATCGTGGACTCCTAGGAATTTCACCGTACCTGCATCGAACAGAAGTGAGGAGAGTCGAATATTCGTTCCCGACGAGTTTACCTGAATACTGCCACTTTAAAAGTCGATTCCAAACCTTCAAAGATAAATGGCCAAAATATCTGCCTGGACCAACTCCTGAAGAATTAGCCAGAGCTGGATTTTTCTACTTGGGCGAAGGGGATAAAGTCAAGTGTTTCAGTTGTGGTGTATCCATTTACGAGTGGGAACATAAAGATTCCGCTTACCTGGAACATGCTCGATGGTCTCCGAATTGTCAATACCTACATTTAGTGGGACCTAGTGATTGGAAGTGACACTACTGTTCCATGTCGTGTAACACACCTAGACCAGTATATAAACCCTCTCTAAAACATAATATTCAAGGATTACCACACGAATTGCAAGAGAAGATCTACAAGGACGTTTGGCAAGGCCTTGCTAAAGAAAAATCTCAATGGGTGACTGTAGAACTTTTGTGTCGTGAAATTCACAAGAGGAAAGTGACAAAAATTAACCAACGTGTTAGATTTCTCTGGATTAAGGGTATTTTTTTGCTCTGTTACCAATTTACTACGTTTACATCTGAAGATACTTTGATCCTTCTTAACCGTTACCCTGAATGGCAGTGGGACGAAATTACACGTTATATTAATCACTTTCGCTTTTGGAGCAAATTTAATTCTGTGTTTAATTCTGGGTTGAATCTACACTTGTAATCTTTGACCTAAAGAAGTATAAAAGAGAACAACCATGCCACAACCTTTATCATTGGTGATCCAACAGATTCCGTGGAAGGATATCAATGAGAAGATTCACACGGTGAAAGATTACGAACACTTATTACAAGAACTATACCCTATGAATTGGGGTCGACGTGTCGTGTGTGTTTTAGTGACTTGCTTTCTGGGATTTCGTTTACCTGCCGATTCCTTGTGGACACTTTACGAACACTACCTATCAAAAAATAAGACAGTATGGTAACTCCTTTAAATGTCCACGAGAGACTTATTCTGTTCAAAGCCTTACGTTTTCATCTGGATACGTCTCGACCTTTCCAAGAAAAAAAGATTCGTCAACTTTTACGTACGGAAGCAGTGTACGAAGATGTGTGTGTAGCTTGTGATTTACACCCTCATTGGACAGATGTACGTCACTGGAAAAGTTGGGATTTTGAGGCTTGGACAAACGAAGCATCCCATTATGCCCAAGCGTTGTGTTCCTAAAATTCATCGTCGTGTGAAAAAAGTCACTTTTAATCCTGTGTTAGTAACAGTACCAGAAGAAGAAAAAGAAAAAGAATCTATCACCCAAGACAATCCCTCTGTTCAAGACAAAACTGTCATGGACATTCCCCCACAAAGACCCTTTCGAGAAGACACCTATGTGACTGTACCCCCTGTAGAGGAGACTATAAGAACATTACATACTACCTCTAGGACACCTTCGTTACCCAAACCACGTTGTACAGTGACTTGTTTATATTCCACTTTGATCGTTTGCCTAGGTATTTTATTCCTGTATTTATCCATTTGGCTTTTATGTTTTCGTGTTGTTCAAATTTAAACATGCATTCAAATAAACGTGTCTTGAAAAAAGTATAAAAACCTCTTGTCTTGTCTGTTGTTGTGTCAATACTGACATACCACTACACGACTATGGCTCACTCTACTCTTTCTACTACTCCTTCCTCCTCCACATTCAAAGTCATTGACGAACACTTAGATCAGGCTAGTTGGAAAGCCTTGTATCTTCGTCATCCTTTTAACATGTTAATTGCTGGACCGAGCGGTTCAGGCAAAACCGAATTTGTCAAACGTTTGATCGAACATAAACATCATTTGATCGATCGTCCACCTCAACGCATCGTGTGGTGTTACAAAGAGTGGCAATCGGCATACAGCCTCTTGCAAGAAAGTCAAGGTGATTCCATTGTGTTTGTAGCAGGCATTCCTAAAGAAGACGAGGGGATCGTGTCTGACCCTAGTCAAACTCATTGGGTTATTTTTGACGACATGTTAGGAGAAGACGAAGAAGAAATTAAACTGTGGTTTACACGTAAAGGGCATCATCGTAATGCCAGTGTCATTTACATTACACAAAATTTATTTCAACAAAGTAAAGCCCATCGTACCATTAGTCTCAATGCTCATTACGTGGTCTTGTTTAAAAGTCCTCGAGATAAATCACAAGTGCAAGTTTTAGCCAAACAGTTAGGAACACCTTGGCTAACTCATGCGTACGATGATGCCACTCAAACGCCACACGCCTATTTACTCGTGGATTTAAAACCCACTACCCCTGATTATTTGCGATTTCGTACCGATTTGTTTCACGACTGGTGTCAAGACGGAGGACCTTTCGTGTACACGTCCTCCTCGTTGACATAACACTATGAAGCACTAAAAAAATCTATAAAAACCTTGGGTTACTTTGACCTGGTCTCATACATCGTCAACATGACGTCCCTTCAGTCTCATCTTCCGATCAAATTGATTCGTGCCTTGTACGGCATCAATCGCGAAAAAAATCCACAAAGACGTGCTCACGTCTTAGAAGCCAGTCTCAAAGAAGTCTTACGATGGTTTACGGTGACAGCACGTCAAATACTGCAAGGCATCATTCACATTCCACATCAAACCAAACGTTTTTTTGACAGAAACAAAGTAGCCTTGACGCAACTGGCCAATCCTCGCATCGACACTCACACAAAAAAGCAAATTATATTGAAACCTGGAGGTAGTGGTTCTCTAGGAGGTGTCATCATTCGTTCCCTTTTAAAATGGGATCCCAATACTCCCAAAATTCACCCCAAGAAGAAAACAAAAAAAGCCAAACGAATCCCTAAGAAAAAGAACAAGGGTACCAAGACCAAAGCACAGAAAAAGAAAAGTCCACAGAAAAAAGCGGTCACCCGCAAAAGAGGCACTTCGGCCAGGACACAACCTTACCTTCGTCAACCACGACCTGTAAGAAAAGATCTACAATGACGTTTGGCAGGGACTACGTTGCCAGTAGCCTCAGGGACTGCCACTTCTCCGTTGCGGGTGATGCCAGCCAAACCCAATTTGGGACCCATTTTTCCTAATTTGATGAAACATTGGAAATCTGCGTCTCCCAAAACGTCTCCTCCACCGGAGACACCCTCGTCCTCCTTAGCGGCAGTAGCAGCTGCTCACAAAGTACCTGCCCCGAAAGTCAAAGTCCAAGAAAGATCTGGCATGTTAAAGAGTTTACTAGATTTGTCCAAACAAGAACTGTCCCGATTGAGTCCATTGCGAACTCCTTCACGACGTGTGTTACCTGCCATGAAGTTGATACGACGCAAAGATAATCAGTGGCGTCGCATTCCAGTATAAAAATATGACTTGAAGACCACGACGTCAATCAGTATTTTTTCTGTGCTGATGCTGAACACTCAAGGATGCTTCCTCAAAAACATGCACACCACCACCGCCACTACCCTCGTCGTTCTGCTGTCCAAAAAGGAAAAGGAACAAGACAATCTCGTCATCTCACCAAAAGCTTTAAAACCAAACATCAACGTCCTTCCCTCCAAAGACGTAGACCTTTAAAGAAAAAGAAGAGACACCAAAAAGGAGGATCCTTTGACAATTTTTGGAAACACCTTGTTACCTTTTTGACAAAGCGCTAGTTCCCCCAAAAAAAAAAGTAAATAAAAGAGAGTGTATACCAAGTCATTGACACTAGTGGTATTGTGAAACGAACAAGCAAAGATGGCACCTCGCAGAAAACATTTTTCTACACTCCACAAAGGAAAGAAAAGGAAAGGACGTTTAGCCAAACATCGACACGTTCTTCGTCAAAGGACACAAAAGAAAATACCCAAACGTCAAAAGAAAAAGAGAAGTCACCAAAGAGGAGGCATATTTACTGGTTTTATTAAAGGTATGCAGAAACTAGACAAAGCAGCTAATAACCGAACTGGTATCTTTAGCCCTGCTTTTGAGGATTTAGCGAAGCATGCCGTTACCTTTTGGAGAAGCCAATAGAAAAAATAAGATAAAAGAGGGTGTGTACCAAGTCTTTGACATCAGTGTATTTCTGGAACGAACAAGCAAAGATGTCACCTCGCAAAAAACATTCTTATTCACCCCACAAAGGAAAGAAAAGGAAAGGACTACCTCCTCGTTTAGCCAAACACGGAGACGTGTTGTCCGTCCTGTCCAAAGCCTCTCCGTCCATGCGAAAACAAATCATTAAAACAGCCTCCAAAGATGTCATCGATACCGTGTGTGAATGTTGTTTGAATGTTTTGAAAGGCACGATACCTTTGTCTCCACACCAGAAAAAATGCTTCGCCAAACATCGACACGTTCTTCGTCAAATGGTTCAAAAGAAAATATCCGTCCGTCAAAAGAAAAAGATGTTGGTGCAACGCGGAGGATTTTTACCCATTCTTGCTCCTATGTTGACAAGCTTAATACCAGGTTTGATACAAGGGATGACCCAAGGGTTAACTCAAGGAATGGGTAGAAGTTAAAAGGACCCTATGGAGCACCACAATCTCAGACATAGCCTTTGAAAGCCCATGGAAGGACGAAAACTAACTTTGGTTCCTTACAAACGATGGATGGAATACCATCATTGGCAAGAACAACGATCCCCCCATTTACCACCCAATCCCAATTTGGCTGAGATGTCGCAATTACAACACGAATTGCAATCCTTGATCCATCGCCACGATTTATCCGAAACCGAAAAATCACAAAAGTACGGTCAACTCTTGAAACGGCTACAACTCTTTCATCAGAAAGCTGTGGAACAAACAGCTCAACCCACTTTGTCCGATTTTAAGGCTCTAATGAATAACCCGTCACCCTCACCCTCACCCTCTACAGCAGTTAAAACAGACGTTACCCCACCATTACCCAAGGAAGAAGAACCCCATGATCTCTTTCAAACACCTACTGCTACTCCCATTTCGAGTAAGATTGCCACTTCCTTGTTAACCCCTTCCCCCACTCCCCCACGAGAAGAACTCAAAACTTGGGTTAAAAAGATGATGGCTACTCCTTCTTCGACAGATGTGAAAAAGAAAGAAAGGAAACCAGAAGTGAGAAAAGAAAAGAAGGCCAAAGAAGCTATCCCATTACCTCCGCCACCACCATTACCCTCGACGTCAACTCCTGTGGCACATCGGACAGGTAAAACCGTTTCCAAACAACCCGCATTTCGTCCCACCCAAAGCAATATTCTCGAAGAGTGGGTACCTTATTAACAAAAACCATGGAGAAGGTATTAGCCAGCATTTACTACGATCCAGCTCACCCTGCAGGTTACGGAGGCATTCAGAAATTGTATCGTGCTGCCAAAACTCGCCTGAAAAAGCTCCGTTTACCAGCAGTACAACGATGGTTACAAGAACAAGCGACGTACACTTTACACAAACCCATTCGACGAAAATTTCACAGAAGTCGCACTCAAGTGGAAGGTATCGATCATCAATGGCAAGCCGATTTAGCTGATGTCTCTCATTTAGCCACCTACAATCGTGGCTACAAATATTTGTTTTGTGTCATCGACGTCTTTTCTAAATTTGCCTGGGTCGTACCATTGACATCCAAATCGAGCGGAGAGTTAGTACGAGCTTTGCAACTGGTGTTGAAACAAAGTGGTCGTCACCCTCTTCGATGGCAACCCGACAAAGGTACCGAATTTCTGAACCAAGCTTTCCAACGAGAATTAAAAAAACGTGACATTCATTTTTTCACCACCGAAAATCCTGAAACCAAAGCCAGTATTGTGGAACGTTTTCAACGTACCTTGAAAGAACGCATGTGGAAATATTTTACACATCAACACACTCTCAAGTACATCGACGTCTTACCACACTTAGTCCAAGCCTACAATCAATCTTACCATAGAAGCATTGGACGTTCCCCACAAGAGGTGACACCCGACAACGAAGTGACTGTTTTTGAGCGTCTGTTTGGCACGTCCCGGACGAGGGCTGTCCCCAAGAAAGGTAGAGAAGTGTTAATTCCGGGAGATTGGGTACGCATTGGCAAAACCAAACGCACTTTCGACAAAGGTTACTTACCGAACTGGACCACCGAATTGTTTCGTGTTACTGGACGAGTGCGCGATCGTCATCCTACCGTCTATAAATTGGAAGACATGAACGGAGAAGTATTAAAAGGAACATTTTACTTGCCTGAGTTACAACGTGTTACCGAAAAAGAAGACGACGTGTACGACATTGAAAGCATTCTCGAACGAAGAACCCGTAAAGTAGGAAAACGTCGTGTCAAAGAAGTCAAAGTACGTTGGAAAGGATATCCTCCTAGTTTTGATTCTTGGATTGACGCTGACTATAAAAAGAAGTGACCATCATGCCCTTCAATACAGCTTCAGCGACCACAGTGACTACTCCTTCACCCACGTCATCTCTGCAAGATTTACAAAAGCAACCCTTGTGGGTATGGTGTGGAGAACGTGTCCCTAAAACGCAAATCGTTTTTTTCTGTCAAATCTTTGTGGTATATTGTGTCATTGGTGCAGCCATTGCTAATTTGAGTTTGCAACAAGGAGACAAACAATTGTGGATCATTTTACTCAGCAGTTGCATCGGGTATCTTCTTCCCAATCCTTCCCTGAAATACTCTTACAACGGGAACAACAGTAACAATATTGGGAGTCTGGCGGCCAACGTTAGTCCTTCTCCTGACAGTCACCCTTCCAATCACAATCCTCTTTTAGACACTCCTTTAACCTCGAGTGACTCCTCGGACAGAAGAACATTGGAAATATGAACAACACTATTAACCAATTTTACTTAACGTTACCCAGTGACAGTTCCATGGAGGTGTTTCCTAACAACACATTGTGTTGTTACACGTCTAAATTGCCTCAAGCCATGCATTTGGATCAAGATGATCACTGGGAAGCAGCTTTAGTGGAAATAATACACCCGACACAAATCAAAAACATCGTCGAAAATCAAAACTTTTTCACAGTTGAAGTGTACGACAAGCAATTGCAACAAGCCTTAGATGAACGAGGTATCACTGGCATTGACAACAAGAAATCAGATGGACCCACAACTAAACAACTGTCCACTCATGTGTTGACCATTCCTGCAGGCTACTATTTTAGCGGTCAACATTTAGTGACTACGATTGCAAGCAGGTTCAATGTTATGTTTGGTAAACCCCTGGACAAAATCAGAGAAAGTGTTACCTTTAAGTACATTAAAGTGGCTCGTCGCCTCATGATCAAATTTTCAGAAAAGAAAATAATAGCCATTACCTTTTGTCCTGAATTGTTTGATATCTTAGGTGGAGACCTCAAGATGCTCCCGAACAAAAAAGAAATACCAGGCATATCCAGTAACTTGGATTTTACCAAATATTTTCGATTCCCTGTAGAAATGAACCAAGGACTCAATTTGATGTTTGTGTACTCCGATGTGGTGGAGTACAATGTGGTAGAACACACCTCTGTACCGTTACTGCGTGTCATTCCTTTCAAAGTAGATACTACTACCGCTGACGAGGAAGGTGGAAATACCTATCACGTTAACCGCGAATTTGTGCATCCTCATTATTTACCCGTCAGTAAGTCGTATTTCGACAGTGTCAACATTACTATAAAAGGAGAACTAGGTCAAAATATTCCATTTACCAAAGGGAAAGTCACAGTGAAACTCCATTTTCAAAAACGATTCTCCAACAACTGAAAAAGTGATGTATCCTGTGTACCAAGGAGTCACTCGACAACGAGGACATGGTTTAGGAGATATGTTTAAATCAGCATTTCGTTCCGTGGTCCCTGTTTTAAAACCAATGGTGACACGAGGATTGCACACCTTAAAAGATGCCGCATTGACTCTCGGCAAAGATTTTCTTTACAATGTTCTCATTGACAAACAAAACCCTAAAGAAGCTTTTTTGAGAGCAGGCAAAAATGCCTTGCTTCAAACGGGTAAAGAGATTTTGGGTCGACGAGAAAGTCCTATAAATGCCCTGAACGGTACCGAGTCTGACATTCCTACTTCCCTGACGACACAGCAAGGACAAGGTAGAAAGCGTCGACGAAGACACCCTTTCAAAAGTCTCCGTACCTCTAAAGTTCGAAAGACAAAGAAAAAAAGAACCGCTTGAGACTTAGACATTTTTGATTATTAAAAGTGAAGAAAAAAACCTAAAGAAAAAATGATGCACCAAGAATCTTGTGCCTGTTCCAAGTCGGAACTGGATCTCTTTGCCATGCCACCCACGATGATGACCATGCAAGAAGCCCAATGGGTCGAATTTCATCCCGTCTCCTCTTTGACGGATTCAGCTCCCATCGAGTTTGAAATCAAAGGACAACCCGAAGATTACATCGATCTCAACAACAGTTACTTGTATTTGAAAGTGAAAGTAACCAAAACAGACAACACCAATCCAGGAGCCAATGATAGAGTAGCTCCTGTCAACAATTTCATGCATTCCTTGTTCAGCGATGTGGATTTGTACATGAATAACAAACTGATCAGCAGTAGCATGGATACTTACCCTTACCGAGCGTACCTCGAAAATCTCTTGACGTACGGAAAAGAAGCCAAGAACACTCATCTAGATGCTTGCGTGGTATGGAAACCTGACACTGCAGATAAGTTTAACGACACAGCCTTGCCCGTACCAGCAGCTGCTGATGGCAGCGCTCCTGCCGATCCTCACAATGAAGGTTTTAACGAGCGTCGAAAGAAAATTTTTCAAGGACGTAGTTTAGAACTGTTCGATCGTTTGCATTTGGACATGTGGTTTCAAGAGAAGTATTTGCTGAACGGAGTAGATATTCGCTTGAGACTGAATCGAAGTAGTACTGCTTTCCATTTGATGGCTCATGCCAACGAATACAAAACCATTATCCAAGAAGCCAGGTTATACGTACGTCGCGTGGAAGTGTTACCTAAAGTGGGAAATGATATCAGTCACACTTTGAGCAGAACGACAGCCAAGTATCCGATACGACGCGTGGAAGTCAAAACTTTCACCATTGCCGCTGGACTCCGATCTAAGATCGAAGATCATCTGTTCCAAGGACAGTTACCCAAACGTTTATTCATTGGTATCGTCAGCAATGCAGCCCTCAATGGTGCCCACGATGAAAATCCTTTCCAGTTTAAGCACTGCAGAGTATCCAAAATTGAAGTCAGTCGCGATGCCAAAACTTTGTGTACCAGACCTTTCGAACCCGACTTTGGCGAACAGAAAAATTACTTGAGGTCGTACTTGTCGCTGTACGAAGCCACAGGACAGTTAGGAACCAACACCAGTCACGGTATTTCCTACGACGACTATGCAAGAGGTTACACGTTGTGGGCTTTTGATTTCACTCCAGACCAAGGCAGCGACGAGGGACATTTCCACCCTATAAAATCTGGGCAACTGCGTGTGGAACTTCAGTTTGCAGCACCTCTTCCCGAAACGGTGAATATCATTCTGTATGCTGAATTCGATAATACCATAGAAATCAACAGTTTGAGAGAAGTCATTCTAGACTATTAGACATTATGGAAGACCCTTGTCCTTCTTTGAATAGTGGAGAATCCATGGAATGGGAGGTTACAGAAAAAGCAGATCCCCAAGACCAAAAAGAAGAGGTAGTGATCATGCAATCCAGATGGCCAGAAAAGGAACAACAGTTAGTGGCTTGTTTTGCACAACACTTGGAAGATAAAATGAGGGACATGATTAAAAAAGATTGTTATGGATGTCAAATCGATCATCCCAGTCAAATTCAACACGATAAATGTATGATGATGAGTCAAGAAGAAAAATTGGATGATTATCTGAACGAAGCTTGGAGTCTCATCTCCGAAGAAGACGTGTTACTTCAGTGGTATAAAGGCTTACGTGATCATTCCTCTCCTCCATTGTTTGCTCGAGAAATCGATCGCATCGAAGCTCTCTTGGCCAAAAGTAAAGAGACGAAGCAAACCATCAGTTACTTGTCAGACCGTTTCAAACAAAAAGTCTGGATTGAATTGATGACTTATCATCACCTGTGAAGAAAGGAGAGAAAAACACAAGGCTACACAACAAAAAATGGATACTTGGGAACTTTATTATCTTTTGAACCGTAGTTCGTACACTGCTTCTTGGAATCCTGTCGTGTGTGCTAAAGATGAACTACCTCATCGCAAACCTCAAGAGAATCAAGCTTATGTCATCAACACAGATGACAGTCATCTTCCAGGAACTCACTGGGTAGCTGTCTACTTTCCTCAAGAGGGATGTGCGGAGTATTTTGATTCGTATGGATTGCATCCTTTCGAAGATGATATCATTGATCACCAACATTCAGCAAGCGGACTCCAAGGTGGACGGACCGGACCTCTACATTCTACTGATATAATAGCTGGCAGTGAGAAAAGGCGCCAGATAGACCTGTACATCAAATAATAATGCAGTCATACGAGCGACCTAGGTGTCTACCCAGTAAGGTGACGGGCAACCGAGCCGTGGCAGCGGGAAACCGAGCCGGGGTAGAATTACACCCCACTAGACCAGACTACAGCGGTGCTGATAGAGGGAAAACCCAAAACTCTGCGGAATACGGAAAGCTTGCCACGTGGATTTCAAGATGGCGACCAGTGTGCACCACTACTATAACATCAACGGTGGGCACGGGTTTGTACTGGAAGCCAAAAGGACTGAAACAAGGCAATGTCCCAACCCAACTTCCACTGCACAGCCAAGGGGGAAAAGGAAAACCAGCCATGACGGAAAAGTACGAACTGGCTGACCTAATGCATCGAAGAGTCCACGGAGAAAAGATGACAGCAATAACCAGCTAGGTTTTCATTTGTCTGAATGATAATAGGGACTCATTTGGCTTCGAGTACCCTCTTTGACAAACTATTTGGCCCTGAAAGAACTAATATGACATTTTTTGGCACTGCGAAACAAATTTATAACCAAACTCCCCTACCATTGACTACACTTTTATGTGTCGCTTAGACACCTTAGTATAAATACAATAGGGACTTACGTATGTACACTTAGTACTAGTCCCTATTTTTTATAGGATGTTAATTAATATTTTTTAACCCAGATATTTGGTAAATTGCACAGGAGGCTTACACATTATTGGTTGTTAGGCTGTCCATTAGTACAACTGGACTGAATTTGACATACAGGTGCGTGCTTGAGCTTTCGTCACCTTACCTCCCTGCTGCCGTAATTTCTCGTGCTTGCACGACCACATTACGCCGACATAAGCGATATGAGAAAACTATTTTTCTCTCGCTTCACTGCTCTTGCAGACCAGTAGTTAACAGAATGGATAGGTGGGTGTGTGTAGGTTCTATTCCTACCCACCTCATGGCCTTACATTCACCCAGAGACAGTTGAGGAAAATACTGTCCCGTGGTGACGGCCAAAGTAAATAAGCACTCCTTTGAGTGTATAAACGCCTGCAGGGGATGTGGCACATTTCCTTCCCCTCAGGATAAAGTAAATAACCCATTTTATGGGATAAAACAGTGTTAAGAGCCCCAGGGGACGAAGCACTTTAAACAAATCAAGTCAGTCAGTCAGTCAGTCTGGCTATCACATTCCTGCAAGAACTATAGCGAAGAACAGACGTGTTGGACCACTCCGGACCGAAGCCACCTGTTCCCCGATTTGACCACAACCACAAACTCTCTCACGCACTACGATCTATTCTCTTACTCAAGCACTAGAGTAAGGGAGGGGATTTTACTTGGTTTATAGCACCAGAATAAACCAAGGTTTTGCCCCACAGCGTGTCAGAGTGGATGTATTCTGTGCCAGCTGCTAGTGTACCACCACCATCGCCACCAGCAACCACCAGCAAACAGACGCCTGCTACCACCACCACCAATAACCTCCTCCTTTCTAAGCTAAAGGACCCAGCAGCCAAAGAAAGGACCACAACCACCAGCCACTACTCCAGCAAAGGCAGCCAGGACTCACACAGCAGCATTACTAAGATTAACTGTAAGTCGTTTAGATCTAAAAATTATACCCTGTGCTGAAAAACTAAGTTACCTTCAAATATCTCTCATAACCACTACTACTTTCTCTCAAAACTATCCTCCCTCAATCTCTAAAATACATTTAATCGAACAATTATTGTTATTCACAAGCGTAGGAATCATACTACAACAAGCTTGGGTTGCACTCGCAATTGAGAAAGGTTAGTCCTGCCTCTAATTCGAGCCTTGCAATCATCAACAATAATTCAATTCAATTAAATATATAACCCTCTTTCTATCTAAATCTATCACTGATCAATTGTAACTTAAAAGCTAAAACAGCCAAACTTATTATCCTTTAATCAAAACAATATGGCTGACCAAGTAGAAAATCAGAACAAAGACAAAATGGCCGCCACCCAGCTAAATTATCAGAACAAAGACAAAATGGCCGCCACCCAAACCAAATCAGCCGCCAAAACTAACAAGCAGGCCATGCAACAAAGGCAAGGGGAGGCACGGCGTAGAAACAATGCACTAAAAAAAACACAGGAATGCTCAGATAAGCCACTAAAATCAATTAAAGACAAAACATCTAGAGTTTATTCAACCCCAGAACTAAACGCATTAAAGATAGAAGCGGCAAAACTGGATCCGCTATCCCCAATTAGCTTCAACTTTCATGATGTTACTACACAAATCGAAGATATGGACGCCACATTGGATATCTGCGAATCCACACTACCTCAAATATCAACACCCACCCCTAATCAAACAGCAACTCCTATCACGAAATTGGCGGACGTGGTGGAAAACACCCCAAACCGAAACTCCAAAAATCAATTAGGGACCAAAGATTCAAACTTGGCGGACGTGGTGGAAAACACCCCAACCCGAACTTACAAAAACCAAGTAGGGAACCAAGATTTTAACTTGACGGACGTGGTGGAAAACACCCCCACCCGAACTTCCAAAACTCAATCTAAAGGCAATATAACATATGCACAGGCCGCCAAAACTAGCGGAAAAAACATAAATAAACACAAAACAGTTACAACACAAATAGGAACAAAGGAAATAGAAACAAAGGCAAAATCACAAACCAAACCAGCTAGCTTAGGGCCCAAACCAAGATACCACAGGCCGGAATTAACTTTATACATCAAAAGTAATTCCAGTAAACTAGTAAATTTATCCACAAATAGTCTAACAGGAGCGCTAACAAGAATACATCAAGGCTCTTGTAAAATAATTAGGCCAAACACAGACTACATTATACTACATTGTAGCACCAGTCAACAAACGGCCAAATTTCTAGAAATTAATAACCTAGGCGGGATCCCAGTAAAAGTAACAAAACCGTATCAAATGAAAAGCCCGCAAAAGAACAATGCCACGGCAGGAAAAAATGAACCTTTAGGCGAAGCCATACCCACCCCCACAACACCGCAAACAACAAAATTCAAAGCGGTACTAAAATTAACAGGCGCAATGTCAGAGTGGGACTCAAATACCCTTAATTCAAAACTAAAAGAAGGTGGCAATAGTATTACAAAAACATACAGAATAGGAACTAGGACCCCAAAGTGCACTGTAACAGTAATAGAATCAGAAAAACCAATACAGTCACTTATTAACATTGGTAAAACTGGGTCAAAATACAGGGCAGAACCCTATTCTAACAAACCAAGGTTCTGTTCCAATTGCAATCACTGGGGACACTTTACTACCAAATGTAACAAAACAGCCAAATGCTCCAACTGTGGGGGCCAACATAAGGGAAAATGCAGAAAACAAATACCCAAATGCGCACAATGTAAAGGTACCCACCCAACAAAATCCCCACTATGTCCGGCCACCATTAGGGAAAAACAAATTATAGACTACATGGATAACAACCTGGTTGACTATAAAACAGCTAGGAAAAAACACCCATTAAGAAAAATAAATAACCAGGAACACATAAATAAGAACACCATAGGAGAGAAAATCGAAATAGAAATTAACAAAATCATAAAAGCGATTGACAATATCATGAATGAAGCTAACAAAACCAATAAAACTCAAGGCTTAACAAAAACCTTAAAACACACCAAAACCCAAATTAAGGCACTAATTGTAGCAAATGACCTCATTAGAAATGGCTAACACATCTAATGGAAATGTTTCTATATGGCAATGGAATGCTAGAGGACTATACAATAACTTAAACCATCACCCTCTGTACACAAAAACTGGCACAAGTGGCTAAATGGGAAGTGGATCAGTCTGACCCCTTGGGCAGTGACCACTTCCTAGTTATCACCACCCTGCAGATGACTGTGCAAGCACAGGTGCATACAACCATCCCCAGGTGGAATTATAATAAAGCAGATTGGGAATTATTCCAACATATCCTAATTAACGAAGATACTACACAGCTAGAATCCAATGACATAAATCAATATTACGAAAACCTAACTAATGTCATTAACAATGCTGCAACTAACAGCATTCCCACCACTAAATCCAAAGCATCTAAACTAAGTGTACCGTGGTGGAATAATGAAATCAAAACGACCAAACAAGCAAAAATCAAAGCACTATACAAATTTAAGCGATCTCATGTCACTGCCCACTTTTTGGAATATAAAACCCTTGCTAATAAACTGAAACAGCTAATCAAAGATGCAAAGTTAGCAACCTGGCAAACATACTGTGGTACTCTAAACCGAAAAACAAACACTAAACAAGTATGGGACAAAATAAGAAGAATCAGGGGAAGAAACACAAACAATACTCCCAAAATAAGTAACACCTCCAGCGATAAAGAACAAGCTGACTTATTAGTCCAACACTTTACAAATATGAGCAAAAACAGCAACCACACCAAAGAATTTCAACTACATAGGGCAATTGAAGAGAGAGCTAATACGCAAATATTCCAAGACCTGGGCCCTAAAGATTCCCCACTAAATAACGAAATAACTAAATATGAATGGGACCAGGCACTTAAAACAAAAAAAGAAACCTCTCCTGGGGAGGATA
Organism: Unio delphinus; assembly: GCA_029339505.1. Classification (NCBI taxonomy): domain Eukaryota; kingdom Metazoa; phylum Mollusca; class Bivalvia; order Unionida; family Unionidae; genus Unio; species Unio delphinus. The sequence goes on from JAQISU010000064.1 coordinate 2,367,574, forward strand.
AAATAGGGTACATAATATACAAGCACCTACCACTTAACATAGTTAATGTAATAATAAAATTCCTTAATAAAATATGGGACACGGGAAGGCTACCAATAAAATGGAAACATGCGATAGTAATACCCATCCTAAAACCTAATAAAGACAGCCATGATATCAACTCATATAGGCCAATATCTCTAACAAATAACATATGTAAAATCATGGAAACAATCATCAACAATAGACTCAAGTCACACCTTACTAAAAATAACCTACTATCTGAAAATCAGTGTGGATTCAGAAACAGACGCTCCACCACTGACCAACTAGTAAGACTTGAAACTGCTATTAAGCTAGCATTTAACGCCAAACAAAAGCAAGCAGAAACCTCATTGCGGTATTTCTCGATCTCGAGAAGGCATTCGATCTAGTATGGACCAAAGGCCTTATAGCCAAACTAAATAACTATGGCATTGCTGGACGAATGTTTAACTTTATACAAGATTTTCTAACAAACCGCACGATAACAACTCGGGTAGGGGCAACTTTCTCTGAGAAACACTCCCTTGAAAACGGAACTCCACAAGGAAGTGTTCTCAGCCCCACCCTCTTCAACATTATGATAAACGACCTAGATAAAAATATGGCAACTACCAAAGTTGAACTGTCACAATTTGCTGATGATGGTGGCCTATGGAGACCAGGAAACCCCTCCAACCGCAAAATCATCTCTGAAATACAAACTAGCCTAAATAATATCGGAAACTGGGCAAATCAATGGGGATTTAAACTATCGCACCAAAAAACGGTAGCTGTACTGTTCACCCCACACAGGAAAAATATAAAATATCCCAAACTAACAATACAGGATAAGGAAATTAAATTCGTAAAAGTAGCTAAATTTCTGGGCATGTACTATGACCAACATCTAAAATGGGCATATCACATAGATGACTTAGTTAAAAGGTGCAGCCGAGACCTAAACTTAATACAAAGCCTTAAAGGCACCAAGTGGGGTGCGGATCAAGAAACATCAATAAAATTATATAGAGCCCTAATAAGATCTAAAATAGATTATGGTTGCCAAGTATTCTCATCGGCTTCCAAAACACAACTTAAAAGACTGGATCACATCCAACGATCGGCCCTAGTAAAGAGCACCGGAGCTCTGAAAGGAACATCGACCGCCGCACTGCATGGTATAACGGGAGAATTGCCCCTACATCTACGACGGCAAGAACTCATCTTGAAATATGCAGCGCGGCTGTCCACCCACCCCAAAACGCACCCCACGCTCTTGGCTATTAACAAAACCAATATCCCATTTAGAAAAGGCCTAAAACAAAAATTACCTATGGGAAAACAAGTCCATCTATTAAAATCAACATTACCTGTGGAACTGTTTCCATTAGAATATAACGTAGTGTACGCACACGAACCTTGGAACAACGTACAATCTAAAGTCAACACCTCCCTAATTCAAAAAGGCAACAAACAAAATCAAGAAATAAAACTCAAAGCAGATGCCTTAGAAATTATAAACTCAAAGTACCATCAATATACCAAAATTTACACGGATGGCTCCAAAATTACCAATCCATACAAAACAGCTGCTGCTCTAGTCATACCAGAACATAACATACAAATAGGCAGCCGTCTCTCAGACTACTGTTCTATTTACACAGCTGAATTCTGGGCCATCCTAAAAGCACTACAGTGGATTGAAGAATCAAAACCCAATAAGACAGTGATTATTAGTGACTCGCTAAGCGTCCTCTCTTCAATCCAAACAAACACCACTAAAAGTAGGGAAGAATTTCTCAATAAAATAAATGCCAAATTAAAACAACTAAATAACGAAAATATTACCATAGAATTCATGTGGATACCCTCCCACATTGAAATCAAGGGCAACGAAATGGCAGACAAATTAGCCAAAGAAAAACTAAACGAACCAAATTTCGAGCCACTACAATATAGTACATCAGAACTATACAGCTTAATAAATACCCAAATAGATAGAAAATGGCAAAATGATTGGGAAACTAGTACAAAAGGGAGAGTGTTGTACACTACTGTTAAGGAAGTAAATAGAAATAGAAAACCACCAAAGGGCTTACCTACAGAACAAACAATCATAAACAGAATAACTGTAGGCAAAACCATGCTGGCAAACAGCCTGGGCAAATACATAGGACCCTTTCCCCATAACATAAACTGCTACAATTGTAACACCCCTGAAGATCTCCATCACATCTTCAACAATTGTACCAAAACCAAACAAGAAAGGGACAAATTCAGATCAAACCAACTAGAAATTAAAGCCCCATATACATACCCAGAGATTTTACTAAACTCAAATACAAACTTAGCAGGGACACATAAAAATATAATAGAATTTCTTAAAAACATAAAAAAATTAGATAAAATATAAAACCACAATAACAATAAAATCCCTGATCCGGGGGCGGTCTTCTGGGTGTGACAGTGAAAAACCCTTGACCGTGTCGCTTAACGGCCCAGGATATTTCCTGCAAGGACCCACTAGTCATCATCTAGTTGACCAAACCACACACCTGACCCCATAAATAGAGGAATAGCTAATTAAACCGAATCAAAGCCACACACATAGGGACCCATCATTAAGGAAAAATAATATACTAAACAAATAAGGTCATAAATAAACAACACATAAATAACATCACAAGAGTAGGGGACATAAGCATAAGGGAAACAAAAAGGCGGTCTTCTGGGTGTGACAGTGAAAAACCCTTGACCGTGTCGCTTAACGGCCCAGGATATTTCCTGCAAGGACCCACTAGTCATCATCTAAGTTGACCAAACCACACACCTGACCCCATAAATAGAGGAATAACTAATCCAACCTAACACATAAATAACATCGCAATAGTAGGGGGACATAAGCACAAGGAAAAATAAAGTACAGTAGACAAGTAAGGACATAGGAACACCATCAATCTCTCCACCTCTCCTACTCTCTCTTATCTCGTATCTCTACAACTTTCTCTCTAGGAAAACAACCGAGTGTACAGTGTTAAAATATCATATTAATAACCAGGAAACTTAAGTAGAACCAACGGTGCACCGAGACCGGTGGACCATAACTAGATAGAATCAAGATAGAAAACCCAAATTAGCACGTATAAGGTAGTCTAAAAAGACCAAGACTATCAGGCCCAGCGACACAAGGTTGCAAACCCAAAAAAAAAAATAAGGTAGAAATTACGTAGGACCTCAAAATTAGCTATTATAAGGTAGTCAAAAATCAAAGACTATCAGGCCCAGCGGCACAAGGCTGCAAGTATAACCATATAACTAAGATAATAAGGCTCAAATAGGACCTCAAATAGTGTATATAAGGTGATCATACCCCAAGATCATCAGACACAGCAACACAATGTTGCACAAAAAACAATAGAAAAACAATAATAAATAAACACACACTGAGCACCACACACAACAAACACTGTATCTCAAACGTTGTACACCCCAAGAACAGCACAGGGTATCAGAATAGGGATAGGTCCCCACAACCAAAGTCGCCCTTGCCAGGCACTCTCAACTCGCCCGCTACCTCTGCAGCAGCAACTACACGTGCTTAGCACGTCCAGAAATAACCAAATACCACCAGATGAATTAATATGAGTGTGTGCTGGAACTATTCCCACTCATATGGCATGAGGCCCTACAATCACACAGTATTAGCTCAATAGCTAATCAGATGTGACGGCCAAATTAAATAAGTGTTCCACTATGAACACATAAACGCCTGCAGGGCGGTGGCTCATTCCCACCCTCAGGATAAATTAAATAACCGTCCATTGACGGATAAAACAGTGACAAGAGCCTTCGGGACGAATCACTTAAAACCCATCTTATTCATTCATTCATTCAGTCTGGCTATGGGACAAAATTAGAATAATAAGAGGTAAGCATACAAATAATACCCCAAAAATTAATAATACTAATAATTATAAAGAGCAAGCTGACTCATTGGCAAAGCACTTCCAAGATATGAGCAGTAATAAAAATCATACCAAGGAATTCCAGAATCATAGAGCTAAATTTGAAATAAATAATAAAAATACATTCTCAGATATGGGAAATAAAAAGTCTTATCTAAATGATAAAATTACAATTAATGAATGGTATCAAGCTCTTAAAACTAAAACAGATACATCACCTGGAGAAGATACCATAGGATATACAATATATAAGAAGTTACCATTTAACTTTGTTAAAATATTACTTAATATGTATAATCAAATATGGGAGACTGGAAAAATACCCATTAAATGGAAAACAGCTGTAGTAATACCAATACTAAAACAAAGAAAAGATAGGAATGATGTAAATTCATATCGTCCTATCTCCCTTACCAATAATATATGTAAAATTAGGGAAATAATAATCAATAATAGACTTAAATATCATTTAGAAATTAATAATTTCATATCCGAAAATCAATGCGGATTTAGAAATAACAGATCTACTATAGATCAACTCATTAAATTAGAAACAGCAATCAAATTAGCTTTCAATAATCATCAAAAAAAAATAGAAATCTTATTGCTGTATTCTTAGATATGGAAAAAGCTTTTGACTTAGTATGGACTAAAGGTCTACTAACTAAACTAAATAAATATGGTATAACTGGTAATATATTTAACTTCATTAAAGATTTCCTAAGTGAACGTAAAATTATAACTAGAGTAGGGACAACGTACTCTGACAAGTATGTCTTAGATAACGGTACACCCCAAGGAAGTGTACTCAGCCCAACCTTATTTAATATCATGATTAATGACCTTGATACAAATCTAGCTACCCCCAATATTGATTTGTCTCAGTTTGCGGATGATAGTGCACTATGGCGCGCTGGAGATCCCAATAACCAAAAACATATTGCTGAGATACAACAAACTTTAGATAATATTGGTAGTTGGGCTGATAAGTGGGGATTTAAATTTTCTCATACAAAAACAGTAGCAGTTGTATTCTCTCCCTTTAACTATAATAAAATCTACCCTAAACTTACCCTTCAAAATCAGAATATAGTTTTCGTCAAAGTAGTTAAATTTTTAGGGATGTATTTTGATCAAAATATGAAATGGAAATATCATATTAATGACTTAATTAGTAGATGTAACCATGATCTAAATCTAATTAGAAGTATACAAGGCACACATTGGGGTGCTTGTCAAAATACAATCATGACCCTGTATAGATCTTTGATACGCTCCAAGATTGATTATGGGTGTCATATCTATGCCACAGCATCGCCAGCTCTACTAAATAAAATCACCTCAATACAACGTAAAGCCCTTCTCCTTGCAACTAAAGCACTACCATCTACCTCCACAGAAGAATTACAAATTCTTACTAGTGAACCATCGCTGCATCTTAGAAGACAGGAAATCATGTTAAGATATGTTGCTAGACTGTCAACTCAAAATGATGAGCACCCTACTCTAAAGGCAATTAAAAAGTGTACTAAACCACTTATTAAACGGGGCAAATACTCTATCTCATTTGGCAAGCAAATTTTTCGTCTTAAAACGAACTTACCTACTGATATATTTAATGTACAGAAAACTGAAAATCCCATTATAATTCCATGGAGATTAAAAACAATAAAAGTAGACAACACTTTACAAGACAAAGGAAAGAAATTACAGGACTCCCACTATCTTAAAATGATTGCCAACGAAAAGTTAAATACTCAATATAAAAATTATGTCAAAATATACACTGATGGATCTAAAAAACTAGACCCTGCAAGAACAGCAGCATCATGGGTTATTCCTGAGTTTACTATTAAACAAGGAATGAGACTACCAGATTACTGCTCCATATATACTGCGGAGTTCTGGGCTATACTTCAGGCATTAAAATGGATACAACACTCTAACTTAAACTCAAAAAAATTTCTAATTGTTAGTGATTCATTAAGTGTTCTAAAAACTATTAACACAAACAACTCTAACAGCAGAAATTTTTTTCTATATTTATTACAATATCAAATAAGTAAACTTAGTACTCAAGATATTGAAATAGACTTCCTATGGGTTCCCTCACATATAGGTATAAAAGGTAATGATTTGGCAGACCAAATAGCAAAAGAAAAACTAAATGAATTGACCTATAAACAGATACAGTACAGTCATACAGAAATATACAAATTTATTTCTGACATGATAAATAGTACGTGGCAACACAATTGGAATATATCACCCAAAGGGAGAGTACTTTATAACATTATGAAAACAGTTAAAAGAAAAATTACTCCTATAGGTAAAACAAGAACTCAACAAATTAAAATGAATAGGATAATGGTAGGAAAAACAAAATTGGCTAACAGTTTCGGAAAATACTTAGGACCATTCCCCCACAATATTAAATGTTTTATGTGTAATCAAGCAGAAGATTTGGATCATATCTTTAATAAATGCCTTAATAACATCACATATAGAAATATCCTTAAAAATAAATTGAAAATAAGTAAAACAACTAAATTATATCCAAAACTTCTTGACCTAAAACAATCAAATATGCAATTAGTTACTACACATATTATGGATTTCCTCACAAATTCCAACCTAATGCATAAAATTTAATGTACAATAGTAAATAAAATACTACCACTAGAAATACCATATACTACAATATAAAAAGCGTACTTGCTAAAATACCGTATAATAACATAAAATTAACACAAATTTAAATTCTTATTTAAAATGGTTCTAGGCAAACAATAACAAATCGTAAACATACAAATAAACATAACTCATTTATTTAGGTATTTAAATTAGCCTGTGACTCTGATTGATGCATGATATGGGTGGGTGTCGATATTGAGCTCATAATGGGCTTATACGTATCTACGAGTCTACACTCGCTCAATATTGTGTTTTACAGAGGTCACCGCTATTTATATATTAGAATTCCACAAAATTGACATAGCCTGTGACCCTGATGGGACTGTTAAAAAAGATGGATGTAGATATTGAGTTTCTTATGAACTTATACGCATCTGCGAGTTTACACTCATCTTGGATTATAGACCTGTCAGGGATCACCGCTTGAGTGTTAATTTCAAACTGTAGTAGGTAGTCAAACTATTAACATCACTACTTACGGGCATAATTCATTATAAATTAAAATACCGTATAATAACATAAAATTAACACAAATTTAAATTCTTATTTAAAATGGTTCTAGGCAAACAATAACAAATTGTAAACATACAAATAAACATAACTCATTCTTAGGTACTTAAATTAGCCTGTGACTCTGATTGATGCATGATATGGGTGGGTGTTGATATTGAGCTCATAATGGGCTTATACGTACCTACGAGTCTACACTCGCTCAATATTGTGTTCTACAGAGGTCACCGCTATTTATATATTATAATTACACAAAATTGACATAGCCTGTAACCCTGATGGGACTGTTAAAAAAGATGGATGTAGATATTGAGTTTCTTATGAACTTATACGCATCTGCGAGTTTACACTCATCTTGGATTATAGACCTGTCAGGGATCACCGCTTGAGTGTTAATTCTAAACTGTAGTCTGTAGTCAAACCATTAACATCACTACATACCACTTTCCAATGTTGGACCTAAAGTCAATGGCACTTGATATTCAAAAAAAACAATAAACTTTATACAAAGTGTGGGCAGCATAGGAATATCAATGGAGTTCATGGCGCTATCCTTGACGACAATGGAAACGTGGAGGACGGACTACAGATTCATAGGATTGTACAACAGCCCTTTTCAGGGCTATTTATTCTTGTTATGTTCCTGTTACTCTTAATGTTAGTATAGTTATTGTATTTATGCTCCTTGCTATGCATGTTCTTGATTAATATTGTTATTGTTATTGTTTCACTAATATTGTTAGTATGAAAGTTTATACTAATACAATTGATTATGTTATGCTAAAGTGGCTGTTATTTAATGTTTTTTACTGACCTTTTCGTGTTTTGATTGCTTACTAATATTGTTAATATTAATTTTAATATTAGTATAACTGTTACATGTTTGTTGTACTCGTGTTTGTGTTGTTAATGTGATATATCTATTCCCTCCCCTTGTACCTCTTTGGGATTTGGGGAAGATCAGTGGAACAGCGGAGATGCGGGTTTTCCTCTTGAGGGAAAGCCTGGATTGGAGATATATATGTGTACAGCCTAGTACACCTCTGTATTTATCCACTCAATCAATTTCTCAGGGAAGCTGATGTTGACCCTTTTCTCTTTCCTCATTCTGAATACTATGTATCAGTTGCTTGTTACATGTTATCACAAGATGAATTCTCATAATCTCGATTGGTACGAGAATTCCATTTGATAAACCAACATCAATATTGATTTGAACCTTTCGGAGCACACCTAATCAAATTAACAACTTTGAACAATCCACCTTGAACAACTGACACAGTCACTCTGACATATTAGTATAGGTTTTTTGTTTTTTCATAGGGTGAATCACCCTCGAAAGAAGGGTGTTTTCGCCGGCCAAAGTAGGATGGTGGCGACTCATATAGTACACCCTGTACTTACTTACTGATATAGTGTTAAGTTTTTTGAAAATTCAGTAACTTATATAGTTTCGACACAATTGCATAGGTGGCTTACACATTATTGGCGAGTAGGAACATCCATTAGTACAACTGGATTAATTGAAACAAGTCAAAGGGAATGCAACCTCATGGACAGCACACATATACGTACATACACATATGTCCATTTTAGCTAATATAAGGTAGTCTTAATCCAGGACTATCAGGTTCCCGCAACACAATGTTGCAAATAAATGTAACACAATAAATAACACCAAAACAATGCATAACACAACTATATAGCACATACACTCTGATACATGTCCTATGAGGTTGTAAAGTAGCCAAGCACCTACGGTGTGCCTCGTGTTTCTTCGTATTGGGGTCCGGGTGTGCGTTCGCCCCCTCTTCGTGTTGGACGACGATTGCAGTGCCTTGGATCTTCCTGACCTGGACCTTTCCGCCTTTGCCGCTTCCGGACATGACATTACTAGCGAAGTGAGAAAATTCTCCTTTGCTACCTCTAATGATGCTACGATTGGAATTTAAAATAGGGGTGGATGTGTGTAGTACCATTCCTATCCACCCTATAGGCTACCATTTCCCTTGATAGTTACTTTTTAGTAATTCAGGGGAACGCCTGTCAATGACTGAAATATGGTGCAATTAAGCACTCAAACCCTAAGGGGAGGGAGTGCATACTTCCCCTCCCTGAAGGAATTAAATGGACACCGATATGGTGTCTATAAAAGCTGCACATATGTCTCTAGTAGACGGCTGCAGCTATAAAACAACCAGGTCAGTCAGTCAGTCAGTCTGGCTACCCATCGTTGGCGCATCAAAGAAGATGAGCAGAGTACAGAAATTAAGAGAACTTCAAATGCATTTGGAGAATGCTAGGCGTCTCCTGGACGAACTGGCAATGGAGGCAGAAGAAGAACAGACTAGGATTGAAAAAGAAGAGGAGGAAAGAAAAAAGAAAGAAGAAGAGGAGAAGAAAAGCCCCATCTTGTCTCATCGCATGATGAGACAGACTAGTAAAGTCAAACCCGTGGTGAGGACACCTTCACCACCAGAACCAGTTCGTCCACTACAGGCGCAGCCCCCACCGCAACAACCACAGCCTCGACCGCAACAACCACAGCCTCATCCACGGTTGCGGAATAGAGGCAGAAATGAAGAGACTTTCACTATCCCTCAAACAGAAGATTGGGATAGTGAAGCCACTCATTCTCCCTCTGCACTCCCAATCACAAGAGTGAATTGGGAGAATGATTGGAGTAGGAGATGTGTGTGTGGGGCTAGACCTGGGAGATGCCAGCATTAACCAGGTGCAATTTGAAGTTTTAAAAACAGCCCTTCTCAGGGCTACCCAAATAACAAGAAAAGAAATACTATGTCAATTGCCAATGGGTGTGAGAGAGGAGTAGTGTGATTATAAACACTGACTCTATTTAGATGGTATATGGTGTGATTTTGGATAGTATATAGTATGGTGTGTTTTGGCTGCTTCCCCGTGTGTGTGGTTAGTATAGGGTGTGATTTTGGATAGTATATAGTATGGCGTGTTTTGGCTGCTTCCCCGTGTGTGTGGTTAGTATAGGGTGTGATTTTGGATAGTATATAGTATGGTTTGTTTTGGCTGCTTCCCCGTGTGTGTGTGTGGTTAGTATAGGGTGTGATTTTGGATAGTATATAGTATGGTGTGTTTTGGCTGCTTCCCCGTGTGTGTGGTTAGTATAGGGTGTGATTTTGGATAGTATATAGTATGGTTTGTGGATAGTATATAATATGAAAAGTGAATGTAGGGGGTGTTTACTTTCACGTCCGTGCTTAAGATATATATACTCAAAGTGACTGACATTAGAACCATTCCACGGAATAACCATAGAAGATGGCGAAAGCATCAAGTTTATTCAACAATTTAAGACACAGCTATTTCTGGATATTAGACGGGGAATATGAAGTGGAAAAACTACATCATAAATGGAAGATTACGAAGAGTTTGGACTTTGCAAAAAGACTGAAAATAGCCAGGGAGCTCTTAGGAGGAATGCTAGAAGAAGAAGCCAAAAAGTTACGAGGCTGCATTAATCCACCCTATGTTAGAGTGGGGACATTGAAGCAAGTGATAGATATTGTCGAAAACGTCAAGTGTTTTTTGGATAATATCTTGACAGAGTACCCCCATGTCCAAAAGGGTTTGGACCCGCTCAAGAAAGCTGAAGAGCTGATGAGAAAGGAACTATTAGAAGAAGTGAAGAAGATAAAAGATAACTGGAGTAAGGAGAGAAAGGAAAGAAAGGACAATGAAAACCAAAAAAAGAAAGAGGACTTTGAAATATTAAATAACAATTGGATAAAGATACAAGAGAAGTTTAGAGCTATGGGACATCCTGACTGGATTCCCGAGGAAGAAAAGAAGAAGAAGGGAATTATTGATAAAATCAAAAGGTTGTGGAACAAAGGCAGAAAATAAAAGAAGAAGTATCCAAAGGCCCTTTTCAGGGTCACTCATAGGTCTCGAAAAGATAGTAGCTTTCATTGCCACCCTTTTTCCCTTGTCCCTATACAGACCCGCCATGTTCAATTTCCCTTGACGCTATATAGGCCCACTATGTTCAATTTCCCTTGACGCTATACAGGCCCACTATGTTCAATTTCCCTTGTCGCTATAGTACCCCAAGCTGTTTTGTCGCTATAGTGCCCCAAGCTGTTTTTGACTGGATTTTCCCTTGTCGCTATAAATCTTGTCGCCATAGTGCCCCAAGCCCTTTTTGACTGGATTTTCCATTGTCGCTATAGTGCCCCATATTACTACTGTTGACTGACAAGATAATCCTTAATTTAAAGAGATTTTCATACGATGAAGTATTTATACACAGATAGTGTCTGTGCACTGAAGGCATTCGCTTCCTCCCATCGAAAGCACTTGACGCGTGCGCTATATGATGGACCGAACTCACTATTTGGAATTGCGACACAATGTACATTAAACACCCTCAGGTTTTGTACGCTAAAACCGTAACTCGAGTACATGTATTGAATAAATGAAAGGGTTTATAAAATTCCGTGACAGTTGGTTATCCTACTGTTAATGAAAATGTTCAACGGGGAGATGCTGATAAATGTAGGGTCAACACATTAGCTCTGCGACTTGAAATAAGAACTATTAACCTTCCCCGATAGTTGAGATATTTTTTTTGCAAGGGGGAATACTCGTGCAACCATGATTAGTCATTGTGCTTGAGTTAAACTCCTTCGAAAGGATAATGTCACTGCTTGAAAATAAATTTAGCAGTTGCATACTATCTGAATAATACTTTGTACTTTAATAATTGCATCACACAATTTAGATGGCAGTTTTAGTATTCTGTTATCGCAATTTCTTTGTACAGAGTTTGAGCATTTCAGTCTGGGATTAAAGAAGGTAGGATATATCCTCTAAAATGTTTTTGTGTACTAGTGCGCATAACCGGTACTCGTTCTTTATATCGCGTGCGAAGCTCCAGTGGAACCAATATTGAATTTTAACTGTTTTTTTTTCATAACGTGTTTGTTATCACGTAATAATAGATTCCCTGACGTCAGTATAAAGGAATTCTGTACCGTCTTTATCTGCATCCTGAGCAAACGTTTCTCGCTCTTGAAACCGAATGCTTTCTAGGAATAGAATTACATTTTAAAAGTGCGTTTTGTTGCTCAAAGGTCGAATTTTATTTCAGTCACTTTCGTTGGTAATATTTAAATCATCTCGCTGAAAATTGTTGAATTTATTATAATGTAGCATTATATATTATTATATTATGAGCCGAATAAAAGTATACAAAATGAACAGTTATGAGGTTGTGTTGTCTACGCCGTTGTCCCTTCTGCTTGTAATGGTGCCATACTGTTTTCGCCGTACACTCCGTCGTGATCAGCAAGTAGCAATTAAGATTGAGATATGCTGTTAGATTTTTAACATAGCTATATAATTAAAAAATATAATAACAAAAACAGTCATATTGCTACGATGTCTGCAGTGTGGCAGTCTTTAGTGATATCTAGCACTGGGGTATCATGCAGCACCCAGTCACATTATCCTGACACCTGGCCGACCAGATGATAGAGTGTTTCGACCTGCATCCTACAAGTGAACATTCCTAGCATGTGCATGACATCAAAGAACGTTTCGATGCAATAAACGTCACTTGTGTTATAGAAATCTCGAAAACATTAAACCTTTCCTTAAACTGTAACAAGGCCATCACCTTGAGCATTTTTATGTAATGAACATACCGTCCATTATTTTCAATACAGTTTCATCAATCTTTATTAACATACACCATTTACATTACCCATTGATCGGTAACCTTGTATATTATGCGTTACCATATTATCGTTTAATTCTCAACATTTTGGTTTTGATATCGCTGGTCGATATGAAACCGATTATCATTATTAAACATACATGTACTAGTAACCGATTATCATTATTAAACATACATGTACTAGTAACCGAGTATCATTATTAAACATACATGTACTAGTAACCGATTATCATTATTAAACATACATGTACTAGTAACCGATTATCATTATCAAACATACATGTACTAGTAACCTATTATCATTATTAAACATACATGTACTAGTAACCGATTATCATTATTAAACATACATGTACTAGTAACCGATTATCATTATTAAACATACATGTACTAGTAACCTATTATCATTATTAAACATACATGTACTAGTAACCGATTATCATTATTAAACATACATGTACTAGTAACCGATTATCATTATTAAACATACATGTACTAGTAACCTATTATCATTATTAAACATACATGTACTAGTAACCGATTATCATTATTATACATACATGTTCTAGTAACCGATTATCATTATTAAACATACATGTACTAGTAACCTATTATCATTATTAAACATACATGTATTAGTAACCTATTATCATTATTAAACATACATGTACTAGTAACCGATTATCATTATTATACATACATGTACTAGTAACCGATTATCATTATTAAACATACATGTACTAGTAACCGATTATCATTATTAAACATACATGTGCTATTAACCTATTATCATTATTAAACATACATGTACTAGTAACCTATTGTTTGGCGCTAAATACTCTAAGGGCGTTGGTGTGCCGTTAAAATACAATCATGCAATCCTAATACACGATACTATTTTTAGACACACGTGCCATTCAATATGAAGCCGTGTAATATGAGAATTACTGCACCATTTTCACAAAGTAAAATTAACGGAGGAAACAGGAAAACATGTACATAACTTAGAAGACTGATTGTCTCGTGAATGAATTGTATACAATTTAAGTTGTCCCTAATATTTCAATCTTCTTATATTATTTGAGTATTGTGTATGCATTACTATCATGCTAGTAAATGGTTTCCCTACCTTGCATCTGGGTTTCTGTGGCAGTCTATTTTATGTTCGTTACAATGAAAATTCTTAAATCTTGACTCTTGAAGTATTAGATCAAGGATCTACACGCTAGTCACATGCACTAATTTCACTATAGTTTATGTGTAAAACGTTTGCAGTGCTTTTAAACAAACGAAAAGCATAGACAAGTCGTGCAAATAAAGTATATCGTATGAAACATATTAACTGAGTAATCTGTCAATTCAAGCAATTTATTTCCAGGAGAGAACAATCATTCACACACTGTTGTAACTACAAGTGTTGTCTCCCCTAAAGAGATATAAGTATAGTGGCGGAGGTTGCTGCTGGTCCTTATAGTAAACTATTTTGTTTCCAATAATTATAAATGTTCATAATGTTAACATGAATATCAAGGCAATAAATTGCTGACTGTCATGTTGTCCTTTTAATGACAAAGCAGTTTTTGCAGTGGAAATGAAAACAGCAGAAGCTGATGGAAGGTGACCAACGTTCCCTCTAAGCGAATGGTAGATGTGCACGCAGTGTTCGCTGCATTGCGCAAGCATAACGGAGACGAACAAAATTTTACGTTGGAATGAGAAAAACTTTATAATTGAGCTGCGCAGGGATGACTGAGCAGCTGCGCGCGCGCGCGCACAGCTTAGAGGGAAAGTTGAAGGTGGCATGACAACTGAGTGACAACAAATAGCCAATGTAAGGTTACAATAAACATTCTCGACTTTCTGACCAGGTAACTCAGTAATATATTGTTCATGATATCATATGTATTTTGTTGTCACTTTAGCATTTATTTACTGAGGTAATCCCTATTCGTTCAGTATGTATTCGTTGGAATCTTCACAGAAATTCTCTTGAAACGAGGAGAAGAGATTTGCTACTGATGTAATTGGAAATGAAAGTGTAAATGAAAGGAAAGTGCAGTTCATACATATTGTATATTATCGTTGAAATCCGATGAAGACACTAATAAATAAAATGTCTGTTCTGAAAAAGCCGATTAAAAATTTTGAACATCCATTTGTTCATTATTTATCTTTCCTTTCCCAAACGGTTGTTTCTTTGTGTGATGCGTGTGTATGTCTACATAATTGTGAGACACGTTATGTACACCGCAACCAAAAATCAGTCTCCACACATAATACGGTATGTTATGATGGGACTTCTCCTTCTATAAATGTGGTTAATCTTTATTAAGCTCCCGGGTCGTTAGCTGTATTTAGTAACTACGGTCAAATGTATGTGAGTTGCTAAAAGCCTACCTTTGAGAAAATTTAGAATTTGTTTCACTTTTTACAAATATTGGGTTCTTTCGTTCAAACGTACTTGAAATCTCCTGAAGCACATTGAAGGAAGCTTGATTTTGTATCTATAACTGAAGAAAAGCAAGCACGTTATGACACAACTCGTACATTAAACGACGGAATGTTACAACTGTGGTATATAAACACGGAATGCTACAACTGTGGTAAATAAAGTCAGGATGCTATAACTGGTACACATTTTTTCTACTAAAATGAGTTTTACGTAACCGGAAGTCCAATACATTCAGTTTAAAGAAATATGAAGGCATTTAAAATATTTATCTTTTTTTAAAGTAGATTATTTTAATTTTTATTAAAAATATAGCATCCATTCGGGAAAGTTGTTAGATGATGATGGTGATTATAGACTTGGTAACGACATGGCCAGCAATCTACGAAATTTACAAATACTGAGGCAATACAGGAAAACCTTGCCTTTAGGACAATCAAGCTATATTGGCGCTGACTGTTAAATAGTCAATGCGATAAAAATATTTAGTTGGCGCTCATTTAAAATAATGCAACTTTTTTTTAGGACTAAAAAGTTCAGGAAATCATGCTGCTGTATGTAGACTGTTTTCTTTGAAGACATCGATCACCAAGTGCTTAACTCCCGGTGTGGACTGCTCTTTATATGTAGACGATTTTTTAATTTGTTATCGATCAAAGCACATGCATACAATTGAAAGGCAACTTCAACAAAATATCAATAAGATCCACCATTGGGCCAGTAATAACGGTTTCAAATTTTCTAAATCGAAATCAGTATGCATACATTTCTGTCAATTGCGAAGACATCATGATGACTCTAAACTCACGCTGGATGGAACACTTATTCCAGTTGTTGAGGAAACACAGTTTTTGGGTATCATCTTCGACAGAAAACTGACTTTTATACCACACATCAAGAATTTAAAAGCTAAATGCTTAAAAGCTTTAAATTTACTAAACGTATTTGCGCACACTGACTGGGGTGCTGATAAAAAAGGTCCTCCTCAATTTGTATAGAACATTTATCCGTTCTATACTAGACTATGGATGCATTGTTTATGGTTCAGCTAGGAAGTCTTATTTGAAAATGCTTGACCCAATTCATCATCAGGAAATAAGACTTGCTCTAGGAGCATTCAAGACATCTCCATGCGAAAGCCTTCTCGCGGAAGCGAATGAACCACCTTTATCGCACCGCAGAGAAATGCTTTCTATACAGTACGCTCTTAGGTTAAGATCGAACCCTCTGAACCCTGCTGTTTCGGCTGTTATTCAACCAAAATACAAAACTTTATACGAAAACAAACCAAATGCCATACCTTCATTTGGCATCAGAATATCATCCCGTTTTGACACTATCAAAATTAATCTCCCTACAGTTCAGAACACGTTTGTCTCGGAAACACCACCTTGGCTCCTTAAGCAACCCAAAGTGATTTTTACGTTGCACGATGGGAGAAAATCTGAGACAAATCCTGCCGTTTTCCAGAACTCTTATCATGAACTCCTCAACGAGTTTAAAAACTACACCTAAATTTTTACTGATGGATCAAAAGTTGAAAACAAGGCTGCTGCAGCCTTCGTTAGTGGCAAGCACATAACCAAAGTGCGCTTGCCAAACGATAAGTCCATTTTTTCAGCGGAAATCAGAGCAATAGACCTTGCTCTGAAATTTTTTGAACAAAAGCGCATTTTAAATAGCATTATTTTCTGTGACTCTGTCAGTGCTTCAGTCGCTACACCATAGAAAACTGGATAATCCATTACTAGTCGATATTCTCGTCAAAAAATCGGAGCTTAGTAAGTCCTCCTACATAGTATATTGTTGGCTACCTAGCCATATTGGTATTAGAGGTAATGAAGAAGCAGACCGGGCTGCTAAGATGGCTCTATCCCAAAAACCATCGGATTTTAAATTACCGTTTACTGATTTAAAACCTTGTATCAAAAAGTACCTACGTCAGAAGTAGCAGGCGTCATGGGATGATGCAGTCAATAACAAACTTCATGCCATCAAACCAACCCTGAGAGAATGGACTCCTTCCTACAGAACTATCCGTAGGGAGGAAGTTGTCATTGCAAGAATCAGAATCGGTCATACATACATTACACACTCTCACATACTGAAAGGTGAAGATCCTCCAGAGTGCGTTTCTTGCAATGAGCCATTCACTTTTTAAACACTTTATGACCGAGCGTTCCGACCTGGAACCTACGCGTGTTAAATACTATAATGTACATGACATGAAGGAACTTTTTGATACAATACAAATCACTTGTATTTTAGATTTCCTAAAGGAAGTAAATCTCTGTTTTAAACTATAACTTGTATGCCATCATCTAGAATATTTTTAATGCAAATATCACCTCTTATTTACAACATCTTATCATCAACATACACCATTTATATCTCCCGTTGATTGGGAAGCTTCATATTTTCCTGTTACCAACATCTTACCATTTTATATTTAACTAGTATGGTTTTTTATATCGCTGGTCGATGTTAAACCTTTCTTGTTTTTGAACATCTAACCTATTGTATGGCGCTAAATAGCCTAAAAGTGCTGGTGCGCCGTTAAAATTCAAGCAAACAAACAAATTGAAGACATCGATGTTTATAGACTGTTTGCTTTTTGAGGCTGACGTCATCAGAATACTTGCTTTGAAGACGTTGACGTCTGCCGACTATATCCTTCGATGACGTTTATGCCTGCAGACTGTTTGCTTTGAAGACGCTGACGTCAGCAGACTACTAGTATTTGCTTTGAAGACGCTGACGTTTGCATACTGTTTGCTTTGAAGACGCTGACGTCTGCAGACTATATCATTCGATGACGTTTACATCTGCAGACTATTTGCTTTGAAGACATTGAGGCTTGTTTACTTTTTACTTTGAAGACTTTGACGTATGTAGACTATTTACTTTGAAGACTTTGACGTGTGTAGACTATTTGCTTTGAAGACTTTGACGTGTGTATACTATTTGCTTTGAAGTCTTTGATGTGTGTAGACTATTTGCTAAAATCTTGACGTCCCCCCATGAAACATATTTTCTTTGTGTAGTTGCATAAATAAGGTAACGGGCTAAATTTATAGATAATGAAGATGATAAGAAAAAGTGCATGATTTAGAAATAAATAAATTTTATTAGATTGAAATCAGACACTCATAGAACGACGTGAATTTATTTTAAAAACTCACGTTAATATCGTCTAATAACAAAGGGTGTATAAAATGCAGATATCGGAATGGAAATCTCTATATTCCAACATTTTTTCATAAACTAATACGTTAGTATTGTGCAGCGAACATTTGGAAACTTTGAGACATTCAGGCATATCTTAGGTTAATATATAAAAGTGTGTTCTTTATATAAAGATAATGAAAGATTATTATCATAAAATTAAAATCAAAGTTCTTAATTGTGATGATTCGTCTGTGACTTTAAGTAAGCTTTCGGACTACATATCTCTCCTGAATATCTCGACAGTAACGTGGCTTCAAATCTCCTGCAATGCTTCGTTTTTGTCTTTCTCCTTCGTACAATTGCCAGTCTATCAAAATGTATGGTTTTGAAGTGACCAACTGTATTTTTCAACAAATGAACGAATGTATTCGGGGACGGACGGAGAAAAAGAACAATATATAAATAAGAATGGGATGTATTTGGTTCACTTGCAGAAATATTACAACTTTGAAAACATAATAATCTTAAATGTTTTACACTGATTATTTGTTTACAAGATCGTTACATCTAAACATCCATGTACACCATTTACATCTCCCGTTGATTGGGAAGCTTCATATTTTACTGTTACCAACATCTTACCATTTTATATTGAACTATTTGGGTTTTTATATTGCTGATCAATAATATTAAACATTTAGTATTTTTAACCATATATAAATACAACATATTGTATGGCGCTAAATTGTCTAAAAGTGCTGGTACGCCGTTAAAAATCAATCGATCAATCAATAAATCACTAAACAAGAAAATTATCATTTTTCTAACAAATTTAAAAGAGAAGACAAGAGTGGTTTAGGTTTTCCCAAAGTTTAAATTAAGCACTTAATCAATTTCAGAAGTATGATGGCAGTTTGGCCTGGTAAAAGTAAATAGGAATGCTTTCATAAGGCAAAAGCAATGATGAACACTGACTTTTCAGTTGTTTGCTCTTGTTGTTTCAATCACTTATATCAATGACTTATATCAAACACTTCTATCAATGACTTATATCAATGACATATCAATCAATTATATCAATTACTTATATCAATCACTTATATCAATCACTTATATCAAATACTTATATCAATTACTTATATCAATCACATATCAATTACTTATATCAATCACTTATATCAATCACTTATATCAATTACTTATATCAATCACTTATATCAATTACTTATATCAATCGCTTATATCAATTACTTATATCAATTACTTATACCAATCACTTATATCAATCACTTATATCAATCACTTATATCAATTACTTATATCAATCACTTATATCAATCACTTATATCAATTACTTATATCAATCACTTATATTAATCACTTATATCAATTACTTATATCAATCACTTATATCAATTACATCAATCACTTATATCAATCACTTATATCAATCACTTATATCAATTACTTATATAAATCACTTATATCAATTACTTATATCAATCACTTATATCAATCACTTATATCAATCACTTTCAGTGAAATGACTAATTTGTCGATCGCAGTTTCTGTGGACAATATCTTGTTTTTAAAATACAATTCATTACCCTCTTAATTTTGTGGCCGTCGAGCCAATTGTAGATGTTGTTGTTGTAGTGTTTAACGCCATTTTTTCAGCACAAGATAGGCTATACATGGTGGCCAGTATTAATGGTGGAGGACGAACCCGGGAAAACCCCCGGAAAGAACCACTAACCCACGAGAAGCTACTAGCAAGCTTTCTCACATAACCCACATTGACTGAATCTGAGAATCGAACCTAAGTAGACAGAAGTGAGATGGCAGTGATCCGTAACGGAGAGCGCTATTCGGGAACGCCACCATATGTTGATGTAGAAAATGATTCATCAATCATCCTTAGACATTACAATCTTTGCATATTTTATCTCCCTTCTTTACTTAAAGATGATACTAATCTATTTTAAAAAGCAATAAATAAATTCGAAAAATTCAAAAGTCCTTTAAAGCGTGATTATGTAAAATTGGTTATTAATTACAGGTTTAGTGAAGTTCTTGCTGGGAGGGTGTAAGACGTACTGAAGATACACAGATTGAATTCTAATCAACAATATTCGATTGGTAAGATGAAACTGACGATTTACTTTGAAAATAAAAATGGAAAAAACGAAAATTCGTTGTCATTTACATAAAGATAAACAATAAATTGTTTGTGACAGGGTTTAACTTAAATTTAATTACATGTTTTCCATAACTGTTTGTTTGTACAAAATAAATATAATAATAAAACAATAGCAAAATATATAAATGTATTATCGAAAAGTATATGGCAGGATGGGTAGAGAGAGTGAGCGGGCCAGTGATTGCAACTGTGCAACAAAAAATACATTCATTTCTAAATTTGAAAATCATTTAAGAAACCCTTACAACATAATAAATATAGGACTGACTATATTTGTTCTAGAATGAACAAGATTATATACAGACAGGTCGGCATGCATGCACACATACATGCATGCCTTAATAGTAAAAAAAAAAAACGCATTTAGTCTTAATACTGCAAAAACAATTATTCCTTTTGTAAAAATAGTATATTAGTTCAATATTGACATCAACAAAAGTACACGGCTTAAATATCGGCCTGCATAAATTCAAACACACACACACACACATACACTCACACACACACACACACACACACACACACACACACACACACACACACACATATATATATATATATATATATATATATATATATATATATATATATATATATATATATATATATATATATGAGACAGACATAGATATATAAATGACATAGGAAACAAGTTATACGTTATATTTGGGGAAATCTTAAAGATTGTAACTAATTATCATTGGTATTTCCTAACTTGTAAATTGCATGAAATAATTTACTTGTGTTCCTAAATGGATTTAATGCTAAATGCCCTTAAGTTGCTCATACTACGTCATCAACCCTTCTTTCCGTTTTATTCAACTTCGTCCTGCGATATATACTCTTCTAGCGAAAAGAACATTTGATACAATTATTATTTTGAATGACGCATGTGTTTGACAATTCACAACAATGAAAATTCTTAGAAAAAATAGTAAAATCGTCTTCGAGGTGTGCAGTTTGATTTTTTTAAATCTTATTTAAAAATGACAAAAAGTAATACAAAACTCGTTGCAAGTAATTTCAAGACTACAAATAAACACTTGTTTTAACCTACTAAAGTTGTCTTCCAGAAAGTAATTGCTTCTGAAATAAAACACACACACACACACACACACACACACACACACATATATATATATATATATATATATATATATATATATATATATATATATATATATATATATATATATATATATATATATATATATATATATTCCTGATAAGAACATTAGAGAAGTCAATCATACTGTGAATTCCTGAAAATATCCTAATGCATTCTAAATAATAATAATAATAATAATAATAATAATAATAATAATAATAATAATAATAATAATAATAAGTATCATCATCATGATGGGGGAGAGGTAACATTTAATTAAACAGTCAATATTTAACATCTTAATAATAAAATTGGTGCTTAAAAAGAAATTCGAGAAAGGTTCTGTTCAGTACTTGGTTATTTTGCGCTAAATTCAAACTTTTTACAAAGACTAAACCTGCAGGGGAAATATCGTCATGGAAAAACAAAATCAAAGAAGAAAAAGAGAGAGAAACACACACAGGGAGATACAATGATTTATGTTTCTTTTAAGATATGTCAAAAATCAGCATGCAACTTAAAAACTTGTAAGTACTTTGTCTTCGTTTCAGTTTCTTTCCTAATATTATTCAATGCATCCCGAATTCCGCTCTTTATGAAATCGAAGCGCAACTTTCTTTAATTAGTCTTGGAATTAAAATACAGGCGGGAGCTCTGGCTTGAAAGGAAAAAACTTTATGTGGGAATTGTTGAATGTGTCAGGGGCTATATATCTCCCCACCCGATCACCCGTCCCGGGGACATCGCACCTGCCTTCTTTCCCTCCCCCCGCCACGTGCAGAGATCGGATAACGCCGTGTAATCATAACTTAGAACCCCTAAGTACCAATTTTCCTGTCAAGCCAACAGTTTAATTCAGCCCCCTATCCGCATAGACCGTAGAACTTTGCGGAATAGGAATATACCAAAGAATTAGCAATAATTGAAAGGTGTTTCTTGTGGAGGAATATTACCCCGTCTCAATAATATTAATTTCACAAGCAGTCTATGATTAAGAGAATCCCACGTCTACACTTGAATCAAAGTCACAAACAGCTTGGAGTTTAATAAGATTTCTACAATAAAGGAAATCGACAAGATGGAAACTTTGAAGCATCCAGGGTCCTCTTTAGACGGGAGTTATTGCTATAATTTGCAAGTCAGATTTTTGGCGGTAAAAAGGAAACGTTGATTTCATGAAGGGACAACAAGGATCATTCGCCTCATATGATGACAGGCCTCTGTCCACCCACTTCCTCCCCTCCCCACCCAAATCTTCCCTTCCCCCCACCTCCGACGCCCCTTGCCGTCTCCAACCAATATTATAATACATTATAACCATTATTAAAGCAGTAAATGAGTAGGTGCAACAACTATGAAAAATAAACATGCTGTTCCGGTGATAGAATTTCTTTCTTCCATCGTTTTGTTTGTGGAATCGTCATACCAGCTTGAGTTAATATTGTAGCTCTCTTTATATGCACTGTGCGTCTCTTGCGTCCATTCGAAATATCATTAAACGTGTTGCTTTGCTGTAAAATACCCAAACAAACTGTGTATTAAAAAAGACTGCAATTATTTGTTTCGTCCTTGTTAGATTATATTAGTATACTTGTGTGCATTATGACTTCTCTAGGAAAAAAACCATGGTGGTAACCTCGGCCGAATACAATGTCAGCGTCCACTTACAGATGAACACATTCATGTCTCTTCTGTCGCTTTCCCTGTGAGACAGAAGTGTTGTGACGTAAACTATTAAGATAAACTGTAAGAGCACGTGTGTGTGTGTGCTTTAAGAATTGTTGTAGTCATTTCACTACGATGTAAGCAGTGTGGCTGTGTGTGCGTGCTTTAAGAATTGTTGTATTCCTTTCACTGCGATGTAAGTAGTGTGTGTGTGTGTGTGTAGGTTTACATTTAACTATAAGTATTTGTCTCCCAATATTTGTATACATTTTTCATTTTTCAATGTATTTTTTATTGGTTGGAGCTTAACAGCCATTTTGTTTAGCTTACACACACACACACACACACACACACACACATACATACATACATACATACATTTGCCATTCGACATTGACCTATGGTATAGTTGATTTTGGTTCTGGATTATATATATATATATATATATATATATATATATATATATATATATATATATATATATACAGATATATATCAACAAACAATCAAAAACAAAGGAAACAAAAGGCACAAATGGTCTCCAAATATATGACCAATAATGACAAAGTTATAGGTCACATATAAATAAACAAATATATACAAAATATATTATTATCTTCATTTTGTGGAAGAGTAACATTATATCGGTTGATAGTTTATTGATTATAGACTTATTTATATGACTTTTTAAATCGTTGATCAATTATTGTGTGAGACTCACGTGACACAATATCTGGCCAACTGTTAAGATACGCTGTCACGTATTGAAGCTAACGTAAGTACGTGTGAATTGATTTTCATAGAGAGAGAGAGAGAGAGAGAGAGAGAGAGAGAGAGAGAGAGAGAGAGAGAGAGAGAGAGAGAGAGAGAGAGTAACTTTTGTCGATACAAGCTTTGTGGAAAAAAGAAATATTTTATTTGCAGTGATTAGACGTTATGTTAACCATGATTGCTGACGTCATGCATGTTATCATTGAATTAAGCGTTGTTTCTTCTTCCATAATGAATTGTTTAAAATTAACATTTGTAATTATCTCTTCTAGATGTCGCCCTAGCATTGCAGGAAATGGAATAGCATGCCCTTGGTGTATCTGAAAAGACATATAATGATAATGAATTACTGTTCCACATCTTTCATAATTCTAAGAAGAAGAAGAGAGGAAGAGATGGGAACACATTGAGAAATAATCCCATCGTCCATGTAGTCCTTGTTAAGTCTAACTGTTGACAAATGTATATTATATTACCAAGAAATATGAAATATGCATCTCATGACTATCTCAATGAATAATGGTTATATTAAATGAATAATGGTTATATTAAATGAATAATGGTTATATTAAATGAATAATGGTTATATTGAATGTATTCATGTCTGTATTAAATATATTCATGTCTGTATTCAATATATTCATGTCTGTATTCAAGCGTCATTTATGTAATGAAATGTTACAAAACTACAACAAAGAGTAAAATGAATAGAAGGCATCGCTTACTGCATTTGGGACATATATTGTAGTAATTTAATATATATTGAAAATATATTACAACAGTAAGAAATATGCATTTTCACTTTTCAGTAGCGAGATAAGTTAATTATCATGGACCATTACACTACTGATGTAACTCTCGTACAGAAATCTCTGAACTGGTCAATATATTGTCTATACTTAATACGTCTAAGTATACATTTATTTCTGAGATTAAATCGTCATGAAAGAGACAAATCAATATACACTGAAATTCATTTTCTTTAACGTTCCTAATAGCTGAGAAATGGATTGATTAATTTTGTCTTAAAATTTGTATCAAAAATTCAGTTAAAAATGAATCATGTGATTCCGTTCATTAAGTTCTCTCTCTCTCTCTCTCTCTCTCTCTCTCTCTCTCTCTCTCTCTCTCTCTATATATATATATATATGGGGGGGGGGGGGTCTCCAGCCGCTTGTAATTATGACGCTGCATTAAACCGATTGTTAAAATAAAATAGTACAGATATTCGCAGTTGTTTTAAACATTGGCATACTAATGTGGTATCATTTATATATTTACATATATTAGCATAAAATGCACATTTTATCAAACTTCTTGCATCATTCTCGCTTTTAAAATAATATCTATAATATTATCAAATGAATTAACTAAACGGACGAGAAAATAAATCTCTTCGGTTTACTCCTTAGAATGAATTTAAGTATCAAGCAGTAATCCATGTGTTTAACACAATCCCGTACATTGTTACGGAATCACCGTAATTACCAAGGTGTTAAATACAAACTTGTCAATTGCAATACACTTACATTAATCACACACGTGTTTAATAAAAACTTGCACATTGTCATATATAGATCACACTATTTAGTCATTGCCATTCCATAGTATTAATCGTTTAGTAAATATAGAAACCTGAAATTCAATTTCAATTATTGAAATTAGTCCATACATATAACAAGCCAATAAACAAAGTTTGTCACATGTTTATTAAAAATAATACGTGTCCACGTACTTTTGTAAATAAAGTCTTGATTGTGCTTTTGAATTAGTCTTGCAATTTATTTAATGAATAATATGAAATGAAATGAATATTTAGATGCACAAAACACGTTTTTTAAAATTGTATATATATATATATATATATAAATTGACAAGAGCCATACTTATATATGGTATATTGCCATGGTTGAACTTCATTGATACTGTTATCGTTTCATGGTTTTCATTACACGAGAGACAGAAGCTTCAAAAACCTAATCAAATCTCATCAACTGCACCAAAATGAAAATTGTAAAGATAAATAGATAATACAGATTCAACATATACATAGTTAATTTTCATTGTTGTAGGTGGCAACGTTTCGTAATTATTTCCATCGATATTCGATTATAAGAAAAATCAAACAACACAGACCCTGATTTGACTGATATTCCGACTATTAAAGTATTTTTTGTTAGTTCTACTGACTACTACAAACAAACTCAATACATCCGATTTGTCCGCACATCTGTAAGGCAGGTCTGAGTTTAGGCAAATTAAATATAAACGGTAATATTCTGCATAAACTTTGAACAATGTATTCTTACCCGGCAGGAGAATATGATACTTAATGATAAATGACCAAACAAATCTCAACATCGACGGGCCGAATAAACTAAGAATATCTGAGCCTGTCGTAATGTACACGCCGCGTGGCACTAATTAAACAACTGACGAGACTCGGATTGAAACATCATTTATGACAATTTTCATAGCATATTCATATGTACCGGCTAATACAGGACGATAAATTATGAGGTTCTGCTAACAACATTGGTGTATTAATCCGCGATAATCGGCCGGTGGGACTAATTTTTCCGCAGTAAATGTCAAGGAGTTCATAGTGTCCTATAACAAATGGACTGGGCCCGAACTGGCAGAAGGCAAGGGGAGTTAATTAGTACCTTCATTATATTTACTAATGAATAAGCTGCACTCCTACAGCTAAATTGTTGTCATTATAGGATGTAAGCAGACTTTAAGGGGTCATTTCGAGCATAAACGCCAGGTTTTACCACTCCCGAAAGGGTGGAGGGATGTCGGTTTTTGTGGCATACTGACATCTGTAGAATTCAGCCTTGATGTATTTGTAAAGGGAGCAGCTATCAAAAAGTTGTTGTTTTACCAATATTCAAATGCTATGATTTAAATGCCCGTGATGAATATTTTGAAATGTTTCATATAAACATGATTACAAAGAGCAATTAAACGGCGTCTTCATTTCTGATAAAAACTTCGCCAGTAATGGTGTTTCCAAATATATTATCTGAATGCGCCACCGATAGTTTCTTAACAAAGATTCTCTCTTACATCTGCCTCACTCGCAATGTCCAAACGCCAATGTTCTTCGCTCTTTCCATCTGAATTACTATTGTAGTTGAACTCCTTTCTATAATAATTTAAGAACAACTGTACTATACTGCTTTTAATTAGTTTTCACAATACATCGTTCTCCATTATCTATGACACAAGCATGCAATATATTGTGACACAGTATTATGTCATTGAGGTGTGCTTACGGAATATAGGGCGAAACTTACGAATGAGTAAATTTCGTTTTCTGAGACAAAAACACCATAAGAACATTACTGCTAGTGTACTTCATTATTAGACTGTCCCTATTATATGGAGTTATGGTCATGTATCAAATTCCATTATGTAATTGTAATATTAAAATACCTCAATATAAAGTCCACTTTTTATTTCTTTGAATAGCTGTATGCGAAGGAGTACTAAGGTAAAAAATAAATTTATTTCATAAAACCTTAAACTTTTGACTCTAGGTGAAAGCAAGATAAAGTATATCCGATTCTAATTCTGAAAAAGAAAAAATACATAACTTTTATGACATTTTTGCATTTTTATCTATTTTGAGTTTCACATCATACAAATGCAAGCTGCGTACACCATTCGAATTAGATAATAATGTATAGACAAGCATGTTATTAATTTGTTATATTGAATCTTCAAACGCTAGGATATTACTTTGTTTTGTGTCTTTTCTTATACTTAGATTCAATATAAATATTTCAATTCTAATATACACTGAACATTTATTACCTCTGAGTGGATCGGCATGTCGGACGAAGCCCCATAAAAGATGCCAAAAATTGCCTGTGACAACTTCATCTTAACGTATGACGAACCTTTATGAAACGCGTTCTGTTGCTCTTTTCAATACATGTGGCATTTATGTACGCTTGATTTCGTTAATGGCAAAGTTTTTGTTGCAAACGAACATTAATACGATCTAGAATGTTCATTTATTTGCATATTAATGCTAAACGAGCAAATCAAATGTGTAACAAATGCTACAATAAACTAGGCATGTTTACGGCTGTTTCACCAGTTGCACGCACCAATTCACGTTATGGTTTGTTATACGTCATGTCAAACGTACATTCATTTTCTCAGTCTAGAGTGTTAAAATCTCATCTTTTAATAGTTGGGACAGGTATGGAAACTCGACTCAGAAACTCATTTTTGTTTTAATGTCAATTAAGCAAAAGTGATTTAATAAAAAAGAATGCTAAAATGAAGAAAAAAACAACTAGGTAAACATTCATATATGTACAAAGGAAAAATGTTTAATTTTTTTATATTCTAGAGTTATGACTTGTCTTGCTTTATTTTTAAATTTCTGTGTGGCATTATAAGAAAAATCTGTTTGCGAAAAGCAGGTTTGTATTGTGTTTAGTAGTAGTAGCAGTAGAAGGGACTATCATTGCAATATATTATATTATATTATATTATATTATATTATATTATATTATATTATATTATATTATATTATATTATATTATATTATATTGTATTGTATTGTATTGTATTGTATTGTATTGTATTGTATTGTATTGTATTGCATTGCATTGCATTGCATTGCATTGCATTGCATTATATTATATTATATTATATTATATTATATTATATTATATTATATTATATTATATTATATTATATTATATTATATTATATTCGGATCTTTAAAAGTTCAATATTGAGAACATATGTGACCACATTTTTATAAATAATTACCATTTAATCTCAATAATATGAATTTTGACGTGTTTCCTTTAAGTTGCAAAATAGGGACAATCCAGTCTAATGATGAAAATTGTAATCCCAATAATTGCATTAATTTATTATTTAGTTTTTTGTTTCTTACAGGCCTTGTGATGAATCTTTGACTTTTGTACTATTAGAGAAGGCAAAATACAAAGACGGAATTCTTTCGATTACTTTAAAAAAAAAATTAAAATGAATTTACTCTTATCTGTTTAAAACTAAAGCTAAATATAGTTGTACATTTACCTCCACCAATAATACTGGCCGCTATGTATAGCCGGTTGTGTGCTGACAAATGGCGTTAAACTCTAAAACAAACAAACAAACAAAATACATAAAGAAATATATAGTTTTCAAGATGTGTGCAAATAATGACAGCTATTTTTTGCCTGCTTGGGGAGGCTGGAATGAATCTTATCGTAATGAGACAGCGATACAGTCAATACCAAATGTTACCTAGAATATGTATTAAAATATTCAAGTATAAGTTTGCTACCTTGCCGTAAATTACCCGTAAGACATAATAAACAGTGTAATTTAAATTTACAGAATTTTAGTCGTAGTTTCGAATGGTAATATTAAAATTTACAGAATTTTAGTCGTAGTTTCGAATGGTAATATTTAAATTTACAGAATCTTAGTCGTAGTTTCGAATGGTAATATTTAAATTTACAAAATTTTAGTCGTAGTTTCGAATGGTAATATTTAAATTTACAAAATTTTAGTCGTAGTTTCGAATGGTAATAGTTTTATTTCTGCTTGGGTGGATGGATAAATTATAAAAGGAATTCAAAAGATCCCTAACTATACACAGCCTGCCAAATACTTCTTTTGTCAGCAGGTTGTGTTTTGCTAGAACGATGTTGAGGGCATGCGTAAATGTTCTGTTCCATGTTACAATCAATATGTAATAGTGGGCGTAAACGCAAACAGTTAACATGCAATGTGAAGATGGTGTTTAGAGAAAGGAGCAGTTAATGTAAGTTATATAAACTAAAATATTTGTGTTCGAAGTAATTAAATGTCTTCATTAGAGGGAAGAAAAAAATTATTCCATTTGTGTCCGGCAATACTATTCTGTCAAAAAAAACACCAACTTATATATAAAATGAAAACAAAATGTTTATATCCATTGTATCGATCATACCACTAACCGATCCCAGACGATGAAGCAGACGCAATTTAAAAGGTATTTTCGAGAATGAAATGCTTAAGATGGGAATGAAGATTGGCTCAAAAATGGTTTTACCGATAGAAGGAATGTTATTTATCATTTGAAACAACATAAGCGTCTTTATATAATATTAATGCCATTCACACTGACCTATATATATATATATATATATATATATATATATATATATATATATATATATATATATATATATATATATATGGTACTGAGGATCAGTACAAGATCTGCATAGTGTTCTGATATATATTCTGATATATATATATATATATATATATATATATATATATATATATATATATATATATAATATTTCTCTGTTCTCCATAGTTTATATATTTCTCTGTTGCATCAATATTGCACGTTTTCTTTACTTTTTAATTTCTGTCAATTTTAGATGTTTTGTGTCTATCTTTGTTATGTCAATATTACACATTTTGATATTTTGAGTTTGTTAATTTATTTCTGTTAATGGGATAAATAATATTTTGGGTTTACCAGCATGAAAAGTGACTTGGTATTTTGTTTCAGAATTATGACTATGATAATAACGACGATGGCGAATATTATGCAAGTCTTTATTGAAATAATGTAAACTACGTTTCCAAATTGCATAACACATACAAATAATACAATTAAAAGCACGTTAAATAACACATATAAAATATATAATAATAAGCACGTTGCATAATACATGCAAAATATAGAATAATTACTACGTTATATATCTAATGTAAAATAAAATATAATAAGCAGGTTGGTGAGATGGAGAAAATATTTTCACAAACTAATAACGATCTTTGTTACTAATCATTTAGATACAAAAATATTGAAGCAAATTATGTTTGTTTAAATGCAAACATTTAAATTTCTATTCTGAAATCAAAGAACTTTTACTTTTACTTTGCAGTGTAATTAAAAGATTTTACTATGAAGAGTATACATACAAATATCAAATGAATGCAGTTTACAAGGTTATCATATAAATCTATATTCATATACAAAATCGTATGCCGATTGGTATTATTATTATTATTATTATTATTATTATTATTATTATTGGTATTATTATTATTATTATTATTATTACTATTATCTTATTATTATTATTATTATTATTATTATTATTATTGGTATTATTATTATTATTATTATTATTATTATTATTATTATTATTATTGTTGTTGTTGTTATTATTAGTATTATAATTATTATTATAATTAAAATTTTCCATAATAACTTTCGTTACACTTTATTTAATTACAAAATAATATAAATAATAGTTTATTATTTAAAGAATGGCTCTAGTAAGACACACACACACACACACACACACACACACACACACACACAAACACACACATACATACATACATACATACATACATACATACATACATACATACATACATACATACATACATACATACATATTTATATATATATGTATATATGTGCAAGATATATATCTATATCAAACAGAGCATATTTTAATTTTCATTGAATCAAGCGAAGTATAAAATTTTGTCATTTTTATCATTATCAGCGTTATCATCATGATCGTTCATGTCATTCTCTTGTTTAACTTACTTTGTCGTCATCATGGTAATAAATCAAGATCGTTCTTAGCCAAATTATTATTTTTACCAACACCATAAGTGCTATAATGCACCAAAATGAGTTAACTGCATTTTATCCTTTTCGTTTTTAGTTTAGACAAAGAATAGTAATTACTCCTGTTTTCAAATGAGCACGAATATATTAAATATCGAATTTACATAATAAGGTTTCATTTTATTAAACGTCGCGATACGCATTTGGCTAAGAGGTACAAGTTGTCAAATTAATTCCATTTTATCAATACAATTTGCATACAGATCCCTTTAGGGAGCTTGGTTTCTTGGGAATGCCCCTCCTCCCGACACTGGATATTTTAAGTACTTTATTTGCTGCTCGGCACTTGCGCAGTCAGTATATAAAAAGCACCACAATAGTGGGGATGCTATTACACCATAATTATAGTCAACTTAAAATCTTATCCGCTCTACACATCTGGTTCATTTTCCCGACAAATTGAGACCTTTATCTCGTAACGAAGTCCATCTTCCATGCTCCTATTTAAGGGTACCAGATCAACTCCAGACATTATTCCAGTCACAACCTTTAATTAAACACTGAGTGTTGATTTCGTTTGGAAATTACAGACTTTTGACGTCGAAATGAATTTGAGACTTTCATAATAAAATTATACTAAATTATCATTTATATTGGATTCCGACTTTGATGTGACGGATTTGCGGTAAGTTTACATGATACTGCAGGCGAATCATTCGTCAATTAAGGCTGATTTAGAGTTATTTTGGTGGATGACGGGGGTAATTTGTTGACGTTCTATAAGGAGACAATTTATGTTCTCATGTTTGTTTTCCTAGCATCTTTACATCACTATGCTGTTTCAACAGACAAAGGCATTGACATCTAACCTAACTTTATTTTTGTTCCTAATTTTCATTTGTAATACAATAGTGCTTTCCAAGGTTCGTATAATTTGATCAATTTGCAGAATTGCAAAAATTAGAACATCTAGTAGTCAGAAAAACTGTATCGATTCTGTGTTTTATGTGCGTACAATTTTAACTCTAGTTCATATGCAACATGCGGAGAGGTTTTTGCAGAACGTCCGATTGAAATTTTAAAAATAGTTTAGATGCAACAGGCGGAGAGGTTTATGCAGAGCGATGAAAGCATGTTGGCTTAAGTACAGATACTGGTTTCCTTCTTATAACTAGCTAATTTTATTCCAAGAAAATTTTCTTTGATATTTATGAAAATAAAAAGGATACTGTGCCTTTTCAGTTTGAATGTATATCTTACGATAAGTATCAGTTAAAACACAAATTACTATTCGGTTCTTGTATGCGATCGGTCACATGCTCCTGTGACTTAAACTCATCAGATTAGATATTTAAAAAAGCCATCTTGTCGGACGAACATAATGTAAATGGTAATTAGATGAAACCACTCTTGGGTGTATGAATACAATACAAGATCAAAGTAAGTAAATTGACAAAAAGTATCCCGTAAATTAGCTGGCAATATGATAATATCAATGATGCATATATACAATTATTTATTTATATCAGTGAACGCTTTCGTGAAATATTATCAAAGATTTTTATTTCATTTGAGTCGTTACAAATGCAACAACATTTTTCTGACTTTTACAAATACATTAAAGGTCGGCACTATTCACAAGAAAATAGGAGCGTATTTTAGGTCTTGATTTTCATGATAGCCGACATTGAATGAGCAAAAACAGGGGTGCACAGTCTTTTTCGGCTAAGGGTCAGAATGCATTTTCTAAGACCACTCAAACGCCAGAAACACGACGCTGTATCTTCTATACAACAGCGACTTGATAAAAGAAATTAACGTTGATTAATATTGTAATAAACTACTGCTTGACATGAAGTTTTTTTTTTAGTAGCCCAATGGATTTCTAATTTCTTTAATATAATTACTGTTCACGGGTCAGATTTCTGTGTTCGTTTAATATGTTTTGAGGATGCCTAAAGTAAAGAAACATAATGATGTGAACGTAGACGTGCTTAGATTGGGGAGTACAAAACAATAATATGAAATAGCTTTACTTTTTATTCGTTGTATCTTCCTTTAAGTTATTTTCGCTTTGCATTTAGTTTGACATTTTTGTGTGTTTAGATATGATCTGTAATATCATTTTCAATATTCATTTATTATATTTAGAGACCCCATGGGAGGGGGGAGGCCTTTGTCCACCCCATCTGAATTTGCATGTGCTGTCAAATTGCTGTAGCCTAAATATGAAAATTAGCAATACCGTCAACGTTTGCTCCTCCAACCCTGAGAAAATTGAAATGACATCCGTAATTATTTATTACACGAAAAGATGCCAGAAATATCGGAAGACGCTTGGGCTAACCATATTTTTCTGTTGGAAATCGGCGATTGCGGTCAGTTTTCAATAGTGTATAGATCTCGTGTCTCAAATATAAAGATATATTGAGACCCCCTTATCTACTAGTTCTATCAAACATGCCCTCCTAGGGTAGTAAAACCCAGGTCGGTATCAACTGTACTGATTCATAGCTCTATCACTATGGATAACGATTTCCTCTAATTATCTCCCTTATAAGAAGATCTCGTTAAAATGACGCGAGATCATGAAGAGGTCTCCAGGGATCGGTGCGCATGAAGAAACAAATTTCGAGGTCACCCGGGGAGTAAATTGCCAATTGTGACACCTGAGTCTATCAGATGTACCGAACAATGGCTAGTAACATTTGTTTGTTATTCTTCATTCAATCCCTCTAAGTTCCTTTTTAATGTTTTCTCAGTTTGATACAGGAAGCCCATATTTCATTTTAATTGATGTAAGGGGAGCACACTTTATCAACTTTGATTAGTAAAATTGACTTGACACCTTTCCTGAGAAATTTGATAGGAATGCTATCGGCGAAAATTTGTTTTATAGCGTTTAGAATAAATAACACTGAGACGGCTATTGTGTTAGAAATCTCGTAGTCTTATTAAATGCCCTTAATTCTAAATGTGTGGTTTAAGCGTGGTTTGAAATGCATGCACAAGTGAAAAGTTTATGGAAAGAAGATCTACAATGAACATTCCATCGTATTCCTTTCTCAATCCACAACCGATTTGTGTTATTTTGTTTATGGTAGTATTGTCTTAGTGTCAAAATATTTCACACACACACACACACACACACACACACACACACACACACACACACACACACACATACATACATACATACATACATACATACATACATACATGTATGTGTGTGTGTGTGTCTGTGACCAAACGATGCATAATATAAATATTGTACTGAACCAATGAAACTAAAACTATTAAAACATCACAATACAGTTATGTTATAACTTCGGTTATTCTTTGACATTGTAATGCCATGACGTTGTAAATAGTTACAATGACGCTGTTATGAATTTAGATCATTCTAACGAGTTATAACGATGTCACTGAATATTAGATTTTATTAGAGACTCTGAATACAGTAGATAATCTTTGCTCAATGCAACAATAATTTAATAATGTTGACAATAAATGGATCACATTTATCTTTATGATAAGATCGGGCGAACATAACTGCGCGCAGTTTCACTAGAATAATAAATAATTGGGGATATTAATGTATGTAATTTGACTCATGTCGCAATCTACAAGTTCAAATGTTTTGCTTTTACAAAGTGCAAAACAGCAACTTCAAGAAAAGACAATCGTGTTGCAAATAAATTTGAATAGTTAATGTACGATACGAACATAAGTCATAACTAATACTTTACAGTTAGATTTTTACTAAGGGGAACAGGAAAATAATTTGATCATTCTAAATCATTATATAATGCGTTGTGTAAATCGTTGAGTATTCTCCGTTTTATAAATCGTTGTCTATGTTACTTCATCGAAGAATTTAAATGTATCATTTTCCAATCGTAGAATTCTGTTCACGTTTACAAAACATGAATGATAATTATGCCATAAATGAAACAGAACAAAATTTGGCGACATTTCAAAGTTTGACACAACTATCCGAGAACATTAGCCTATAATTTGTATATTCTTCTATCTAATCTATCGCACGTGCGCACGAGTCTTCCCTTAATTACGGGTTAGTAACATCAATTCATATAGAAACGACAGGCCAACCCTGCAAAGAGCATTCATGGCGATTTCCTGACCTAGGATGTGATAAATTCGTTTAAGATCGATGGACTGATCCTTCATCTTTATCCCTGGACACTGGCTAATTTTCTCGATGACCGCTTGACCAGTGTTCATGTGATCAAACCAACCCACTAATCACGACTGGAAACACAGTTGGCATCTGTACAACAGATGACAATGTGGATCTCGTGCAAGGTGTTTGACCAATTTTGTTCGTACGTTAAACACACAAACTGGGATTCATTTATTTAAGCATTACAGTCATCGCATGGTCTTTATATCATCAATATTAGCATTGAGAAAACAAACACTAAGAGGACAAGCAGAGAGAGAGATAGAGAGAGGGGGGGGGGGATTATTTGGATTTTGTCCTTTCCCTCGTCTGAGATAGGTCAGTAAAGTTTAATATCAAACTGTGCGATGGGTTTCAGATAAAACGTTTGTATTTTTTAAGCCACCACCCACAACATCATAATGTGGCATTTGGAACATAAATTTATTGTGGTTCCTGTAAGCAGCGAAGGTTAAACGTCACGCTGTTGTAAAAGCTAGAAAGGACATGCCTAGACAGTTACAAGGAAAAGTGATCTTAACTAGGATTATATATATATATATATATATATATATATATATATATATATATATATATATATATATATATATACACACACACACACACACAGTCGGCTCCGCTATGATATGCAATTAGGCGTCGTATGCACTAAATCGGCGTTCATGTTATGGCGCGTATCTGGTGCAGCATGCATAATGATACCCATTATTTCTCCGAAACAAACCCCCATTTGGCCTAGTTCATTTAAATGTGACGTGATTCCCTCTGGTATCGTATGGAGGTCAGTTTTGTCAGTAGATCGAGGAGCAGACTTGTGGTCAGCGCTCCAGTCTTAATCTATCGAATTTAATGACCAGACTGGATCAGATTCTTAACGAAGGCGATGCGAGATTGTGTTAAAGCCGTCGACCATGCTTGGTTAATTAGTATGGTTGTCTACTTTAGCGCCTTCTGGTGATCAACAGAGAATCAGAGAGCTAAAGCCGTCTTGGTAATATTTATGGTTATCTACTATAGCGCCCTTGGTGATCAACGCTTGACCGCCAATGTTCGGTATCGGTTTGTTTTCATTTTGAAAAGAATAATTTAGAACAATGCAGTTATCCGAAGCAACTTCACACATAATAATGCATGTTTGGACCAGAAAAATTGATGCAATAATGCGAAATATGCATATAGACCTTATTCAATTGTCCGACGTTGATATCAATTGAAAACAATGGTAACAAATCAGGACCGGCACAAAGATATGCAATAAGGCAGAATATGCAGTTATACGATATGCACATATCTGGAGCCGACTGCATATATATATATATATATATATATATATATATATATATATATATATATATATATATATCGATAAGGAAAGAAAATATATAGCTAAAGATGAAATGTATTGTCATAGACGTGTTTTGTATTTCTTAATCTGTATTAATTGGCATTGAAACATCTATTACTCTGGTAGATTAAATCTAGGTATCACCATATCAGTCATTTTCTTGAATTTATTATACACCTCATGTGATTAAAATAAGATTTCCTATGTTTTCTGTTTTAGTGCCCGATTTCTTGTTTAATTCTTGTATATCTTGTAAAAATAAACCTAAAAAACCAACAAAACAAAGTACTGTTGAAGCCAATACATAAATGTATACTTACACCTGTTTGAATTTAAAAGCGATTTCAATTAAGCTGCAACTCTTTATGGAAGGGTATTGAAATATAACACAAAAAATTCAAGTTTACGTCTATCAATATATGTTTACTATATTTTCCATAATATCATTAATGTGCAGTACGTGAAAAGGCTGATGCACATTACATGATAGAAGCAGACATGCACTACGTAACGAAGGTTGACATACACTACTTAACATAGACTGGACATACACTACTTACCATATATTGGACATACACTACTTAACATAGATTGACATACACTATTTAACATCGATTGTACATACACTACTTACCATAGATTGGACATACACTACTTAACATAGACTGACATACACTACTTAACATAGATTGGCATACACTGCATAATCGAGATTGACATGCGCTACATAATAAAGGTAGTGTAGACACTATGGTAATAGGCGGACTTACACTATATAAATTACGTACTGTATATATATATATATATATATATATATATATATATATATATATATATATATATATATATATATATATATATATATATATATATATATATATATATATATATAGTACGTAATTGCTGATATACATTACCTACAAGAAGCTGACATACACTACGAAATGGTGTTTGAATCGCACTACGTACAAGAAGTTGACCTACACGACCCAGTAAAAGCTGATATACACCACATAATAGATGATGATATACAATCATTAACAGCGACTGAAGCATGTTGTACATAATGTAATTCATCCGTCAGTTCAGATAACAATGTATGCGTGTATATTATTTATAATGCTGTTTTGATTTTTAAAGAAAGGAGTGAAATTCTTTATAGGACATATTGGAAAAGACTTAAAGAAAACTAAATTTTTTATTTATGTTTCCAATCCAATCTTCAGCTGTCGACCTTCATCGAAGCCAATTTCTAATTAAATTTACCAGACGTGTCGTTCCATTAGCGTTGCTTTAACCTTTGATGCAAACGTGCATTTAGAATTTTGTATACAGCTTTCTTAGGTAAGAAATAAGAACTCTAATTAGTATTTCTACATAAATTGGAGGAAATGAAATGTGATGAGTAGCTTCACAATCTATATAAATAAAACAGCTGTACGACCTTATGGAAAGAAGGGCAAATGTCAGAGTTTTAAAATACAAAGTTCTGATTGAATAATTATTCTTACTGTGACAAGTTGATGACCAATATTAGTCCATTCTGATGATTCCATAACGTATGGAATCTCTAATTTATTTGGCTTGATTAAACTCGACATTAAAAAGCGTTCTTAAATTAAACTATTGAAATGTCTGAATATATTCTTACAGAAGGTGGGAGTTACATATTAACTCCACACACATTTTGGAAAATTATTTTACATTGACCTAGAAAATTTCGAAATGTGACAAAGGACCTTTAGGACAAAGTAAATATATTTTAGAGCTTTGTCGACAAGATTGCAGCCTTATGCAAATAGAATTGGTGCTAATTTCAGGTGACAACGAGTGTTCCTTAGACACTTGTCGTTAAAATGTGGCTCCGCATTATCTGAGATTTCTAGTAACAACAGGCAGCGATATCCCGGTGACCTCTTGAAGTGGTTTGCCAAACATTTTGCTAACGTAATTGCTAACTAAAACGCTTTGTTTGAACTGTATCGATACCAGCGGCGTTGAGCAAGAGTCTTGATTAAAGTCTTTGACAATTCCAGCAAATGTAACAAAATCCAAACTCTCTGATTATTTTTGTTTTAAAGATAACACCTAACATGATTTAGTTTAATATCTTTTGTGGGGTTAAATAAAAACTATTTTGGATGAGGAGGAACTATGATGTGGTCTGATGCGTAATCATTCAAAAAATCTTCGAAAGCGAACTCCATGAATATCTGACAAATGCTGATTCTTAACACATGTGTAAAAGAAATTATATGGTCATTAATTCCAACAGTATTTTCAATTGCAAACGAATTTTTTTTGTTTTAATGACACTTCTATAAAAAAGCGAGGCACAGGTAACTTTAGATGACCAATATTATAAGACAATGTACATATTTGATAGTATTTCCTATTTAAAAATCTTAATAATTAAAATAGAATATAATATAAGGCTTCCAAGACTGCTTAAATATAACTCCTACAGCGATTCCGAGTAAATCTAAAAACATTTACCTCCGAATGGAAATGGTACGTATGAATTTTCGGGCTTGTGCTTTGCAGCTGTTGAGGCTCTGTTCACACGTGATTGACTATGTCGTGACCAACACATGGACACGATCTAAGCGCCTTTCTCAAGTATATAGCCAGCCAGCATATTTGGACTAGCATGGACAGATATTGAATTCATAAATCTTGTATCACAAATCCAGCGCCCTAGCGACTCAACTAACTCGATTTACAAAATAGAAAACATGACAAACATGACAAAACAGAATCCAGCGACTTTAAATTAGACGTTTTCCTTCCACACACACACACACACACACACACACACACACACATATATATATATATATATATATATATATATATATATATATATATATATATATATATATATATATATATATATATCGAAGTAAACACAAAAAAACGTATTTACATGTTCCATTCTTATGCTTATACATTCATGATAGGTACTGATTTGTCAATGGTCTGTAAGCTTCGAGATTATGAATTAAACATACTATAAAATGTCATTAGGAACCATAAATGATGATATTCGTCTCACGAATCAATTCTTAAACAAGTGATTTTTATCCTATGAGTACCGTATTTTCGCGCATATATCCCGCGGGTTATACCAGATTTTACAAACCCCGCAAGGGGGGTGCGGGTTATATAAGGGTGCGGGCTATATCACAATTTTTTTACACATAATGATATTTCAACATATTGTTTGAAAAACGTAACTACATAACATATATTGTTCTAGTTTTGTTTTGCTAGGGTTGGATATTATGGCTACTACGGTGACTTTACAACAACTTACGGTATCGGGACCAAATCAACATTTCGGGATAAAAACTTAAAATTTCGTATCCGTCACGTTTTCATAATCAATATTTTCTGTTTTCAATCGAAATAACTACGGTACCTAATTTTACCGCTGGGCCACGATCCACTGCTTCAGGTCAGCTTCAAGGTGAGGCCACTTTGCTTTAGGTCCGCGACGAGCACGTTTTCGTGGATTCATCTTCTCCAACGTTCCTTTTTTTTTCTCCAACCTCGGATTACACTCTCATCAATATCAAATTTTGTGCCTGTGGCTTTATTACCATGCACTTCAGCATACGCAATGGCAGTTAGCTTGAAGTCGGCTGTGTAAGACTTTCGTTTCGGCATTTTTTAAATTAAATAGAAAGAAATTATTTAAACTCGAATCTACACTTCACAAGAGTACAAGATTATTTAAAAATGTCCGTGTTTATGTAGCCTGTAGTTGAGGCACAGCTCCTACGCACACAAGCACTGTGTACCGTGTTTTTGCTGACTTTTTTTGAGCAAAGGTCGTCGGCTTACTTTGATGATGGCGCCGCTAAAGGCTCCAGTTGAAGGGTGAAACAAATACCTGTTTGTTATTGCTGCGGCAACTTCAGATAATTGTAGAACATTGAAACAGATTTGTTTTATTTGTTTAGTATATATCAGTGCTTCAAAGGTAATCGGTTCTCTTTGAAGTGTCAGCAAACGTATTTTTTCTTCTTCTATCTGGTATTTGTTTTTAAATTAGTGTCATCTGCTTGACTGTACTCATTTTACGTTTGCGCCTTCAGCGGATTCGGAGTTTGACTAGTCAGTTGCATAAAGTAATAAGGCCAGATATCATCATTAGCGGATTATGATATAACAGTGCACTGTTAGTGTGGTTTGCCAGTATGAGACAAGGACTTGTTATTTTAACAATATATTCCAGTACATTGTTTCCTGTCATGGTGCCTTCTATTTTCTCTACTCCAAACGCAAGACTGTATATACGGTTTTTATCAGCCAAAATTGGTGTCGCCACAAATATCACCAGATGGTATATTTTGTCACCAAAACGGAAAACAGAATCGCAGTTTGCTACATCAGCGAAGCCCCATGATCCTGTAATTGATTTCATTTCCGATTGTAGCTGTATAAATATATCTATGGTTGCGGGTTATACAAAGGTGCGGGTTATGCCAACGATTTTTTACACAAAACCCCAAAACCCGCGGGCTATATGAGGGTGCGGATTATCTGCGTGTGCGGGATATATGCGCGAAAATACGGTATACCATGTGATTCGGAGCTCTGCCAAAAGCCACGAAATTGTCATGTGCCAGTTCTTGAAGTGGATATACGAGTCGGATACATTGTATTGCTATGGTTATATCGGGATGAGTTCTTTTAAGGTCACATAATATTATTGCATCTTTGCAATGCATGCTATACGAAAAAACCAAAAATGGTATAAGGGTATTACCGAAAATGTAAATTTTGCGTATTACCAACAAGAAAAGCATGGCAAGTGCATTTAAAGGTAAGACGTTTAGATAAGTAGTTTTGTTGAGTAGTAAACCTCTGTAAATCGAGTGTTTTAATTAAAACTTAAATAGGCAATGAATGTTGCAGAGAACTATTAGAAGAAAATATAAACAATAACGTTAAAATGTATCATTGAAATGCCAACATAGTTTGTTCATCAATATGTAGAAGCTGAATGAATATTCACTTAGAATATAAACAAAATGTTTGAATTTGACGGATGGCTTGATGGCTGGCAGGCTGGC
Organism: Unio delphinus; assembly: GCA_029339505.1. Taxonomy (NCBI): domain Eukaryota; kingdom Metazoa; phylum Mollusca; class Bivalvia; order Unionida; family Unionidae; genus Unio; species Unio delphinus. The sequence continues at coordinate 2,410,086 of JAQISU010000064.1, forward strand.
TGGATGGATGGATGGGTGGATGATATGGTAAATTGACTGACAAACTGACCTTATTGGAGATTAATTCAATTCAAATAATAGTGTACGAAACATATACAAAAGTATTGCTTAAATCCTGAAATGAAGTTTCCTCAATTTTTACATCGATGTCTGACTTTCCCTATGGTTAGAACTATACCTAATTTATTCAATTTATTAATTATTTATTATGTACAGCCGTTGCATGACGTGTACGGCAAAGACACATTCCAATCTGAATAAGTTTGAAAGCAATCTCCATGTTGAAAGTTATCGAATATAGTCTTATTCTTGACATATATTAACTTTCGTACATAAGCATTGCATTGCATTTAAATTAAGCAATCGGTGTATATTTTGTCATAAGCATTGCATTTCATTTAAATTAAGCAATCGGTGTATATTTTGTCATAAGTATTGCATTGCATTTAAATTAAGCAATCGGTGTAGTGTATATTTTGTCATAAGTATTGCATTTCATTTAAATTAAGCAATGGGTGTATATTTTGTCATAAGCATTGCATTGCATTTAAATTAAGCAATCGGTGTAGTGTATATTTTGTCACAAGCATTGCATTTCATTTAAATTAAGCAATCGGTGTATATTTTGTCATAAGCATTGCATTGCATTTAAATTAAGCAATCGGTGTATATTTTGTCATAAGCATTGCATTGCATTTAAATTAAGCAATCGGTGTATATTTTGTCATAAGCATTGCATTGCATTTAAATTAAGCAATCGGTGTAGTGTATATTTTGTCATAAGCATTGCATTTCATTTAAATTAAGCAATCGGTGTAGTGTATATTTTGTCATAAGCATTGCATTGCATTTAAATTAAGCAATAGGTGTAGTGTATATTTTGTCATAAGCATTGCACTGCATTTAAATTAAGCAATCGGTGTAGTGTATATTTTGTCATAAGCATTGCACTGCATTTAAATTAAGCAATCGGTGTATATTTTGTCATAAGCATTGCATTGCATTTAAATTAAGTAATCGGTGTTTGTTTTCTTATGAGCATTGTATTGCATTTAAATTAAGCAATCGGTGTATATTTTGTTATGTACATTGTATTGCATTTAAATTAAGCAATCGTTGTGTATTTCTTTATAAGGCTTGCGTCGTATTTAAATTAAGAAATCGGTCTATATTTTGTTGCAAGCATTGTATTGCAATTAAATTAAGCAATAGCTGTATATTTTGTTATATGGTTTGCATTTACTATTCACGCATTTGAACCAGAGTCAAAGATTCCTTGCATTTCAATTTGATGATACGAATACTATTCGGAAATAATGACATGATCAATCAATATTGTTTGATTTCAGATAAATTCGACTGTCGATTATCAGAAGAAGAACAAACCTATTTATTTCAACAGTGAAAATTTATTTCTGTATTAACTCTTTTTAATTATATTATATGTCTCAAACAAAGATGAAACAGTCATTGCAACATATTATGAAAATCTTATTAAGACCAGCTACATTGTATCTTTTATTATATTGTAAATCTGAATATCCGGACAAAACAAGACAATCATAGATATCATACACCTTTGAAAGATCGTATGTATGTATGTATGTATGTATGTATGTATGTATGTATATATATATATATATATATATATATATATATATATATATATATATATATATATATATATATATATATAAATGTATATAGAGTACAAACAATATTAAAAAGTTAGCTTAATTTTGTTCAATATGGAGTGAATCCACATGCACTAAATGGTAAACATTTAATTATAATATGAATTTACAAAATTACAAAATGTATATCATTCACTGTTGCACAATTGCATCATTCCATTGCTGAATGAATTGCTTATTCCAATCGTCGAACAAAGTCAAATACGACAGAAACAATGTGAGACAGTATTGTTGTCAGTGTATTCAGATTGTGGTGATTTTATCTATACAATTATTGCATTTCAAATTTCAATATAGAACACAACAAACAGTTGCTACAGCTACCTACCTTGTATCAATTATTCCATATCTGACACGTCAATCCTGTAATGATTAAATTCAAGATGGCGTCTACATTAGCTTAAAACGCGCCAATAATAGCAATAAATACACTGAGACGTAGCAGGATCCCAGTCTAGATGCAGAATAAAATGTATACCAGACTGCTGAGTCGTGGACGGATATTCACTACTTTGAATCCATTTATCGTATGAAACTGTGATTCAGATATCAAATGCAAAGGTGTTGATAATACATTTTATTCCGTTGGGATGGATGAATTTCGTTATGGAAGATTAACACATATTTTTATTGTTACATACTCATATTTTCATTGGGTACATATCAAGTCGTCAGTTTTATAGCTGTATATATATATATATATATATATATATATATATATATATATATATATATATATATATATATATATACCTCATCATACTGAAGTAATGTAAACACTACTAGTATATGTACTTCCATCATACATGTTAATGATCGCCCGTCCATAAGTCAGTCTCTTGGACTTTAACCTAATTGTCTCACTTTTAACGAATAATAAACGGAAACAGAGATATACAGCACAGACAAATGACATTTGAAGACATAAAAATATGTAAAACTGGATCTTAAAGATACGTACAAATGACATTTGAAGACATAAATATATTTAAAACTGGATCTTAAAGATACGTACATATGACATTTGAATACATAAAAATATTTAAAACTTGATCTTAAAGATACGTACATATGACATTTGAATACATAAAAATATGTAAAACTGGATCTTAAAGATACGTACAAATGACATTTGAAGACATAAAAATATGTAAAACTGGATCTTAAAGATACGTACATATGACATTTGAATACATAAAAATATTTAAAACTTGATCTTAAAGATACGTACATATGACATTTGAATACATAAAAATATGTAAAACTGGATCTTAAAGATACGTACAAATGACATTTGAAGACATAAAAATATGTAAAACTGGATCTTAAAGATACGTTCATATGACATTTGAATACATACAAATATTTAAAACTGAATCTTGAAGATACGTACATATGACATTTGAATACATAAAAATATGTACAACTGGATCTTAAATATACATACATATCTAATAAGAACTGTCTAAATATATTTTTAGAATAAATAGAGAAAAACAGTTTCATTGATACAGAAAAAGATCATCAACTAAATTTAATAGACGATGTTCGCACATATCTTTTATTATTGAAAATACTTGTTTTAATACCAGTAAAAGGAAAGTAACTTTTAATATGCGTTTTGAGACTACTTGTGCAGCATCAAATGCAATTTATTTGATCATATGCAAAAATGTGGCATCCAATATATTTGACGAACTAGTCAGCAAATATTTAAACGCATAAACGAACATAGATCAGACATTAAAAAAAAATTGTATCGATCAATCATTTTCATCACATGTTGCCACACATTTTAACAAGAGGTTTCATACTGTGCAAGGTTTCTCCTTTCAACCTATTGTTATAGTTGATTCTGAGACGTAACGTTAATTAAAGAAAAACCTATTGGATTCATCGTCAAAAAATCATATATCCAAAAGGTCTAAATTCCAAAATACTATATGACATTCATTGATCTTTTTTTGTTCCTTGTTTACAGTTAGTTAACAATACTCATATTAATTGTATATTATTCTAAATTTCAAAATAACTTGTAAACTAAGATTACTTAGTTTTGAAAAGCTTGATCCTTCACATTGCAAAAGTTATTATTGTATAAAATGCGTTCTGAATATTTCATAATCGTAAATATTTCATTAGTTCTATTAAAAGGTGCATTATACATAATAATAATATTAATAAAAATGTTTATCTCTATTCATTCTATCTCTCTCTCTCTCTCTCTCTATCTCTCTCTCTATCTATCTATCTATCTATCTATCTATCTATCTATCTATCTATCTATCTATCTATCTATCTATCTATCTATCTAAGTGATACCTACTTCTTGTTAGCAAATAATGTTCGCAAAGAATGGAAAGTAAGTATTTAAAATTCGTGACGTAGAATGCATTATATGTTATAATAACTAAAACACTGTATATTGATACTGCAATTAGTAACGATCTGTATAATTGAAATATTCATATGTATGTATGTATCCGTGCGCGCTATGTATGTATGTATGTATGTATGTATGTATGTATGTATGTATGTATGTATGTATGTATGCATGCATGTTAAAATTGTGAAAGATAAAGTGAATTGATTATTTTTACGACTGTGGGCTTAGACCAAGTAACAAAAGGAAGCAAACTGAACAGTTTTATGAAACTTAACGAATAATTTGAATGAAATGTATTACGTACTTACTGTATTGTGAATTAAATCCGTAATAATCCTATAAAGTTCTATCCATCAGAATATTATTCTGAATAAAGCAAGGTCTCTAATGCGCTAAATTAGCAATGTCATACAACACGATAAGTGCCAACAATCTCGATGCATTGCAAAGGCATTTTTTAAAACTTCTTTGAATGTGTTTTAATAATCCCCGAAATGCTGCTTTACTAGAGAGATAATGAGCACTTCATAATTCCAATGAATAATCCACATGAATGATTCTTCGCAAATAATATCTAATTACAACATTAAATATATTTGCAGACTGAGTTTAAACCCAGAATATAGGATACATAAATAACAATTTCCCTCCCCTTCATATATGCATCTGTAAAGCTTTATCAGGACTGTAAGTCTTAAATCATCCATACGTGTCATAATTCACAGTTCATGCCCACGTGACATATTTCACAGTTCATGCCCACGTGACATATGACGCAATACTCATTCGTGCAAATGATTAACTATATCTGCACGCAAAAAGTCCTTATAAATTTATTTGCTTTTAACTAATAAACACAATGTTGCTTTAGCGTATGCAAATTTAATTATCTCTATAATTAATCATACGAGGAAGGACGACATTTAATTTTATTATTACGTCTTTTAATATATTTAAACTATAAATGACAAAATAATATTTTAAATGTTTGATAAGGAAGAAAAAAACACTCCTCATAACGTGAACTTCAAACAACAGACTTTTGTACGCTTTTTTGGACAATATTGCAAGATAAATTTGCAAACCTATCCGGTATTATTTACTAATAATGTATGCATTTTATAAATAATGTGTTTCATTGTTAATAGTAAAAGTACATTTTTAAAATTGGATGTATAGGTTACGTTAATAATTACCAATCGTAATATGATTATAACGGTGTGATATTGTCTGGCCGATTCCGATCATCCTGAAACCCTTTGATACTTTTTTCCACACATGTACGTCTGTGATTATAACCCGTGTTATACCCAAACTGGTTACCATGAGGTACCCAAGTATAAGTTTGCCTATCACGCAAATACTTATAGACAAGTACATACATGGCTGATACTGGTTCCTGTTGTGTGAAAATATTATATTATACGATCACATTTGGTACACGTAAAATGTCGCAACATTCACCGATGGATACGTATAGTGTTTGGAAAGGTTTCGTGAATATGGCTAATCCGTTAATTGAACTGTCCAAGCCATGGTGATTGTAAAAGATAGAGCCACAATTCTTTCGGAAAAGCGTCGTCAAAGATGTCTAAAATACTTTGCATGATGGTTCAAATACGTACCAAAACTAAATTCATTAATTAATTGAGTTAGAGACCATGTTGGAAGAAGCGCAATGACAACTTTACGCAGAGTCGCACAAATTGTATGAAAAGTAATTGCATGATAGCGTGTCCGTATTGAACTTAATGAACTGACCAGTTACGACAGCAGTCAATACAAATATGGGGAAATGCGTTGGTACTGTGCTTAGTGGTAGATCATTTGAACCCATTAGGGCCGGGACCGACTTGATAGAAATTGCATCCAGGTTAACAAATAAATTTAATAATGATCAATGAAAGAACAATCGTGTTTATTTACAGAATTTTGATTTACAATTTCTAAAATCTTGATGGACTCCATGAAATTCTAACTCGTCTTACGAATAATGCTATGTTGTGCGGACGACACCCATGAAACACAAACATGAATTGCACCTGCTGTAGAATGCATTTAGCACATATTCGTCACTTAGGTGCCGTATCGTTTTCTTACAATCGTCTTAATTGGTGGACCGCGCATGTATGGCGCTGGTCTGTACAAAACAATTTAAACAGCCATGATAATAGTATACTGAGCCTCCTCTTGCCAATTATACAGTAGAAAGATATGCTGACAGCGGATGCAAATGATTAGCATATAAACGCCTCATGACTCAGTTGCATATCCAGGAAGAATATTTAGTCTAAGCATGCCTTTTGCAGCCGTGGGAAGCCTAATCCAATAATTGGCACATTTCAAGCTGTAGGCATTGACCAAAGCAAACTAATGACTAAAGATTGTAAACAACAAGTATAGGAAGGAAAATACAGACGACAAGTACCATAACACAAGCCTCAACCAAGGCCATCACACGAACCGGAACCAAGACCATGAGACGAACACGAACCCGGACCTAAACCAAAGTGCAAAACCCGAACCCGAACATGTGACATTTTTACAGCTGTGTAAAATGTGCTCTGGTACTGCAAGTGCAAGCAAAGGCGAAAGATTAGAACATAACTGCCTCCGCATGCACCATCAGCCATACCTAACCGTATATTTATTATTCCAAGACCTTCCCCATAACATTGGTAGCAAACAAGACAACAAAACATGTGCAAGTCTGTAAAAATGCATCCAAAAAAGACAATGTAAATGTCCTTTGTGGACCCTGTTAGCATCGATGTAACAGCGATTGCTTAGCGGCAATATAATCGACCTGGCAATATTTCGAATGTTAAGGGCACAATATTGCAGAGTTTGGGTAATTTTGTGAATTCTAAAGATCACGAAAACAATGAAATGTGTCAACTTATAAGCTGAAATAATTCACAAAAACCTAGATAATTGAAATATCTACTATAAACAAAAATGACGGACTCACGAGTGAGTAAACGACGTAAAGATATTTGTCGCTTTCTGAGAGGAAACATCGAAAAGCTGTCAGAGAAACCGAACGGGACCTATCAAGAATTCGTCATGGTGACCAGTTTGTTCGATGAAGAGCGTTGATGAAGAGCATTGATGAAAGAGTTCGTACTGCATCATATACTGAAATGGCGACGTTGTTGTTAGGGGAAGGCCAATGTCGACGTATAAAGTGGTCTCCATTGTCAGAATCATGTTCATATCTTTGAAAGCACTCTTTTGTTATTATTATTTTTGCACAAGGATTTGATTTGCTTTGTAAGACTCCAAAATACATGTGATCGACATTTCACTCCGTGACTGCAATGTATGTATTAAATATATTTGGGTGCAATTTTTACTTTTTATTTTTATAACATCGTGATAATAAAGGTGATTTGTATACATGTCGATTAGGCTACATTTGTGACACAGGTTCTTTATATTCCGTTAGTGAACTTAGATACATATACAAACATTATCGATATGTATGCCATCTCTCTCTCTCTCTCTTTCTCTTTCTCTCTCTCTCTCTCTCTCTCATGCACGCCAAGCAATATTCCCAAGACATCATGAACCAGTTTTGGACTTCATTCAAGACTGCTTGTAGCTATTAACAATTTTTGGTAGTTTTCGTCCTTGTATTTGAAAAAAGATATATGTAAATATTTGCTACTGCATAATTTTTTATGAAATCAAAATTACAGTGAATAATATATATATATATATATATATATATATATATATATACATACATACATCACCATATCTTCTAGGTATGTAGTCTAATTTATCTGAAACGTCATGGTAATGTGGAATATTGAAGGAACATTGATCCATGCAAAACTGTAATCCTGCTACACTGACTATTACCCAAATCTACAATGTAGCTTTCGCTTGATGATATAAATCAAGTTGTCTTATCAATGCAGGGTCACCGTAACAAAAGATACCATATTTAGGTGATATAAATATCGAGTGTGGCATTCTTTCAGAGTATCCGGTGGAGTGTCCTACATCACATCACTAATACACATGAGTATCCTCGCACATGGCCAAGGCATTACAAATGTCTACATGAACATGTATTGGAGAAGAAGAGCGGGAAAAACCTTGACATGACACCAAGAAGGATGCCAAAATGCTGAAAACCTTGGCACATGTGCTCTTGGACCAAAGGTTCCTAAATAGCATAGAGTATTACTTAAATTTCAGGTATGCCATTTCAGGATTGCAACAATTGCATGGCATTTGAAAGAAAATTGATAGGACCGCTTTCAATCATTTTATTCTCAACCTAAGAATACATTACAGTATATATTTACTATTTGAAGATCAGAAAAAAATTGGTATTCATAAGATATTTGTACAGTGACTCCTCTTCTCAAGTCTTTGGTAAGTTCATGTATAATACATGCACATCAGGTATAATTAATGCCATGACACTCTATCAATAAACACATCAGGTATAAACAATTCCATGACACTATATCAATAAACACTTCAGTAAAGATTGTATGCAGGTAAATTTTACTAACACTAATGTCTATTTAATATATGTATTAATCTGTTAGCATACTACAAATGACACATGTTACAAGATACATGTTTTTGTTAATTACAGAAGCACTGCTGAGTTTGAACCTGGCGCGTCACGAACCACCATCAGCTCTAATTTTGGTGAAGGAGATCTCTTGATTTTATTAACTGACTATTTTTAAGAAAAGGATCATCGTCTTATTTAAATGTTGTCCAGCACAACTGTAAAATATACAAAGATCAAAACTGCACACGGTTTTTATTTTGATGTGAGAGTTCAATCGCAACTAAAACTGATATTAAGTGTAGTTTATGTTACGATGGCCACCTCAAAGTGTTTTACGAGCATGTCTAGAAGTCAGACACTCTTGCATTATGATCAAATAGAAATGGCTGAGTGCAGATGAAGATACTTGTTACATATGAATTTTATCCTTGAATCATCATCAGCTTAGATTTGTATAGTGTATATATTGAATACATATAATGAAAAGAATTACACGAGCATCAATTGTAAATTTAAAAACGTCCTTATCATTTGCATATCAATGTCTTCTTTTCGACGGCTTACATATTTAAAATTCTTTCACAGTGGTTGCAAAGAAATAATCTAAGCATATGTCTCTTTGGGTAGGCAGTCTCGCTAAAAGTCTTGAAACATCTTACATTAAAGAAACTATCAAGCATGTTAAGAATAATGTACTAAGGGACAGCATGCATTTTTAACAAAACAGCAAACTTTATATATTCAATACCGTAAAAGGGACATGCAGAGATGTCTCTCACAACACATATTCCAGGTCTCTGGGTATCTCCTTATATTTTCCATACACTATTCTGGTAATCCTGTGTTAGAGGTCGGGTGATAGGTACCACACTGCCGTGAAAGGTTTTTCTATCACTGAGTTCCTAATTTAGTGGTACTCGTCATCATTATCACTCTCTTGACCTAGTCTGATCGTTGAGACAATGTGCTGACCAGTTCCCTCCACTTGTCTCGATCATGTCAGTCCACGTATTTCTCAAGCTACCTCTCCTTCTGCCACCTTGGACAATACCCTGCAGTACTGTTGTAGTCAAACCGTTGGCTCTAGTGACATGGCCACACCATTTCAGCTTTTTCTTTTTGACAGTCGTGAGGAGGTCTTCATAAGGGCCTAGTTTGTGCCTGATTGTGTTACGCACTTCTTCATTTGTGATGTGGTCCATGTAAGAGATTCCAAGGATGTTTCTAATGTATCTCATTTCAAGTGCCCGGATTATTCGTTGCAATTATACTGTCAGGGTCCAGGCCGCACATACAAACATAAGGATTGAGGTGACTAGTGCTCGAAGTAGTCTGATTTTAGTTTTCAGACAGATATTACTGTCTCTCCAGATGGGTCTTAGCTTTGACATAGATGCCGTTGTTTGTGCTGCTCGTGACAAACTTTCTGCTGTCGATCCCTCTTCGGTGATTATGGAACCAAAATATTTAAATTGGACCACTGTTTCCAGGTCCTGTCGTCTGACTTTAATTTTGTTTGAGATTTGTTTACCACTATTTGTCATCAGCTTTGTCTTCTCGGCGCTATTTGCATCTCAAATCTGGAAGATGTTTCATCCAGCTTCTTCACTAAGGTGACAAGCTCATCTTCGCCAGCCCATCAGTGTCGTCTGCAAAGCGTAGATTCGTGATGTTATGCCCTCCATTGCTGACTGTCCCACGGTGGTTTTCCATGGCTTCGCTTATGATGCGCCCTAAGTAGATGTTGAAAAGTGTGGGTGACAGGAGACAGCCTTGCCGTACTTAGTGGTAATGTTAGTTAACAAAATATTTGAGGACATTTGAAACGTCAATGGCATGAGTGACTTTGGTGTCATTCACTAGAAGTGGGTGAATTTTATTTATCTGATATTTGTGTGTTACCCCCAGTGAATTTATTGAAAGACTTTCAAAATGGAGTTTGTGTCTTCAAGCATTGATTGATAACAAGTTTGTGTTAGATTTTGTAATCATACTTGTGATATTTCCCCATACTTTATATTTTGCATGGTTTCCCATAGGTATCAATAGGTATTATGTCTTCATTGTATCTAGGATTTCAGTAGTAAATCATTTAGGATGGTTTTCATAATTTACTCAATGTACATTCAGTAGTGCCTGCCTATAGACTACATCAATATATAAGTCAGTCCATCATCTATGTCATCAAACGTTTGGATAATATTCCATGGAACTTTATATAGGTTGTCTTGAAATTCGTCTTTACTTCAATTTTTAAACCTTTTAGTATTTTTAAACATGTATAAGTACAATCTATTGTATGGCGCTAAAGAGCCTAAGTGTGCTGGTGCGCCGTTAACAATCAATCAAACAAAAAAACAAGTTTTAAAAAATATGTAAGTGTTAGGTTTGTGTATATGTTTTATATGTCTCTTACACTTAACCTTGTCTCAATATCTCTCTCTTACCGGGGGAATTCCCATCATTTTTCAAAACTGCCATCATGAAGCCTCTGTTGAAGAAACCAACACTTGACCATAATGATTTAAAAGAACAACCGCCCAGTTTCTAATCTCCCATTCATGTAAAAAAATCTTAGAAAAAGTTGTTCTAACCCAACTTATATCTCATTTAAATTCAAACAGTCTTTTTAGCAATGTACAGTCTGCATATCGCCCTTGCAACAATACTGAAACTACTCTTTTTAAAAGTAGTTAATGACATTCTCTCTTCTTTAGATAATGGAAAGTTTACAGTCCTCACCCTCTTTGATTTGCCTGCAGCATTCGACACAACCGAGCATGATATAGTACTTCACCGGCTCCAGCATGTATTTAGCGTTCCGAATACAGCCTTAGAGTGGTTCAAGTCCTACTTAGTCAACAGGAGACAAAATGTATCTGCAAATGGAATAAACTCCAGCCCAGTTGATATGTGTTGTGATGTTCCAAAGGGGTCTGTTATTGGACCGGTTCTCTTCATTATATACACACAGTCACTCTCAAGTGTCATAGATCATCACCCATTGTACGCTGATAACACCCAAATATACAAGTCTAGCCACCCATCTAAAGTTGATGCTAACCTCCAAGGAGTAGAAAGATGCATTTCGGATGTGAAATCATGGATGACAAGTAACAAGCTGGAGATTAATGATGATAAAACTGAGGCCAATCTGTTCACAACAAAAAGACTTTCTCATTCACATCCTTTACCTTAAACAACAGATATCAGCAACACCAACATTAAATTCACACCGTCAGTACAAAACTAAGTGTTACTATAGACAATACTCTCACATTACACCAACATGTCATAAACATATGTAAAGCTGCATATCTTGAGCTGAGACGCATCAGCTCCATTCGCAAATATCTTTCAGTTGTTGCCACTAAAACACTTATGTGTCCCTTAGTATTTTTAAGACTGGAATATTGTAAATCAATTATGTCTGGTTCGTCACAATATCTACCCTAGAAACTTCAAAAAGTTCAAAACACATCTGCTCGGATCATCTTTAGAGTACCTCGATCAGAACACACCTCATCACTGCTCTGTATCCTACAATGGCTATCCATTCGATTATGAATTAAACACAAAATTTGTTTTCTGTGCTACGTTTCACAGACAGACTCCATTCCAGCATACCTATCCGACCTCACCCATGTGTATACACTAGCAAGCTACTTACGCTCCTCTTCTGACAATCACATACTCATTGTTCACACTATGAAAACGAAGCCATATGGACCAAAGTTCTTTTGCATATCAAGACCCAGCAATGTGGAGAGAAATGCTCATTGAAATTAGACACAAAGACACATTGATCTTTTGAAAGAGTGCTCTTAAAACTCACCTTTTTCGACTGCAAGAACAGACTTAAAGACCTACTAATGTTTCTAACCTTAAATATTTTTCGGGGCTTTTAATGTTTTCTAATTTCATGGTGTTTGTTTTGTTTTTTGTAGTCATATCAATATAGATGTTGTACATCAATGTAGATGATGTAAAGTGCTTATAGCTTCTAAATATTAAACACTATGCAAAGTCCTCATTATTATTATTATTATTATTATTATTATTATTATTATTATTATTAAAGGTCGATCTGGAATTGAGCTTGAAAAAGAGTTCTCTATTACATTCTTATATGGAAAATTATTTCATAATTTGACAACAAATTAATTCATGATTACGTATGAAACTTATAGGAATATAGTGCTAACTGAGAATCAGAAATTAATACAATAGGTTGTGATTTGGTGGATGTTTTCTGGGCTGGACCAGGTCATGTGTTGGTAGGGGGCAAAAGTTAAAAAGGGACCATACTTTCCTCGAATGGGCGCCAAAGCAAAGTAGAAGTGTCTATTTAATCAGTGTGCATAATACCCAATAAATATTCGCATGATTAAAACGATGGTCAAACTACAAGTGACAAGTAACTGTACATTTCGGGGGTGGGGGTGGGGGTATACGTTTGTATGAGCTGGCTCTGAGTTTTGGAGCTGAATTTCATATTCCAGTTGCAGATTTAAAAAGAAAAACAAACTGTTATTAAAACCGTTTGTAAGTAAAGTATTAACTTGTAGAAGCAGTAAACGAATTCTTTTCCGCTTTGTTTGAAACGTCAGGGGTGACAATCATGTAAGAATGTATATGCTGGTTAATGAAATTACACAGTTTTGAGCATCTTTCCATATCCTTTACGCTTTTCGTTTATAAAATTGCGTGGTGGGGACGCTAAGGAATGCGAAGTCTACTTGGGTAGAAATAAAGCACGTGTGGGCCTTTGCAATACTGTACAAAGCACGTCGATTTAAAATCATTATTGTACCAGAAATCCTTTCAAATATAACTATAAAAGTGGTTCTACATACATTTCATTGTTTCCTCTCAAAGCTAAAATTAGAAAGGAAAAGGAGAAGGAGAAATGAACGAGATCAGAAGCTCATACTCACCTTTGTTTACTATTGACGCGGTCTCTTAGCGTGCTTGTGTTTTACGTCATCTTCTTCAATGAATACAATATGGCATATAATTATGCAAATTGCAGTCACCAGAATTATTTGTGTTATTTGTTCGGGATCTGCCGGTCACTGTCAAGAGGGATTTCAATATAGAGATGATAGATATCGTTCCTCTACATACGAAGATTTCAGAGAGCTTGCATTCAAAACCAGGACCTCTAGTTACTTGATATTAGCCTAGAATTGCCTTTTAAATAATATTTAATCAGTTAATACACATAAATGTCACAACATTTTCCCACGAAAATTCACCCTCAGCTGCACTATTGTGTCCTTAATACATAACATCGTTAACGACCTCGTTGATTTATATAACATTGATTATGAATTTTCTATTTTCCGCGAAATCACTGCCTCGGTACAGAATGTTATTCCCAATGCAATCCCGAGCGTGACGTCACCAGTCATGTTCTCCTAATGAACGCGGAATGTCATGTTGATTTCCCAATACCAATAGCCGTTTCCCGCAAAAAAGTTCATATGTGCATTTATAACACCTTCGAAACTCTTGATGATAATAATACCTTGATATTTGTCGGAATCCACCACCATCTACAATGTTATTAGATTTTGCAGGGCCACAAACAACACGAAATCCTACGCTTTTAAAGGCATCTGCATTTGAAGCCGTTAGTACCCCATCAGCAAAAGGCTTAGGAAAGTACGTCGCCTCTCATGGACTTATAACGTGCGTGGTCGCTCTTGGACGAATAAAGAAAGTAAAAGGTCATCTACCCGGGCCAGCTTGCAAAGATCATGTTGTTGACACGTCTTGACTTATGATATCAAAGTCAGTCAAACATTTCCGATGTGTCTGTATGCGACCTAAACTCGGAGGCATGATCCACCGCAACTGGAAAACCGAAATTGGTAACATGGAATCGACAACAGGACCTGGGACTCAATGGGATGCATACATAGTAACGCCTCAACATCGTTTGCATTTTCTTCAAACCATCTTACACCGCCATGTGCATTTTTCATTATTAAACATATAGATGTGTAATGATAATAGTAAATAATTACCAGCAAGATAAATATATCACGTATGGAAGAAGAAAACCGAAGAAGACGATAGCTAGTTAAAATGACTCAACTCCGTCTATCCGTACAGGTAGATGCTTGTACATCTGTCGGTGTATATGATTTATGATTACCTATATGCGATGAATTCTGAACTTCCAAGATATCGCGATATCTTATAATTTACATATGATGTTCGATTGGCTAAATGGAGATGCTAACATCGATGGCAATTGTGTACCGTTTGTCCCACAATATCTTCCAACATACGGAATCAAGTTCTAGTCTATTTTTATAACATTTTTCCTCTCTCATTTTGGTGGTGATAGACGCATTAGATTTATACATTTTTGGTAGAGATTTAAAGGTAATTGCTTATTCGTGAGAATATGAGCTCAAGGTCTGGTTATCCTAGTGTATTTCGTCGAAAGTGCACAGTGAGTAATAAGGCTTTGATGAGGATCCGGAAGTGAATTATGTCTTCTGTTTACATGCTGGTCTGTTTTCGGTGCAGCCTCTAAAACAGTACAGGTCGACCTTTGACATCCCGGTAAAGTTATTTTTGAAGGTATATTAGATTAACATGTGATTTGTATTGATTGTAACACAGTCATTCCTGAGAAACAATTGTAGAGAATATATCGCAAAACAAATTGTTATTTGTCATCCGCAACAAGTTGATATACACTAGTTGAAAATTAAAATTTTTAAAATTTAATTCCTTTAGAAATATCAATGTAAAGTTTTACGAATAAAACTGTTTTCGCTTTATTTGTTTATCTTATATATGTTAATATATTTGCCTTTGTAAAAGAATCGATAAGAGTTAAAAGCGCTCAGATACTGTTTTTTCAACACACACACACACACACACACACACACACACACACACACATACATACATACATACATACATACATACATACATACATACATACATACATACATACATATTTCTCAGCATTTGATGGGTTTTAATGCGGTAAACAGTTACTACATAAAGTTATTCAAATATTAAAGTAGCTTTCTGGAGATATCTTTGTCCATTTAAATAAATTCGTGACAGTACTTATGTACATAATCTATGTTTTGCTGAGGTAAATTTCCAGGGGAGATATGATTATGCAAAATTTTCAATAGAAGGAATGAGTGACGGCTTAGACTTTTGAACACGCATTGAGAGAATTTTCAATTTTTATTAAACATATTTGTAGTAGTGGAATTTTCCTCAAATATGTTAAGTGATAGCTCAAAGGATTAATCAATCCAGGAGAAACTAATGGGAAATCAGATTCAATTTCATTGAAATAATGACAGTAAAGAATATATTTCTTCTGAAGCTATGTAGACCATAATCCATTCAAACACCATTATATCCAAATACGTATTTTTCAGGGGTCACACTACACCTTTTTCATTTGAATGAAGGGTTAAAATTTTTAATTAATCTTTTCTTCTAGGTAATCTTCTGGTGTTGCCCGGGTTTTGCGCACGTAGTTAATTAGCGGGGACCGGATATAGATATTCAAGTACTATGGAATCGAATTTCGTTAAAATTAATTGGATATACACCTGTTGGGGGAAATAAAATATATTTTTCTACCGTATCATGTTTGCATATAAATTACAAATGTAATTCTATACATCAGCGAATTTTTTTAGTCATGTATCAGCCTCAAAAGCGGTCAATATTAATTTTCGTGTGTTAACTATACTAGAATGGAATGTGCTGAATTATGTTTACTGTGAGTTCTTGTGGACATTAATGAGATGTGTTGTTAAAACCTAGTGTTTAAACTTTATGGCATCAAACATTTTATTTTATTATTTACTTAGATTGAATCTCTAAATGTAAACTGCAATCATATATATATATATATATATATATATATATATATATATATATATATATATATATATATATATATATATATATATATATATATATATATATATATATATTATCTCAAATGGGTACCGCTTTAATAGTGAATTAATGAAACGAGTTAAATAATGTCCAGGTAGCCTCATCGAACAAAAGCTGGACATTCAACTACTTTCATGAATTTATTATTAGGTCATTATTCATTGGAGATTCTATTTTTTGACATACTTTTTATTCAGTGGAAATTATTTAGAGACAAAGAAGAATGAATAATTTCGTTCATTTCTTGTGGAAAAATATAGTCCCAAACAAAGGTAAACTAGTCAAAGTAGATGGTACTTTTTTCAAACTATAAATCAAAGAGAAAGCTTCCGTCCGAATAAACAGAATATTTTTTTATAACGACAAAATCATTTTCCTAAACAGAAAGATCAATACGATGTGATGTCTGATTGTTTTATACGGTAGGCCAAGATTACATAGTGACAATAAAATGTCGCTTTCACAACTAAACTGTACTGTGTTGCGGTGTGAAATAGGATTACCGGATGCATAAATTCCCACATTTACTGCAATGCACTTTTGACAAGATATTTGCAGTATTTGACTGGAAGAAGACTACAGAAGACGTAAACAATTTTTTTTCTGAGTCACTTATATGATGCGTACAGATGCTGTAGTTGGATAAAGTTTTGTCAGTTAGGAGTCCCATTTATTTCCAAATTATTCTCTGAACAGAGGTGAAGTTATTTGTTTCTGTAGGTTAAAATTTAAACCACGCTTGTATATACGATGAATTATATATCTTTGTTACAGATATACCAATCTTTCCCCCACCCACCCCCACCCCCCGACATCAAGCAAGCAATACCCTTAGTTTTACTTCTTATTTTTGTTCTTGTCTTGTAGTGTTACGCGATTTGTCTCATTATGATATTGTTATACATGACATAACAAACCTCTATGGGGATAACATTTCCATATTCAGACAGCAGAGATAATTGTTCCTTAATTTCCTTTAGCGAGTCGAGTTAAAAAACTGGCCGCCTAAAATATTTATTCAAAACCAAACATTCCAGAAGGCGAGGTTATAAACGTTTATCCATGATCTCATCTAATCAGTTTAGAGCATAGTACAGAAAATAATTTCATAAGCCTTTTTGGACCAATGAGAATCCCCATCACACACACACACACATCTATCCTTCATCGATCAGATATTTTCGTTATCAAATTTTGGCTTGAGTAGAAATTCTTTTTTATCGTTTACATTGTTCACTGAACATTAATGTATGCAATTATAGTTTGCTGTTAAAGAAAAAAACTTTAACAAACTGAGAGAGAGAGAGAGAGAGAGAGAGAGAGAGAGAGAGAGAGAGAGAGAGAGAGAGAGATCTGGTCATGTCTTCTTGAAGCCGTAAGGGGACAATACTAAAACAAAAGCTAATAAAGAAAATCAGGGTACAAATGTAATTTGATTTTTCATGTTAGTCTTATTTTCAGACTAGTTGATTTACCTTAATATAAGACAATCTTGAAATGTTCATGATTTTAACTGTAATCTTGCTGATTATTCGTAAATAATTTATATAATGTTAAATGTCGTGCTTCACGCGTCTTCAAGAATACGAGATTAGGTCTGAAAGTAGAATTGACATCAGTGTCGGCTAGTGAAAACTGAACCTGTTAAACACCTAATTATGTAAAGAATATTGGTAATATTCTATATTCTTTTATCTATACTATAATCATGTAGATGTTCTTAATAAGTATCTGCACTGCAATTAAGATCATATAATATCCAATTAAAACCAGAGCATTGCGATAATGTATACAAACTCAAAATGTTGAAAAGCAGCTACCTTGAAATTCAAATAAATTTAAAAAAACAGTATAGGTGTCTTTGGCATCAGGAGAAATATGATCTGTTGGGGATATATGTTAATTGACGCTACCCATGTTCACCTACATCCGACTTCTTTTGATCTGTGACAAAAGGTGTGGAAAAGCAGGTATACATTTACGTTTTCTACTCATCGGTTCAGCCCACGTCAAAGACACGCTAAAAGGATTAATTGACTAACTACTCATCCAGTTTGTCTTTGAATAATGATATACCTTGTCACTGTTTATCAAGTAGGGTTCAGAAGTCAAGACGATGATCTAAATCTTTGCCTTTATTTTATCAGGGTGACCGAGCAGTTGACAAGATTTGAACATTTTTGTGCCATAGTTACTTTGTGATCATTTACTGTTTGCTTCATACAGAATGTCGCAAAGTGAAAGTAACATATTGTAATGAAGACATATTAAAATCAGTATATGATAAGCCATATTAAAATCAGTATATGATAAGCCATATTAAAATCTGTATATGATAAGCCATATTAAAATCAATATATGATAAGCCATATTAAAATCATTATATGATAAGCCATATTAAAATCAGTATATGATAAGCCATATTAAAATCAGTATATGATAAGCCATACTAAAATCAGTATATGATAAGCCATATTAAAATCAATATATGATAAGCCATATTAAAATCTGTATATGATAAGCCATATTAAAATCAGTATATGATAAGCCATATTAAAATCAGTATATGATAAGCCATATTAAAATCAGTATATGATAAGCCATATTAAAATCAGTATATGATAAGCCATATTAAAATCATTATATGATAAGCCATATTAAAATCAATATATGATAAGCCATATTAAAATCAATATATGATAAGCCATATTAAATTCAGTATATGATAAGCCATATTAAAATCAGTATATGATAAGCCATATTAAAATCAATATATGATAAGTCATATTAAAATCAGTATATGATAAGCCATATTAAAATCAGTATATGATAAGCCATATTAAAATCAGTATATGATAAGCCATATTAAAATCAGTATATGATAAGCCATATTAAAATCAGTATATGATAAGCCATATTAAAGTCAATATATGATAAGCCATATTAAAATCAGTATATGATAAGCCATATTAAAATCAGTATATGATAAGCCATATTAAAATCAATATATGATAAGCCATATTAAAATCAATATATGATAAGCCATATTAAAATCAGTATATGATAAGCCATATTAAAATCAGTATATGATAAGCCATATTAAAATCAGTATATGATAAGCCATATTAAAATCACAATATGATAAGCCATATTAAAATCAGTATATGATAAGCCATATTAAAATCAATATATGATAAGCCATATTAAAATCAGTATATGATAAGCCATATTAAAATCAGTATATGATAAGCCATATTAAAATTAGTATATGATAAGCCATATTAAAATCAGTATATGATAAGCCATATTAAAATCAATATATGATAAGCCATATTAAAATCAGTATATGATAAGCCATATGAAAATCAATATATGATAAGCCATGTTAAAATCAGTATATGATAAGACATATTAAAATCAGTATATGATGACTCATATTGAGATTCAAGTTACAGAATAGTTCCAACAGGATATGGAGAAGATGACTGACTTTATATGAAAATGGTATTACAGCATGACTTTATATTGTATGACAATGGTGTTGTTGAATGGATCTTTATGAAAATAGTATTAGCGCATGACTTTATATTGTATGACAATGGTGTTTTTGAGTGGATCTTTAAGAAAATAGTATTACTGAGTGGTTCGATATGAAGATGGTGTTAATGAGTGGCTCTATATGAAAATGGTATTAAAGAGAGTCTGGATATGAAAATCGTATTGATGGGTGGCTCTATAAATTGGTGTTAATGGGTGGCTACCTATGACTGTTACTGAGCGGTGCATTATAAGAATGATATTACTAAATGCAAAGTTGATCAAGATCTACATTTATATGATTCCAATCATTATGCGTTTATCGTTTATTTACATATACATACATGTATGTATGTATGTATGTATGTATGTATGTATGTATGTATGTATGTTTGTATGTACGTACGTACGTACGTACGTACGTACGTACGTACGTATGTATGTATGTATGTGCGTATGTATGCATATATGAATGTATTTATTTATGCATGCACACAGGTACATATGTATGTTGGTATGTAGGTATATGTGAACACATGTATGCAAATATATTATTTATAAGATTTGTTAATGAATTGCAAATGCACACAATTTTTAACGTGTTGGCTTCCTGTAATGACAAGCGAATGTAAAATACAACATTACAATTGGTTTTATTAGTTGATCTACTGCCATCCTTACATACTTGACTGAAAAGGAAGACAACAAAAATACTGTAAAGGTACAGATTAATAAATCCAGACAGCCAATTGCAAGGATAAAGTAATAGCAAAGAAACAACTGTACGTACTGATTAATAAATCCAGACAGCCAATTGCAAGGATAAAGTAATCGTAAAGAAACAACTGTACGTGTATTGGCTACTAAATACTTGCAGCCACTTATATATGATAAAACAATATTAAACAAACAACTTTACAGGTATAGGTTATTACATTCACAAACGTACAGGATAAAGCAGATGTAAATGCAAATTCATATATAATAAATATAGTTGACAATACTAGCTGATAAATAGGTATGGAACTTTGCAATATGTTTAGCATGCCGTATATTCTTTATGGTTCCAATTTTACAGTTTTTGCATAAATGGCTTATTAATGCTATGTACAATTGCTTAATATGTCTGTGATATTGCAATCAGAGATGGATCATTTTCTGTCTGGTCTTTAAATTCAGGGTTTGTGGCAACTGAGAGATATATGTAAATTGGTAACAAACATAATTAAAGTGAATTTGGCATATTATCTTTAAGAAGTAAATGTCTCCCTGCATATTTGTATCGGGGAAAAGAGGAAATTTATCCTGTCCAATTATAGTGCTTGATACGTCTCATCGTACAAAGATAGAATAAAATTGTCATTACGGTGGGTTAGGTTAGTTAAGCGAAATGTAAAGTGTCGCCTTGCATCGTTGCTAATTGACATAATTAGCCTGTTTAAGTAATATGAAACCTTAATGTTTCCTATCTTTAAAAAATCATTGTTGAGCATATCAGAGAATACGTTTTATATGCAAAGCACGAAGCTCTACTAGGAAACAAATAATGAAGAAGGTGGTGAAATATTATGATGTGTGTATCTGTATTTTGTAAACAGATGCAAAACAGAAGGAAGTCATGACGAAATGGATGACGACTGGTTAAACATTCAAGCTGTTTGGTTAGCCAAATTATGAAACAAAAAGGAACATAGTAGAAATGTTAAGTCCAGTCGCTTTTGATCAGCAATAAAATAGTTGAGTTATGAAGAAATGGAAGATAATAAACCTCAAAACGGGATTCATTTGTGTGGTAACCATGGATATCAGAGGAAGCAATATCGACAAGAAACATTTTATCCTTCCGCTGATATATACGTGCCTTGTATATTAATTATATATCAGAAAATACCAATATCCTTTACTGAGACTGTTTCTATACAACATTGGTAATAAATAATCAAGAGGAAGAACTTTGTGAAAGCTTATGACACGTCTATGTTCAATATTGTTGAATCGTTGTTAACAATAGAAACGACCCAAAATAAATGAATTTTTTAAAAATAAATTTCGTTAGAGTGTTCTCCTTTATATTGTTTATAAAAAGCTTTCATGTTTGTATCTTCGCCATAGTGTATATCTTTTTAGGGGTACCTTCAAAAGTATTATTTATAAATGGATTTCCATTAGGGTTGTGACCCTCTGGTGGCCTAGTGATAAGAGCTGTCGGCTAGGATGCGGGATGTCGTGAGTTCGATCCCCGGCCGAGTCATCCCAAAGGTTTACAAATTTGGTACTAACAGCTGACTCGCAGCATTATGAAGTGAATGTTAAGACTGATCAGCCTGGTGTCAGGATAATGTGACTGGATGGGACATGATGCTAGGGACATGATACTACATGTCTGCAGCATGATGCACTAGTGCTAGACATAACGATAAACTGCCGCACTGCAGACATAGTAGTGCCATGACTGAAAAATTGCTAAAGCTACGCTCCTCTCTCTCTCTCTCTCTCTCTCTCTCTCTCTCTCTATCATTACAAACACCGCACATAAGTGTCCGATTAAAGGGCTATATTGCTGACCTAAGTGGCAATAACAATTTTTAAATAACAGGAATGGAAATTGCTATTATATAGTCCATGTTATGGCCACTCTTCAATTGTGATATTATTCAGAATGTTTTACAATGGATATCTTTTTAGAATTCTTGTTAACTTATATTTATATTACATTATTTACTGTCTATTAAATATATGATCATATACTTGAAAGAAATAACAGAGACCATGGTTACAAACGCGAGATTTCTCTAGATGTTTGAAGATCCATGGAATGACACGATTTCATAACATCCGTGTTGAATAAGATAAATGTATTTTACGTGTATGTTAATATTGAATATTATGTAATAAAATAACATTATTATGTTATATTTAAAATATCTAAGTCGTATTCAGAATGGTGTTTATAAGGTAAATAGATTTCAATATTTTTCTTATGTGAGGTTGGCTGGAAACTTATTGCATATTTACAATAAACTTTTGCATAGGTAATAATTTGATAAAAATTGATCTTTTGGATTTCTCACTGACATTTAAAATTAAAACATGTAGATCCGTTGTGTGTTTGTGTTTGTGTGTCTAAGTAAAATGTGTAGGAAAATCGATCAAAAGTAGCATACTAATGGTAAAATTCTTTTCACTTAAGACCTGCCTTGTCACTGACCAATCGAAAAGTGTCATAACTCTGTCACTGACCAATCAAAAAGTGTCATAACTTTGCGCACATAAAATTGTCTAAGCTCAAAACTACATTAATATTCTTAGCACTTAACCATGATTAGTAATGAACACTAATAGATTTCAGAATAAATCATACACATGTGACCGGATTTATATCTACTCTCTACGAATAAAAGCTCGAAATTTGTTCTCTCTTCCGGGGCACGTGACTAGTTCTGTACCGTATAAAATGTCCATCCATATTTGTAAATCCATCCCATGATCCTCGCTTCTTTAATTCGATTTTTCATATGCATTAAGTAATGACAGCTGTATATAGATCAAACCAAACAGCATGAAGTAGTCGTTGTTTACTCAATGTTGACGTCTAAAATCGCATCCCAGTTATTTGATGTCTATGTTACTATTTTAGTGCATCTTAATTTAATGCATGATTCTTGATTATGGCTCATTTGATTTCGTATTTACTGACTCTTGTCAAAATCTGATACACATATGTCAGTTCTCACGGTGCCACCTGGAAAATTTGAATTTAACAAGAGAGTGATGAAGGACTGGATATCTTGATATGATTACTTCATTACCTATTTTAGACAAATTTGAATTTAACAAGAGAGTGATGAAGGACTGGATATCTTGATATGATTACTTCATTACCTATTTTAGACAAATTTGATACCTTTCATCTAAAGAGTAAAAGAGATACCCAAACAAGCGATTCATAGCAACAGTTTTTTTATATAAAAAAACAGATGTATGATACCAACTCTATCATAGATTTCAATTCCCTTCTTGTCTCTACATTTTAAAATAATGACTATAATAGGAAATAGCTTATTGGAAAATAAAAACCAATACAATAATCTGTGACTCTATCATAAAAGAAAACTCCTTTTATTGCCTGATGTTTGGAATTGTAGCCAAATGATATAATTTCAAAATGTCTTATTATAATAAAAGTAATGAAGATGAATGATAATCCGGCAGGAAAAGGAATTAGTTAGATCGTGCTGTGAAAAAGAAAACCAGAACAAGTGACAACGGTTTTGTTTTTGTGGGTTTGCTTCATTTTGAGTGTTTCTAATTTTACATGCTTAATCTACTTCAGGTAAG
This sequence comes from Unio delphinus, assembly GCA_029339505.1. Taxonomy (NCBI): domain Eukaryota; kingdom Metazoa; phylum Mollusca; class Bivalvia; order Unionida; family Unionidae; genus Unio; species Unio delphinus. The sequence goes on from JAQISU010000064.1 coordinate 2,434,537, forward strand.
CATGGGGTGAATGAGATGCCAATCTTTCTTTGAAATTGTATACTATAATAACAGTAGTTAGTAAAACGATAGTGTTTTGTGACTCAACATTTTGTCAGTTTGTAAAATACTTTACTGGTTTACACCAAAGCACCTCTCTCCCACTACGTTCCTTTAAGGCCCAGCGTATGGATTGCACACCGATTCTTCTATCGGCACACAATAATATATTGCTCGGATGTTTAGTGTCATGGACAGTACAACACATATATTTTGGGGGAAAGAAATAAGGTAGTTTTCATGTTGTAAATTATTCTTTATGCACCTACCATACAAAAGAGAATTTTTGGATACGATATACATGTTATATTACATCGTTGTGTCCAAAACAAATGAGTTATATTTTAGGATAATATCCAAGGTGCCAAAACAAGTTAGTTATATTTGTTGCATTTTATTCAGGGTTCCAAAATATGTAGATTATATTTTTGGATAATATTCAAGAGTCCTAAAACATCTTAGTTATATTTTATGATAACGTTCCGTGACCCAAAGCAAGTCAGTAATAATTGTAGGAAAACATCCAGGATCAACAAACAAGTCAGCTATAACAATAAAAGAATTGTCAAAGTCTAAAAATAAGTTTAAAATATATTTTACAATGATATTCAATGTCTTGTAAGACTTTAGTTCTATTTATATGATAATATTAAAGGTCCCAAAAGCATGCTAATTATACCAAGTGCCGAACATTCACGGTCCCAAAACAAGTTCTATTTTTAGGATAATATTCAGAGTCCTAATTATATCTAGTATCAATTATATCTAGTGTTATTTATATCTAGTGTTAATTATATCTAGTGTTAATTATATGTTAATTACATCTAGTGTTAATTATATCTAGTGTTAATTATATCTAGTGGTAATTATATCTAGTGTTAATTATATCTAGTGTTAATTATATCTAGTGTTAATTATATCTAGTGGTAATTATATCTAGTGTTAATTATGTCTAGTGGTAATTATATCTAGTGTTAATTATATATAGTGTTAATTATATCTAATGGCGGTCCCAAAACAAGCTAGTTCTATTTTATATTCGGGATCACATAACACATTAGTTTGTGTTAGATATTATTCAGGGGATCATACAAATTGGTACTAATTGTAGGATAATATTCAGGGTTCCAAAGAACGTTTGTCATATTTTTCGATTTTAATCAGTGTACCAAAACAAGTGGTTTATATATTTAGTAAAATGTTCATAGTCCCTAAAGCGTGTTAACAATATTTTAGAATAATATTCACTGTCATAAAAGCAAGTTATCTTATAGTTTAGGATGATATATATCCAGTGTCCTATTTTGTAAGTTAATATTATGGGTAACAAAAAAATGTATTAATAATCTTAGGAAAATATTCAGGGCCCAAAACAAGTTAGTTATATTTTAGGATACTAATCAGTATCCCATGACAATTTATTATTTTTTTTATGATAATAAGGTCACAAAACAACTTAATAATAAATTAAGACAGTACTCAAGCTCACTATCCGTTCACACTCTGACCAGAAATTCATGATGGTGTGAATGTTTCAAACTTAATATTATTTTTGTAATTCATCAATTCGCAATAAAATCTGGTACATCTAAAGTCATGCTAGTGTCATGCGTAATGAGTCCCATCATCACTTTTATAAACAATACATCAGTGTGGCACCTTTAACCGTTTTCTCTCTTTTATCTTACCTTTCATCAAGGCACACCGTTGTTTGTTTTACAGGTGGAATCATTAATCATAAGGTAGAGATAGAGTGACATTCACTGGGTGTCGCGTATTTCTTTCGTATGGTTTAGATGATACTGAAATATGCGATTGTGTAAGGCGAAAAATGGATGATCCGAATTACTTTCATAGTTCTATATAAATATTATGTTGGTTCTACCTAAAATAAAACCAAGGGAAATAAAAATAATTCTGATTATTCACGAAAATAACTGTTTATTCTAATCCATTTTACACGAAAAAAAAATATTAACGCTAATCCAGTTTTTACCACATAAATGTTAATGCTAGTCCATTTTAATTACAAAATAATTATTAAAGTTAATCCGTTTTAATTGCAAAACAATAACTGTTAATCCCAACCCATTCGATACCAAAATAACTATTAATGATAATCCATTGTATACCAAAAAACTATTAATGATAATCCATTTTATACCTAATAACTATCAATGATAGTCCATTTTATACCTAATAACTATTATTGATAATCTATTTTATACCAAATAACTATTAATGATAATTAATTTTATACCAAATAACTATTAATGATAATCCATTTTATACCAAATAACTATTAATGATAATTCATTTTATACCAAATAACTATTAATGATAATCCATTTTATACCACATAACTGTTAGTGATAATCCTTTGTATACCAAATAACTATCAATGATAATCCAGGTTTTACTAAATAACTATTAATGATAATCCATTTTATGCCAAATAAATACTAATGATAATTCATTTTTATACCAAAATAACTGTTAATGATAATTCATTTTATACCAAAATAACTGTGAATGATAATCCATTTTATATCAAATAAATATTAATGATAATCCATTTTATACAAAATAACTATTAATGATAATCCATTTTATAGCAAATAATTATTAAAGAAAATCCGTAATATATCAATATAACTGAATAATAATTTTAGTACAAAAAAACAACGGTTAGTGACAATCAACTATGTATGAAAATAACTATAGTAATAAAAGTCATTGTACTAAAGAACACAAATGTTATGGACAATCCACTAACCACCAAAATAACTGATGTGACAAATCATTGTACACCAAAATAGCTATTAACAAAAATCCATTGTACACGATAAAACCGTTAATGATTATCCACAGTTCACTTTTATAACTGTCAACGAAAATCTACTGTACACCAGAGGCGTAGCGATGATATTTTGCGCCCGGGGACGAACTATAAAATTGGCGCCCCAGCGATCTTGTGACCGATTTATTACCCTTGTTTACTTATTATAATGTAACGTTGCAAGCCTCATTTTGGCGCCCCTGTACCTTGGCGCCCGGGGACATATGTACCCCCCTGCCCAACCCCTCTTAGCTACGCCTCTACTGTACACGATAATAAATGTCAATGATTATCCACAGTACATGATAATAACTGTTAATGATAATCCACTGTACACAATAGTAACTGTTAACAATAATCCATTGAAAGCTAGTTACACGATATGGATATAATGTCTTAATTTATAATTATTTTATAATTAATTTATAATTATTTTATAATTATTTTATAAATATTTTTGTGGCGTTTGAGTCCAATACTTATACATCTATAGGCGAGATTTTGTTGATATATAAAACCAGATATATAATTGCAACACGTAGCTTTAAAAACGTGTTTGAAGAGTCATCAAATATATCTGGTTTCGGACCACCTTTGATGCGATGGTTAACTTACACTGATGAGATTTCAGCTGTGAATCAGGGTAATTAAATTTAGTGGTACATGAGAATTTATCTCAGTAAATCAAGACACTAGTAATCTGAATAGAGTCCAAACTACTGACTATAGCCAACTGTTGCCTCTGAATTTTGTATTGAGTTGTATAGAATTTCAAGCGATCGGCTAAAGCATCATATCAAATGTTTGTAGATCCAATAAAGGTATTAGAACAGAGATTCGGTAACTTTAGTACATGGTTTTAAAGTTACCTGAAACGTATTGGACAATTCCAAATGTACTCATACTGTTGTCACAGTGAACACATAATAAGTCGAATACAACATACTATTTTGTTTATTCATTTTTACCATTTTTACTGTATGTACTCGGGCATAAAACTATTGTAAAGTATCGTATGTATTCGCATATAAGTCTTTAATAAATTATTTTATATATTCACGTGTAAGTCTGTTCCATATGTACTTGCGTATAAGTCTTTAGTACATTATTTTATATATTAACTTGTAGGACTGTTGTAAAGGTTCGTATATACTTGCGTATAAGTCTGTAGTAAATTATTTTATTTATTCACGTGTAAGTTTGTTCCATATATACTTGCGTATAAGTCTTTAGTACATTCTTTTATACATTCACGTGTAAGTCTGTTCCCTATGTACATGCGTATAAGTCTGTAGTACATTATTTTATATATTCACGTGTAAGTCTGTTGTATAATACCGTATATACTTGCGTATACGTCTGATACACTACACATAGATCGGGATATAATCAGTTTCTTATGAGTATTTGGTGGAATAAATAATATAAACCCTGATCTGTATGCACATTATGCAAACGTATGAATACGGTAAAATTGTTTTCTGTCTCAACAATTTATATTGAACAATATACGATTTTTAAAGGATTTATAACAGATACCGTTCCATGGAATAAAAACAAGTGTTAATTATACGCTGTTTGATAGAAGATTTCACAGTTAGAATCGTACATATAATGACGAATGTCTGTGTTTGTTAAGGAAGACATGGGTTTTCAAGTATGTCCGTATAAGAAATGTTGTCAACTTATTAGCACGTTTACGAGACAGCTTACAATTGGAAGCAACAGTTTCTAGGTATATTTGTGGAGAAGGCTTATTGCCAAAGTAAGCATAATTTCGTATTTTAGTGTGTATTCTTTAGAAATCTCAATTTCCATTATTATGCGGAATGTTTGCCTCCATTGTACTTATTATTTTCGTTGCTTACCATTTTCCGTCACTAATATATTCCTAAATCATAACCTAGGAATGTAGGGCTACTAGAAAATCTCTATAACACATTTAGGGTTACTAGAAATCTATTACAAATGTAGGGCTACTAGAAAATCTCTATAACACATTTAGGGTTACTAGAAATCTATTACAAATGTAGGGCTACTAGAAAATCTCTATAACACATTTAGGGTTACTAGAAATCTATTACAAATGTAGGGCTAATAGAAAATCTCTATAACACATTTAGGGTTACTAGAATTCTATTACAAATGTAGGCGTACTAGAAAATTTCTATAACACATTTAGGGTTACTACAAATCTATTACAAATGTAGGCGTACTAGAAAATTTATATAACTCATGTAGGGGTACTTTTAATAATCTCTATAATATATTTAGGGTTACTCGACAAGCTCTATAACACATGTAGGGGTACTATAAAATCTCTAATGCGCATGAAGAGGTACTACAAGTGTCTATACACATTTTGGGTTGCTAGTAAACTATTACACAAGTAGGTGTACTAGAAAATATCTACATGTATAACACATGTAAGGCTACGAGAAAAATCTCTATAGCACATGTATGGGTACTTGCAAATCTCTATAACACATGTAGGCGTACTAGAAAATCTGTATAGCAAATGTTGGGGTACTAACAAGTCTCTGTAACACATGTAGTGGTGCTTGAAAATCTCTATAACACTTGTAGAGGTACTATAGAATCTCTATAACAGATGTAGGGGTACTAGAAAATCTCTATAACACATGTTGGGGTACTAGAAAATCTGTATAGCAAATGTTGGCGTACTAACAAGTCTCTGTAGCACATATAAGGCTACGAGAAAATCTCTATAACACATGTAAGGCTACGAGAAAATCTCTAAAACACATGTAGGGGTACTTGAAAAAAAATCTCAATAACACATGTAAAGCTACGAGAAAATCTTTATAACACATGTAGGGGTACTTGAAGAAATCTCAATAACACATGTAAGGCTACGAGAAAATCTTTATAACACATGTAGGGGTACTTGAAGAAATCTCAATAACACATGTAAGGCTACGAGAAAATCTCTATAACGCATTTAGGAGTACTTGAAAAAAATCTCTATAACATATTTCGGGGTAATAGAAAATATATATAACACATGTAGGGGTACGAGAAAATCTCTATAGCACATGTCAGGGTACTTGCAAATCTCTATAGCATCCGTGGGGATACTAGACAATCTCTATAATACATGTATGTTTACTAAAAAAGCTCTATAGCACATCTAGAGCTACGAGAAAATTTCTATAACACATGTAGGAGTACTTGAAAAAATCTCTGTAACGCATGTAAGACTATGAGAAAATCTCTAAAACACATGAAGGGGTACTTGAAGAAATCTTAATAACACATATAAGGCTACGAGAAAATCTCTATAACGCATTTAGGAGTACTTGAAAAAAATCTCTATAACATATTTCGGGGTCATAGAAAATATATATAACACATGTAGGGGTACGAGAAAATCTCTATAGCACATGTCAGGGTACTTGCAAATCTCTATAGCATTCGTAGGGATACTAGACAATCTCTATAATACATGTATGTTTACTAAAAAAGCTCTATAGCACATCTAGAGCTACGAGAAAATTTCTATAACACATGTAGGAGTACTTGAAAAAATCTCTATAATGCATATAAGACTATGAGAAAATCTCTAAAACACATGAAGGGGTACTTGAAAAAATCTCTATAACGCATATAAGACTATGAGAAAATCTCTAAAACACATGAAGGGGTACTTGAAGAAATCTCAATAACACATATAAGGCTACGAGAAAATCTCTAAAACACATGTAAGTTTACGAGAAAATCTCTAAAACACATGTAAGGCTACGAGAAAATCTCTAAAACACATGTAGGGGTACTTGAAGAAATCTCAATAACACATATAAGGCTACGAGAAAATCTCTAAAACACATGTAAGGCTACGAGAAAATCTCTAAAACACATGTAAGGCTACGAGAAAATATCTGAAACACATGTAAGGCTACGAGAAAATCTCTATAACACATGTAAGGCTTCGAGAAATACTCTATAGCACGTAATGTCACTAGAAAACTATTACACATGTAGGGGTACTACAAAATCTCTCTGACACATGTAGAGGTACATCTCTAGAACAGTTAAATTAAACAAAAATATTGAAAACATACTGCACATTAAAGTACTGCGATGTTTTACAGTAAAATTAAATATGAATTATTTAATGTCATCATAGATAATTGATTGTATATTGAATTAAGGCTAACATAAATGGTCCACAAGAAAATCAATAACGTCATTCATCTGTTCCCAGATCATACTGAATTCGATTAGAAAATAAAAGAAAATACGAGATAGATCTTTTTTATTGGGGTAAATTATTCTTACGCATACGTAGGACACTCATACAGATTTGTCTGAAAGCTAAGAACAGTAAACCTGGTATAAACCCATCAAACTACAAATGTTTCTTTTACGTTATCTGCTAACTTTCATTTTGTATTCTTGGATACAAATTTGTTGCTTGAATCTATACATTTCTTGTATGTTTGTGTATCAGTATTACAGAGACGACTTGAAATGAAGGTCATTATATATTCAAACAAAGGGTCATAACAACTACATTGACGAAAGACACACCTTTTGTAAACTTATCAAATTTGGTCTCATCACAGGTAAACAAATATGCAAATATGTGCATCAAAACACCTGACTTATTTTTCTACGGCCTGAATGTTTTTAGTATGAAAACAACTACCCGTGTAGACATATCGAGAGATACAGTACCATAAGATGCATCAATTGTTAAATTTACAAAATCTAAGCATCATTTAATGATTTTGTTTTGTTGTCGAAAGTGAGCTTTGAAACACCATTCTACCACAAAATTACATGAATGCTGTAAAACAAACCATATATATTTAATGTTTCGTCTACAGATAAACGAAGACAATTAAAGTTTTGTCTGTAAAGAACCAGATATATCGCTAAAAATGGACACATAAAAAAGCATTCGATTAAGGTTTTGTCTGTAAAAACCCAAATATATCGCGACCATTGGAAACAGATAAACGCGTTCAATTAAGATTTTATGTGTAAAAACCAGATATATCGCGAACCTAGGAGAGAGATAAACGCATTCGATTAAGGTTTTGACCGTAAAGAATAAGATATATCGCAAACAATGGAAACAGATAAATACATTCGATTAAGGCTGTGTTTGTATTATAAATCCAGATATATCGCGAACAATAAAAATAGATAAACACATTTAATTACGGTTTTGTCTGTAAATAAAGTTAAGATATATATGTTGCAGAACTATCGTTATTAGAGATGCTGCTTGCATGAAAGTTCTTTCCAACTGGCTGCTTAGGTTTTTGGATGTACGTCAAAAATGTGAAACGTACTCTGTATACAGATGATGAAGAAGAACGTTTATCTCAACAAATACATGCCTTACTGATGACAATTGATATCTGAAGACAGATGTAGAGACCATGATCACTTTCCAATAAATACGGATGGACTGGTCAAAGCGAGTGTAATTGTACTTTCAGGTACCCAAACTAAATCCCACTACTACTTCGTGACATGTCCAGTCATGACAGACATCATTTGAATCATGCAAATGTGACCTAAAAAAAGAGGTAAAACCAAAATAAGTAATGATGAGAAATACGTTTCATTCTGCAAGGATGTCTTAATGAATAGGTTAACGATAGATGCCAAAAAAACAACAACATTGGATTCGTCGATAGCCTTTGATTAATGTATCAATTAATAGTGCATCTACGATTGAACGATGATTGTGACAATGATAGTGTTTCTTCTCAAATGTACTGTAAACGTTTTGTTCTATAATGTATAAAACACATGGATATATTTGATGGGTTCGATTCAACAATATATACCAATCAAATATACATTTTTGTCATCATTTTAAAATTCAAGAATATCAACAAATTAAACTTTTTGAAAACAGTATTGTTAAACCACTTAGTGGTGTATGCATGACAACATATGGGTTAGACCCTGTGTACTATTGCAAAGTACCTATGATGTAAGATTATTGCAAAGTATCTATGATGTATGATTATTGCAAAGTACCGATGATGTAAGATTAAAGATATTGGCTGTTGAACCTAAACTACTGATAGACTATGACATGTTTCTGAAAATAAAATCAATAGTTCCATGCGATATCACAAGTTTTGGATGATATAATCGAGAGTTTTAGGTGCATATGACATGATATTGTAGATAGAATTAGAAATTTTAGGTGCACATGACATGTTTCTAATGATGGAATCGGGGGTTTAGGTACATATGACATGATTTTGTTGATGCAATCAGGAGTTTTAGGTGCATATGACATGTTTCTAATGATGTAATCGGGGGTTTAGGTACATATGACATGATTTTGTTGATGCAATCAGGAGTTTTAGGTGCATATGACATGTTCCTAATGATGGAATCAGGGATTTTAGGTACATATGACATGATTTTGTTGATGCAATCAGGAGTTTTAGGTGCATATGACATGTTCCTAATGATGGAATCAGGGGTTTTAGGTACATATGACATGATTTTGCTGATGCAATCAGGAGTTTTAGGTACATATGACATAAATTGGTTGATGTAATCAGTAGTTGTATTTGCATAAGACATGATCTTGTTAATGGAATCAGGAGTGTTAGGTGCATACGATGGATATGATGTATGTCTGGTGATATAAAAAACAAGTTCGCGATTGATTTGACATGTTTCTGATGACAAGAGCAGCAGATTGAGATGGATAGACCGTGTATTATCAGGCGTTAGAAATATATATCACATGTTTGTGATGACAGAATCAGGAGTTCGCAATGGCTATGACATGTCTGTGATGACAGAAGCAGGACTTCGAGATCGATGACAAGTATGTGATGACATAATCAAGAGTTGGAGATCAATATTACACGTGTTTGATGACTAGTTCGTACTGGCAAGGACATACAACATCAATCTAATTCAAATCAATCTTCCACAGTCCCACGTGGAGATCTAATGAATAACATTAAAAGGTTACGTTTTTGTTAAACTTGTGTTCACCAATCAAAAAACAGCATTCATATTTCTGAACGTGATGTACGCCATTCGGATTATACTGTTACTAAAAAATAACTGTAATATAAAATTGATTGCTCTATAGGATAGCTACATAACAAGACGTGGGAGATACAAATATTAATAAAACATTAACATTTCTTGGTGTTTCTGAAATCTACATTGTAGGACAGTGAAAATCTGAATTTAATTAGATTGATATCATATACACATTCTATCTAGAAAAATGAATATTCTGCAGACGCAAGAGAACAAGAAAGATGAATACCTAGAAAGAAAAACTTAATGACATGTATATGTTATGAGTCTATTCATATAGAGCAAACAAGAACGCATATTTTTTTGATAAGAATGGGATGGTTGAAGTAAATATGTTTGACATACCGTATAAGAGGGACAATTGCTGTATATCAGAAACAGATCTAGAGATCCAATTACATCTGTACAATCTTTTCAAGGACTCATCAAAACCTTACCAGAGGTTAGTTCGAGACAAAACTGAATAATTCTCCCGTGCAAAAGACACATAAAGAGAAACAAGTTATTCGTCACAGACAGTTACAGCTTTACATGTCACTGGGTCTGACTCATTTGAATAACATTTATATTTTTTGATTGACATCTCTCTCTAATCAATTTAATACGAGTTTGAGACAAACACTCCAAATGAATTACATTTATATTTTTTGATGGACATCTCTCTCTAATCAATTTAATACGAGTTTGAGACAACCACTCCAAATGAATTACATTTATATTTTTTGATTGACATCTCTCTCTAATCAATTTAATACGAGTTTGAGACAAACACTCCAAATGAATTACATTTATATTTTTTGATTGACATCTCTCTCTAATCAATTTAATACGAGTTTGAGACAAACACTCCAAATGAATTACATTTATATTTTTTGATTGACATCTCTCTCTAATCAATTTAATACGAGTTTGAGACAAACACTCCAAATGAATTACATTTATATTTTTTGATTGACATCTCTCTCAAATCAATTTAATACGAGTTTGAGACAAACACTCCAAATGAATTACATTTATATTGTTTGATTGACATCTCTCTCTAATCAATTTAATACGAGTTTGAGACAAACACTCCAAATGAATTACATTTATATTTTTGATTGACATCTCTCTCTAATCAATTTAACACGAGTTTGAGACAAACACTCCAAATGAATTACATTTATATTGTTTGATTAACATCCGTGTCCCTAATCATGCATGCAACTTCATACGAGTTTGAGACAAATACTCCAATGAATTACATTTATTTTATTTCAATTAATTTCCAACTCTTTAAACGGGAACCAAATGGAAATATTCAGGAATAGATTTATTAAATATGTTCAGATGAAAATATTAACGGTTCTCAAAAGCATATTGTTGCATTAAGGAAACTATTGTAAATGTCGAAACTGATATCTTTAACAACGACATTGACAATGTTATATATTTGATGATAAGAGCGAATACTAATGGGACAACTTCGGACAACACCAATTTATTCAAAGATGATCTAAACGGTACATCAAGGACAACTTCGGACAGCACCAATTTATTCAAAGATGATCTAAACGGTACATCAAGGACAACTTCGGACAGCACCAATTTATTCAAAGATGATCTAAACGGTACATCAAGGACAACTTCGGACAACACCAATTTATTCAAAGATGATCTAAACGGTACATGAAGGACAACTTCGGACAACACAAAGTTATTCAAAGATGATCTAAACGGTACATCAAGGACAACTTCGAACAACACCAATTTATTCAAAGATGATCTAAACGGTACATCAAGGACAACTTCGGACAACACCAATTTATTCAAAGATGATCTAAACGGTACATGAAGGACAACTTCGGACAACACCAATTTATTCAAATATGATCTAAACGGTACATCAAGGACAACTTCGGACAACACAAAGTTATTCAAAGATGATCTAACGGTAAATGAATTTAAGACTTTTGTAGCTTAAATGATATATAAGTTGTGTTTAAAATTATTTTAAATTTGTATGCACTAAGATTGTATACTGAATCACAATGTTACTTATGAGGAGATCAGATTGTTCAAGGTAATACAATAAAAGACGTAAAGGAACTATTGCGACTCTATGGACACAAACTTAATTAATAGAATAAAAAATTCATAACAATCTTTGTAAAACTCAACAAACAAATTAAATGTCACAGTTCTACATAAAGATAATACAGGAACATACAGTATTATGAATGTCACCCGAACCTTGTCGTTATAAAGCTCTAAGAAAGTCCTAAATGAACCGTTTTGTTTTTATCTTGAAAGTATACATTTTATTTATTTATAAAGCTAAGTATATTATAAGTTTGTGTCTTTGGTACACATTATAATGGTTTCATTATAAAAGACTCTAGTTTCACTATGTTTATGCTACAACAATAAAGAAACATCTCACTCAACGCATACAACATCCACAGGGCCGGCGCTTCCGCTAGGCGAACTAGGCAATCGCCTAGGGCACTGGGCTAAGGGTTTATTTCATCATGGGCGGGTGGGGGAGGGCACGAGTGGAAGGGCGGCGCCAGATATCTGATCTCGTCTAGAGCACCAAAATGCCTTGCACCGGCGCTGACAACATCAAGTGCAAATATATATATATATATATATATATATATATATATATATATATATATATATATATATATATATATATATATATATATATATATATATATATTGCAGAGTGGGGAGAATCATTTAGAATTTGCGGTTTCGAAATTCGCATGTTTCACTGATGGTAAAAGTACATGTAATGCTAAGGTAAAGCAGATTAATTCGATGACACATAGATGACATAGTTTGATGTCACGTTGTCAACATTGTTTTCATTGTGTGCGTGCATGTGTTTTGACTTTCTACGATGTCTATAATGTGAACGTTTGTAGTGATGTCTAGCCCTCGGGTATCTTGCCGCAGACATGTCCCATCCAGTCACATTGTCCTGACATCAGGCCTACTATACCTAATTCTAACGTCATGCTGAGCGCCAAGCGAGGCAGCTGCTAGAATCATTTTTTAAATTATTGGTATGACTCAGGCGGTAAACGAACCTGCAAACTCTGGGGCGGACTTTCTAACAATATATGCCACCGGAATGTTCGCTCATTTTTTAAACTATGTTGTTGATGACAAAAATGTTGCCAATTACACAGAGCACATTATAAATTAAGGTATCCGACAATATTATAGGAAATTGAAAAAGTTATCACTTTTACAAATGTTTCATTTATCTAATTGATTTTGGTATCGTCCATTTCAGTCCTAATTTATTTGATCACGTGCAAGAGCTATATCATCATATATACGACAAAAAATAAGAAACATAACGCATGAGAATCTATTATAGGCAACTAGTACAAGTACTTAGTGAAATATATAAAAACGATTAAGAAGGCAAAGTCAAACAGATTAGTAATCAGGTGTAACAATTAAAGTCTGAATACTGTGAATTGAATAACAACTTTTAAAAATAGACGAGAGGACATAAAGAAAGTATTAATATTGCCTCAGAAATAGGAGCCGTTATAAGAGAATTAGCATATTACAAAATGGGAGAAACAAGTTGAGAAAGAAGTTAATTACCGCAAAATAATATATTGAAATATGAACTACAAAAAGTTGAAATACTTTGGTCAGAACTCGCTAAAGTTTGAAACTGCACATATCTAGAAGTTCTTCACTGAATAAAATAAAGAACTTGCAATAATGAAAAGGATGTGCAAGTAAATATACAGTGATATCAGTATCCTTATTTACTAAGTAAGTATTTTGTTACAGTTTGGTTGACTTCGATTTTGTCCCATACATTTCCATATTGTTTATAAGACTCTAAATACCATTCTTTATATCAATGTTTAGGCCTGCCTTAAATTAAACAAGCTACATGATTTCTGAAAAAAACATTGCACTTGAATCCGACGACAAATACCTTTTTTCATCACCATGTCACTTGGCTCCAATGATATATAGTCATTGTCCATTTTCACATTAACTATGTTATATATTTTGAAATTATAGCGTGACGTTTACACCTATTATCGCTGAATTGTATAAATCCTTTTATTTATTAACTACATATATTTTAGTTTCGTTTTCTGTGTACAGCGATACCCATATGGTGATTTATGTATATTGTAGAAGAAATTGAAACACGTACATCGGTTCATCCTGTGTCGTACGTGCGAATTGCTTTCGATGGGAAATACCGAATACTGCCAGCGCACAGACCATGTACGGCTGCATCGTCTGTGCATAAAAGCCTCACCATAAGATTAAATCTTCACATTACGGAACGTCGTGTCAGTGAGTGGTTAACTTATGGACTTACAAATCTTCAGCTGTAGATGTGTTTGAGTTTGCCGTTCGACTAAATCTAATCATTACGGAACGTCTTGTCAGTAAGCTGTGTACTTTGGGGACTTGCACATCTTCAGCTGTAGAGATATTTGAGTTTGCCGTAAGACTAAATATAATCATTGCGGAACGTCTTATCAGTAAGCTGTGTAGTTTTGGGACTTGCACATCTTCAGCTGTAGAGGTATGTGAATTATTTAATAATTAATTGTGTATAAGTTACAATTATTGCACTAACACGTGTAATTTTTTGTATATGTTCTACGTAGCTTCGGTTTACGCAGTATCATGCAAATATTTGCTATTCTTGTTTATGACGTAGCAAGAGATTTATATTTTCGAAATATAAAGTTGCATTTAAAAGATGTAATCTTTTAGCCATTTGCTAATTTTGTGGTATGTAATACCCAATGTTTTTGAATTGTAAAGACAGTTCGTGTATCTCTCCCTTTTGTTTTCATTCGTTTACTATTTGAGTAAAATATTTCATTTTTCACTATTTCAGTAAATACATTTTACCATATGTTTGAAGTCCGGAAAGATGGCCGCCATCGCTTGACTGCTTGAAAGTGGGCTCTTCCGATTTTGTACTATATTTGTGATATTTGTGCTCGTTTTCTGTCATCGTCTACATTGTTGTGTTTCATCATGCATTGGCTGTTCCGTTCGTGTGTGTTGGTTCATCTCCTTGTGTTGGAAGCGAGAGCATTTGGATCTTTTCTCAGCTGTTTTGTCCCCCTGTTGAGATATAATTTGTTTTTGAATAAACCTCCGTCACGTGACCTCTTACACTACGACGAATCCTCATTAATTCGATTAAATGACCACACCTTGGTTCTAGAGACTACATTATGCTCAAGACTGAACGAACTGGGAATTCATTCATCATTTCTTAAATGTAAACGGAAAGGAAAAAAGAAACGGCGAAGAACAGGAAGAAGGATTCCAGTTATCTCCCTTTCACCCGTAATAACCTGGTTCAAATTCCTCTTAAATCGTCAACTTTCCCAGGGATACCACTACGTATTGCATTATTCAACGCACAATCAGTAGGATCACCGGAAAAGCGCACAGAAATTGTTAATTTTATCAATGACCAGAATATTGACGTCTTCTTCCTGACAGAAACTTGGTTACTTTCGGTAGGTGATGAAAGTAAGTGTGCGGATTTAACACCCAGCGATTACTCCTATCAAGTCGTTCACCCGCAACTCTCGCGGAGGTGGAATTGCTGTAATTACAAAGAATTCCATGATCAAATGCCTCAAGTACAACACAACCTTCAACTTCTGCCACACATCGTTTGAACTAGTCCAAACAACCCTCACAATGGAACAATGGTCAGTCCATTTTTTCTGTCTCTACCGTCCTCCTCCTAATAGAAAAAAAACAAGCTGAAGGAATCTCTCTTTTTGGAGCAGTTTCCAAATCTTCTAGAGTATGGAAATTCGATAGGTTGCAACCTAATTATTTTTGGAGATTTCAACTTTCACTATGACTGTCCTGGTAAACTAAACACGTCAAAACTCCTAGATTCCATTTATGTTTTCAATCTTAAACAGTGAGTTAACCAACCTACCTATAAACTTGGTCACATTTTAGACTGGGTTTTTTATAGACCTGATGATAATACTCTGCAATCAACTCTTGTATCCCACGAACTTGCATCGGATCACCTCTGCATTGTATGCCATCTCGACGTATCAGTCTCTAACCCTCCACCTCTATTTGCTACTAAGAGAAACCTCCGTATGATAAATAGAACCAAATTCATGCATGACATCCAAGAAAACCTAACAACGTTCTTACATCCAACAGCGGAACAACTTGATAACTGCCTGTGTTCATTGCTTGCAAAATATGCCCCAGCCACCAAATGCAGAGTATCAATAAAAAAAAGTGTTCTCTTTGGTATAGCAGTGTTAGGGACCAGCTTTGCACTGCTAAAAGACATCGCCGAAAAGCAGAAAGGCTTGGGCTTTCCACCAGATTCACTATTCATAAACAAATATACGAAGCCGCTAAGAAGAACGTCACAAACATAGTCCATTTAGCCAAATCATCCCACTACAGTTCTATGATCCCTGAGAGTTCCAGCTGCAAAGAGATCTTCGAGATAATTAAGAAACTAATGTCAAGGAACAAATATACACCACTTCCAACGACCTTCTCTCCACTAGACCTACCAGAATAATTTGCAAATTTCTTCGATGACAAAGTACAAACCATTAGATATTCGCTTGACAGCACAATTTCAACTGATTCGTCACCATACAGTTATGATGCAGAATTTTAGTGACAACCGTTAGGAGCATTTGAACCTGTTTCTATTGATTTAGTACGGACAATCGTGATGAAAAGTGCACCAAAGTCTTGTGAACTTGATCCAATTCCGACATCACTGCTGCTTGAGTGCTTAGACCCAATATTGCCTTCACTAACTGATGTTATTAATATCTGTCTCTCATCAGGGGAATTCCCATCATTTTTCAAAACTGCCATCGTAAAGCCACTGCTGAAGAAACCAACACTGGACCATAACGATTTAAAGAACTACCGCCCAGTTTCTAATCTACCTTTCATATAAAAAATCTTAGAAAAGGTTGTTCTAACTCAGCTTGTATCTCATTTGAATTCAAACAGTCTTTTAGCAATGTACAGTCTGCATATTGTCCTTGCCACAGTACGGAAACTACTCTTCTGAAAGTATTTAGTGACATTCTCTCCGCTTTGGATAGTGGAAAGATTACAGTCCTCACTCTCCTGGATTTATCTGCAGAATATCAGAATATAGCCTTACAGTGGTTCAAGTCCTACTTAGTCAACAGGACACAAGTTATATCTGCAAATGGAATACACTCCAACCCAGTTGACGTATGTTATGGTGTTCCACAGGGATCTGTTCTCGGACCTGTTCTCTTCATTCTGTACACTCAGCCGCTCTCAAGTGTCATAAATCATCACCCAGTGTCGCACCAATTGTACGCTGATGACACCCAAATATACATGTCTAGCCACCCAGCTGAAGTTGATGCTACCATCCATGGAGTAGAAAAATGCCATGAACATCTGCAGGGCTACATATCTTGAATTGAGACGCATCAGTTCCATTCGTAAATATCTTTCTGTTGATGCCACGAAAACACTTGTGTGTTCATTAGTACTTTCAAGACTGGACTATTGTAACTCAATTCTGTCTGGTTCATCACAATATTTACTCCAGAAACTTTAAAAAGTTCACAACACAGCTGCACGGATCATCTTTAGAGTACCTCGATCAGAGCACACCTCACCACTGCTCTGTACCGTACTCTGGCTATCAATTCGATACAGAATCAAACACAAAATTTGTTCTCTGTGCTATATTTCAATGACAGACTCCAGTCCAACATACCTATCCAGCCTCACCCATGTGTATACACCAGCTAGATCCTTACGCTCTTCTTCTGATAATTGTATACTCATTGTTCCCAAGATGAAAACAAAGTCATATGTACAACGTTCGTTTGCATACCAGGGCCTGGCGACATGGAACGAATTGCCCATTGAAATTAGACACAAAGACACAGTGGTCCCTTTTAAGAGTGCTCTCAAGACTCACCTGTTTCGACTTCAGGAACAAACTTAGCGACCTAATTATGTTTTGTATCTTATATATTTTCAGCATGTTTTTATGTTTTCCAATTTCATTGTTTTTGTCATTTGTTGTTCTGTAGTGTAGTCATATCATTATTGATGGTGTAAAGCGCTTAAAGCTTTTAAAGATTAGGCGCTATACAAAGTCCTCATTATTATTATTATTATTATTATTATTATTATTATTATTATTATTATTATTATTATATGTGCAAAATATCACATGTTTTACTGTAGAGTTAAACACATCCTTTTCGTCGTGTGAAATTATCGTGAATCATACATTGTCCTTGTACTGTGCAAGGTCATTTATTTGTATTTGCAATTGATGCATTATTAGTCTCGTGCGGATTATGTTAATTTGTCTAATATTCGCAACTTATACAGGCATGTATTAATCATAATTCTTTTCTCATTCAAGTCATTCATCATTAAATATTGCATCTGTATCAGCATCAGAAGTGTTGTAATAAATTGGAAATCAAACCCGTTTATCTTGCTACACCTCTGTCGTGGCAGGTTTCGCCGAATATTAACAACTTCGTTAGTTTTTAAGTGTAGGATAGGTCCCATTTTGGATCTGTGATGAGACCATGTTAACAATTTCTTTAGCCTTTAAGAGTTTGATGCTGTGAACGCAGACCAATTTACTTGGGTTATGTTTTGTACCTGAGTAGCGAAAATACAAATCAAATATTACATGAATCTTTTTTTTAAACTTGAAATACTTTTCTGTGTCAGACCGTCACATTTTTGTTGAAGCAAGTCAAGCCAGTAGTTTCACCTATTTCTGCCAAATAATTCACTTCAACATCTTTTATAGGACCCCAGAGCCTTGGAATATAATTATACGTTTTTATAGTGTATTATCTATGATGTATTCATTTTTGTGTTCCATTTATATATCTCTATACATCTTGGTTTTTAAATTGTTGCAGATTTAATCTAGGATATTCTTATTTGAACGCATCGTCATCAGTAAAGGTGCTTGCACACTCGGACCTTATGTCAACTCGAAATAGGCATAACAAAGTTATGCCGACTATTGACTAAATCTCTTTAATGTTTTTGGTATTAAAGTATTAAATGTATTAAGGAAATCTCACAACATTATGTAGCCAGTCATACAGCCCGGTGTAGTTGATTCTAACCCTGAGAAAAATTGCAATACCGATACATTCCACGTGTCTTACTTACTGGGTTTAGTTTACTGATTTTAATTTCTATAAACGTACCAAACTATTGAAGCTGGTGCTTTTACTACTGTCAATATAATAAATAACACCTTTATATTTTTCTATTAGCGTACATAGAAATCCTCTTTTTGAACCTCATTAAAATATAAGCATTGCTGTTCTCTCATGCACGTATTTCGTATATAAGACTTTGAATTCGAACCTCATAAATGTAGAATCATGTCAAGTGTCCAGTAGGAATTTGGGTTAAATGGTTTCGATCTTCAATAACGTGTCATACGTGAATATGGGTTATTTTGACTTCACATTTTGTCATACGTGAATATGGGTTATTTTGACTTCACATTTCCAACCTCATAAACTAAACTACTTTAGATAACATATGTTGAGGATGCCTTAATTAGCAAATCTGTGATATGTCCCTTTAATCTGCTTTGTATTAATATTCGCCTCAACAATTTTATTTAAATAAAATTTCGACACGGAATGGTGTTTACATGTGCGATCCAATATTTTTTTCCTCCAAATATTACCGAAAATTAGCGAATCCAAATTGTGCATACCTTTGAGTCAGAACGATAATTAAATTTCTACAAAGATGTAATGTTCATAAACTAAAATATCAATAGATATACAAACTAAAGATTATATTTAATCCATTATCCACTAATGTAACATTATTTTTGTGTTCGTTTCGTATTAATCGATACCTTTTCACGAATATTATGCAATTTGTTTTTGTATAATCTTGTTCAAAATAGCTAACAATAGTTTTCCCGTTCTCTGAAGATCCAAGAAGGTAACATGTATAGAGTTTTCTTTCTGGTCTTATTATATATTATGTTAAATGATCATGGCTGAATATGTATTGACTTTTTCACTTTTAAAAATCACTTACAAAGCAAGTAAAGTAAGTGATTTGGTGACAATATAAACATCGATTCAAACCCAACCATGATCGTTTAAACTTTAAAATTCCATTTTAATTTTATTCTCTAGACATATCAACAGATTTCATTAAAATAGCTTTTAAATTTATCTCATTTAAAGTTGTCTTTAATTAACCACTTCACTGCTGCAAAAAGCATAGTCGCATCTTCATTAACCAAAAGTGGTATATATTTTGTATAGTAATATACTTTAGAGTGTCAGGGTTGGTGGTTATGGTAGTTATCTAAGGAGCTTGTTATGTTCATATATCCAATATATATATATATATATATATATATATATATATATATATATATATGCTATGTTATTTTATTTATTTGACTCTTGCGTACTAAGACGTTGTTGTGATCATTGTATTACGCTAGCTTGTGGCATCCTTTCTTTTATAACATAATATGAATCAATTTTCTATTTAATATCATTGGGTCTTAATCTACACATAAATGAAATTTGCTAAAGAGAAACTATTGATGTGTGCTTCCTAAATGAGAAAAGCAATGGTTTATTGAAAACGAAGCAAACGGAAACATCAAATCCTCAGTTCGATTACATATCAGTGACATTTTATAGTTCAATGTGATGCTCATATACGGTACATTTATTCAGTTTTAGCGTGTACCAAAATGTCTTCCATACCCTTTGTTCATATCTAATGGCAGACGAATCACATCAAATATACTTGTCGCAATAATTTGGAAGGCATTAAAGTTAACATTAAGTTGATAATAGTACTTATCCCTCTCTACTACAATATTAGTTACAAACCATAAGCATCAATTTATTTCATTTTGTCAAATCTAAAGTTTGATTTGCATCGATACGAACAGGTTTTCCAAATATCACTAAAGATTAAAAGAAATGTTAACAATCGGAAAAGCTAATATCTACTGGGCCAAACAGACATTTAAATATATTGTCCTATGAATTACAGTTTGGTAAAAATTGTAAAGCATATCGTCCACACTGGTATTATTTGAGTCTTCCAGTTTGCAGGGCGAAATTCGTTTGATCTGTTAATTTATATAAGTAGTATGTATACACCGATAGACATTTCGATATTGTAAAGTGTTTAGTACAATTCCAATAGAGATTTCGGTAAAATTCAATTGAAAAGTACTACTCCTGTAACAAATCATTTACTCTGGTGGAGTCCTATATATTAAAAATAAAAATCATATAATAAATATAGATGATAAAATAACATAAATATGGCAATGAAATATATCAAGCCTGATTGAATAAATCGAATAACCATTAGTACGGGTGATATGCCTTAAACGGAACTGAAAAACAGGCGGAACAAAACGGAATGAAATCGGCGGTGCAAATGCAGACAATAAAAATGAAACGTTTTACACATAACCCAAATGGTACAAAGTTGCATGTATTGTGTATTGGAAATTTTACGCATGTTTGATATGATAGTATCATTGCATGTATTGTGTATTGGAAATGTTACGCATGTTTGATATGATAGTATTATTGCAAGTATCAGGAGGAGACAATACCTATTTGTTAACCAGTCTGTTCTTGATAAACGTGGAAAGAACACATTCTAATTGTCTGCAAGTCTAAATGGGAGAAAAGAATAGGCAACACATTCGAATTGTATATCCGTTTGAATGGGATAAAAGTGTAGGAAGCACATTATAATTTGATAACAGTCTGAATTTGATAATTGTATAGACAACACATTCTAACCACATACCAGTCTGCATGAGATAAAGGTGTAAGCGACACATTCTAGTATACTAGTGTGAATAAGACAATAGTTTAGACATCACATTCTTATTGTTTAATAGTCTGAATGGGATAAAATTGTAGCCAACACTTATATAGAACATGAAAGTATTTATTTATTGCTTTAATATGTATTAGGATATCCTGTGACGTTTAAGAAAGAATGCATATTTAGAGATTACTGTCGATGGTGATAACTGGGACATAACGAATAGTCAGCAATGTTATAAAGATCATAACAAGAGAGCCGTCTGAAGACGGAATTTAATACGTAATAATGTGGTTCACTACGCAAATGAGCATTAGGCTGAATTTAATTTGAAGCTGTAGTATATTGTTGAATTGCAATTAACAATGATTCACCCAAAACCGACACAATTTACAGAAGATCGAGTTATAACAGCATGTGGGGAATGGTAATATGACGCACCTGTGTCAAAAGTAACCATAGAAATGGTACATTTTAACATACATATCGAATCATTCATATGTTTTGGAAGAACTGGAGAAACATGTCATCATTCTGAAGATAAAAGTACCTTGTAGACGGTTGTCCAGTATGTTTTTTCCTAAAAACTAAGAAAATTTATTAGCGACCAGCACCTGAAGTAACACATTACCTAAGACTTTGCATATTTGTTTTTGTTAACTTGTAATTTGACACTTTGTTTAGCGTTAGCTAATATATGACCGCTGCCATGAAGTTTGTTATCATGTATAATTCTCAGTACTACAAAAACATGTTCTTCACCTTCTTTAACTTATAAGGTATTAACAAATGTTAAATTTAGAGGTTGTAAACAAATATACAGTGACAGAGGACTGGTATAACTTGAGTGGTCACTTCTATTTTAAAAATTGTATCACATGATGTGATCTTCTTTGCCGGTGCATTGTGGATTGACAGCTTATGTTTGTAGCTTTGTATGGTTTTCGTTCACGTTAATCCATACACTAAGTACGTAAGGTAACTCTATGTTAAGAGATCGTCCCTTTCACAGGCTTATACAAGCATTCTACCTCAGATAGTTACGACTGCATTGTTAGCAGCTTCTGTCACTTTTGTCGAACGAGACAGAAACGTTTGAGCACCATCGTCTTTTTTGGCTTTAGCTTTGGAATTACTCTGTAACGTTTTTGTCAAGCTTAATGTTTATCATGGCGTATGTTTATCATGGCGTATGTTTATCATGGCGTATGCGATAGGCTGTTGGATTTGGATATTTAGCTCCTTGGGGTGTATTTTCAACTTGTGAGGAGAAATGTCGTTGTCATTTATTTAGGAATAAACGCGTTTTCTTGAACAAAACGTGTAAGCAGCATACACACCTGCACCCATAACAAGAACACTAGATATATTTTAATATATATTTTAAATTTAACATTCTTCAAAAGGCTGATGGATTTCTTTTGGTAAATAATTGGGGGTCGTGAAAAAGCACGTGTGCCGACATCACGATTACTAAATGAATCAGGATAAGTGGATGAATACTGAGAACAAAGATCATCTAATTTATTTTATTACTAAATAACCAAATCATGATCTCACCATCTTTCAACAACCATTACATTAGCTCAGTTTTCATTGAAATATGTAGCTGTTTCTCAGTAAAGCTTCATACAAATTAATGCTTATTTCTGTTGAAGATTCTCTTTGATCAATAAATTTAATCTTATCCAATAAGTACGCTTGCCGCTGTAATTATTTAAAATGTAATGATTTCAGATTGGTTTACATATTGGCTTTGACAACTGCATTGTAGCGATATGTACAGTATTAAGCATTCGTGTGAGTATAAAATGTGGATATTGAATGTCATATTCTTTAGCTGGTTTATCGTCCATGTACAAGTTGATACAAGACGATATAAATTATATATAAACCATATTATCATCTTTTAGTGCTTTTAACATTTCCAATGGTTAATGTGCTGAAAGTATAGAAGTCTGAGGGCCCGAAATGTTTAGGTTCGGAGCGTTCCTGCTAGATACGTAGAAACTAACGAGTCTCAATGTCATTAAATTTGTATTTGGGACGAGACGGTAATTGGTTTGATTTGTTTGTATTAAATTCATTCATCAATTTTCTTTGGATGAGTTTCGAAAATAGTTTTGTTTGCATTGATGTCTTTTACATTACATATCTCGTGTATTCTACGAATTTCACGCATTACCCTTGTATATGTGTTTGAGATAATGGTGTGCATTTATGTTTTAAATAGTGTAGGCAATAAATGATATTACTATGCATATAAATGTTATGTCAATTAATACCTGACAGCTGCAATACCTGAAATATGGTCAAACGGATGTTTAATACTGCAAAATTGAATGACATTGAGTTAAGACATGAATTGACTTTCGTTCATTCAATTAAGAAGTGATTTCTGTTAACCGATAATCAGTGGTATAAAGAGCACATATAGGCCTAGGTCCAATTAGTGATTTATAGTGATAGCTTATTAAGAGGTCTAGATTATGTCATAGTTTAGTTCTGGATACGGAATAGCCTTTCCGGAGATATATTCATCTTCTGTGCTTGAGATAGTGTATCAGCTGTCAGGCTGCGAACTGTCTCGTATTAATCCGGTATAGTGGGTAATATTCCATCGATTAATTACAAGTCCTGATAAATATTTCTTTTTATGTAAAGACAGGAATAGCTCCATATATACACCAAGACAGTGGGGAAAGGTAGCAGACATCCAAATTACGGTGTATGACCAGAAAAAGGCTCCAAGCCCACACCAACGTTGAATTTGGAGGGACCGGCTAATAACCAATGTTATGCAGGAATTCTGGCAAATGAGTTTAATCGTTTTCTCTGTGTTTGCGAGACATGTCTACTATTATGGATATAAACAAAACGACTAATTGAATTTCTTTCTTAAACTTTGGTACTTTTATTTCTAAGAGTAAATATAAAAGTAAATCCTTTAAATGAAAATGTTAAATATAATTGTTGTGTATGCAATAGAATAAATTGATACATTGATGTGTTTTGTATGCGGGGACTCGTGATATTTTATTATATATCATTGATCAGGTCTCTAATTAATCAACGGATAAAAACAGATTTTATTTTATTATTTACTTGATCAGGGCAACATCAAAGTGGTCGATCATCCACTAGATACACACAAACAACCACGTAGCATTAGTATTTTCTAATACATTTGGATAAACAGTAATATTGTGTAAATGTTATCATGTCATGAAACAATTTTAAACTCATACATTCCACCCTGAATGCCAATTTAATTAGTCAAATATTGAAGTATTGTTTGTATATATTGCAGTTCAATGTTTCATCAAAACGGATGATACATCACAGTCCATGACATTATATTACATTATTTTTAATTCATCCTCAGTTGTATTATTATCTCATGTTTATAATATATAGGTATGATGAAAGTAAATTCGTATCCTTTTTATTTGCAGTAAATAAGCAATCAGTGCACATTTCAAATTTAATTTTCTCTCCATCTCATATTTGTCAACTCTCCAACAACGTTTTTATTCTTAGTTGTTCGTTATATGAGAATAAAGCATGATGCGAACAGTCAAACTCAATCTTGAAATATCACAAAACTGTATTATTTGTTTGTAGGATACTGTACAATACTGTTGAGCTTACGTAAACAGGTTTGGTTAAATTGATTTTTTTTTCAACGGGTAACTGTAGATTTGTCAGATATTTATTTTTTCTTAAATCAGTACAATCATATTCGTTTTCTTAGACTTTTTTTATGGATTAACAGAATAGAGCGTTATTTGTCGATTTTGTGAAGTCTTCACTCTTGCCATCCCTCCATCTTGTAAATTACGTGTATGTTCTGTCTAATTTGGACCTTACTCTCGCCTCTGTTAAGTTTTTTTTACAATTCCGATTCTGTAGTAACAAATTCTATATTATATTTATTTCTCCTTCATGGATGTTTCTCATCAAATGTTTATTCGTAAGGAATGTTCCACCAATAAAATACAACATTGTCTAATGTTTCAATGATATTTCGATAAAGATGGTTTCTTGCCAATGACACATTTATAAAAATCTTAAATATATCGTTATTAAATTATATATTTATATTTCTTTTAAATTAATCTCTATCTCTTTGTGTTACGAAGATGTTTTAATTTAATATGTTCATATCTGTTAGTTTTTTTCTGGCTGGAAAGTTGTAATACAAGGGTTTGTAATTGTCTGACGAATAGTTGTCTTAATGGCGAATAACACTATGAAAGTGCTGATATTTGTCTGGAAATATTTCAATGTGTATTTTGCTCAAATGAAAATGATAAATCCAGTAACGGTCGAAGCTAACTGCATATCATTTGCGCGTTCTGGTTTCTACGGCATGACGTCATTGTATCCTGTAAATGAGCTCTACCTGTGTAAGATATTTTTCAGTTACTTTGAAATATTTTCTGTAACTTGGTTAAGTTCATAAGCCGTGTACATGTCTTGGAACGCGGAATTAATTCATGGTCTAAAGAAAATAATCGGATGATTATTATTAATGCTTCGTTGTTCTCATCGTTCTTGTCCGTATTAAGCTATGTACATAATACCAGATGATATCGATAGAAAGGACTTCTGGACATGCATCACAATTAATTTTATTATGTGTTTGTTATATTTTTTCTCAGTACTGATATTTCCACTGTGACAATCAATAAAAATCATACGTTAATCTAAAATACCTTCCAATATGGCTTCACAGTGAAATTCTTGTCAAAGGCGCACAGGCATCGTTTTGAGAGGCTGCACTGTTAACAGAGCAGCATGTAAACAAAACACAGATTTCACTTCCGGATCATTATCAAGGCCTTATTACACATTGTGGACTGTCGCCGAAATACAGATAACCACTCTCTGAGTTCCCATTCCCAAGAATAAACACTTACATTTAAATCCTACCAAACATGCATAAATATGAGTCTTCTATCCCACTAAAATGAGAGAGGAAACAATATTCTAAAAATAGACTACATTCGTTGGGTACTGAAATGATATTACTAATTGTGATGCAATTCCTGACAGGCCCATCCTTGTTTGGCAAATTTTAGCAAAACTTTTATAATTGCATGCCACACCTATTTGAATTTCCTTGCAGACAAGACACGTGACACCTGCCAGAAATTGTGTAGTGCTGGTGTTTCGCAGGGTGCACGTTTTGGTCCAGGTGCTCGTGAGTAACCGAAACTAAACTTGCTAAATCTTCCTTAATTATAGGCATTTTTCAATGCAGTAAAACCCTAAATGTAATACAAGATAATGCATGTCTGACAATGTCTTTGAAATTAAAAAATACGGTTGATCAATTAAAATTGTAATGGAAATTTAATAAACATTTACATTTATAAACTAAATTTTATTGAAAAAGTATATTTTCATACAAGTTTTAAAATTCAGTTTGACAAATTTTAGACATCAAAGATGATATTTAAAACACTTGGTAGTTTGGGTCTGCACAAATGACACGCAGACCGAGGTGAGATGTCAGTGATCCGTAATGGATAGCGCTTTAGACCACTCGGCCACTCGGGGCCCCAGTAAATGAAGTTAAAATGTGTTAGATATAGTGATTTCAAAATAACATTAAGGCTGCTAGCGTGGGAAAACATATTTAACTTGACAGAGTGACACTCAGAAATATCAAGTAATGACCATGTATTAAATTAATAAATTCATCTTAAAAGTATACGAGGTTTCTAGAAATATATTTAGTCATTTACAGGTTAAATAACTGTTGAGACGGTGAGGTTTGCTATTGGTGCAAACATTAGTAAAAACCAGTATACAGGAAAAGTCAAGCGACAATGTAGTAAATTAGAAAATAGTACTATAAGCAGTCTTATTCAAGGGAAATAATTGTGGATATTTCAAATCAATACAGCCAACTATGGCACACAGACCATCTATACCAATAAATCCTATGTCATGAGCTATGAACTAAATGTGAAATTCTGATCCCAAAACTTGTAAAAAAGAATGGAATTTGGCATATATGGGACATATACAATGTCCTTGTTACGATCAAATGTGCAAACATTATTCTGTTTGAACATTCATAGTGTATTTTAAAAGTGTTTGTTACCGATTATTAAGCTCAATGATTCAATGGAAGCAGATATCAGCTGATGCTACAATGCAGCACACTGTCAAAGTACTACATTGAAATATGTTACCATACGAAGGCATATGCATGATGAAAACAACATTCTGGGAGACTTTCAGTGCACACAACCAGACATGTTTGTTACAGATTCACTATAGGTACTACATGATGTACCAAACATTCTAAACTATATGGATATTTGTTCATGTGGGATATATAACCATGTTCGGAGCAGTTGTACAAAGTTCAATTATCTGTTTGAATATTTCTTATGCAATCTTTAGAGTGTCAGTTAACAAATATTATTGATAACTAATAATGCAAAAAGCATGATGGATCATTAAAATTCCCATAACATCATATAGGCTATGTTGCCGCACTACATCATTCAATATCTTAACCAAAATGAACAATAAAATTAAATGCTTTGTTTATGCAACTTACATCAATCATTTTGCTATTTTCTTACATCTAAAGGTAAATATACCTGGGAAAAGTATGTTTTATCCCTTTGACCTGTATTTCATTCTCGGACAGTTTAAAATGATTTAGTAGAGAACATGAGTGGGTTCCAGGATAATGTTTTCATCTATGTCCACTCACTAAATACCTTGTAACTATGTTTA
Organism: Unio delphinus; assembly: GCA_029339505.1. Classification (NCBI taxonomy): domain Eukaryota; kingdom Metazoa; phylum Mollusca; class Bivalvia; order Unionida; family Unionidae; genus Unio; species Unio delphinus. The sequence goes on from JAQISU010000064.1 coordinate 2,463,128, forward strand.
TAAACAATCACTGAAGGATATACAAGCATATATGTATTACCCATGAAGTCACCACATCATAAACACATAAATTAACTGCGTGGACCTCTAATAAATATATTGAATTACCAATAGAAAATATAATTTTATATTCGCATATTTTAAAAGAAGGTCTCATCTTGTTGTTGTTGTTTTTGTTGGGTTTAACGCCATTTGTTAGTAAGATAGGCTATACATGGTGGCCAGTATTAATAGTGGAGGAAGAACCCGGAAAACCCCTGAAAGAACCACCGACCCATGAAACGCTGCTAACGAGCTTACTCACTTACCCACATTGGCCCAATCCTACACTCAAACCCACTTACCCACATTGGCCCAATCCTACACTCAAACCCACGCAGACAGAGGTGATATGGCAGTGATCCGAAACGGAGAGCACTTTTGACCACTCAGCCACTCGGAGCCCCTGGTCTCATCTTGATTTACAAAGATATTTTCTCAAAGTTCGAAAATATCCATTATTGGAGCTTGTATATGATGTTAGAATTTAAAAAAAATGCTGATATCAATGAATATCATTCCAAAAATATTATAAATGTGCATTTTAAAGAGAAAATTTTAAGCTTTGTAATTCATTTTTAAATTTTTTTAAAATGTTTTTAAAAAAATATTTTTGTTAAATTTCCTTTTGATATTTTTAAAGTTAATATATATATATATATATATATATATATATATATATATATATATATATATATATATATATATATAAACATATTCAAATTTAATGTGTCTATCATTACTAATAAAAATTGTATTGCAATTTCAAGTTTGATAAATACTGCCCACACAGGAAATACATCACAATTAGTTGTACTATGTTCTGTATATTTATTTCTCAGTACTGACATTTCCACTGCGGGACAATCAATACAAATCATATGTTAATCTAACATAACTTCAAAGATGACGTCACGGTGAAGTTCTTGTTAAAGGTTCGCGGGCATTTTATTTTTAGAGGGTGCACTGTAAACAGAACAGCATGTAAAACAAAACACAGATTTCACTTCCGAATCATCACTGTGCACTGTCGCCGGAATGCACACACCTAACCATTCTTTGACCTCATATTCTCATGAATAACAATTACCTTTAAATTCAAACCAAACATGCATAAATATGACTCTTCGATCACCACCAAAATGAGAGAGGGAAAATATTCTAAAAATAGACTAAAACTACATTCGTCGGGTACTGAAATGGAACTACTAATTGTGATGCCGTTCCATAAATTTCCCCGGCCACTATTTTCAGTCCTCTGCGTAAATGGGACGAGTTGTGTTTTACTCTTTTACGGCATGTTTGTTTTGTTTTTAGGGTTTAACGTCATTTTTCAGCACACGATAGGCTATACATGGTGGCCAGTATTAACGGTGGAGGAAGAACCCTGGAAAACCCCCGGAGAAGAGCCACCGACCCACGATAAACTACTGGCAAGCTTTCTCACCTAACTACATTAGCCGAATCTTAGAATTGAACCCACACAGACAGAGGTGAGACAGCAGTTGTCCGTAACGGAAAGCGCTTTAGACCACTCGGTCAATCGGGCCCCCCCCCCCCCTCTCTCTCTCTCTCTCTCTCTCTCTTACGGCATAAATACGGCATAAATAACGGGATTGTATCACTTTGTTTACGCGTTTTAACGTACGACCATGTGCTCCCTAAGAACGCAATGATGAGGTAGTAAAACATCTAAATATTTCAATAATATCACACACACACACACACACACACACACACACACACACACACACACACACACACACACACATACACACATCAATCAGGATTATAAAGCCTAATCGGTTGCCTCAGTCGCAGATTCAGGTGGAGGCAACCGAATCAGTGGTCTGAGTCACAGAGCATACAAACATGCTACCAAATCTACACTATATCATCATTGGTGTGCATCAAAGGACCACATCATTTCTGGTTTGGTTTGGCTGAGCTGCATTCAAGATGTTTTGTCTAACAACGTTTATTTAGTTGTTTATTTTGGAGTGGGTTTGCATTTTACTGGTTGTTGCAACACAGTAAACCACCTTGCCTAAGGTTATACCATGATAGCCAACCAACCTAGTTTAGAATTGGATTTTAGTATGCCTACTTAGGAGTACATCACACTAACCAATGTTTCAAACTCCGTCCATAATGTATCACGATATACGCGGTGTCGAATCACACTGATCGAATGGTCATATGCATTCATACTGTACCGTGATATGCGCTGTGTATAATGACAATGATTGAAATGGTCATATGCGTGAATAATTTACCGTGATCTGCGCTGTATCGAGTAACACCAATTCAAATGGTATATGCATGCATATTTTACCTTGATCCGCGCTGTGTCGAATCACACAGATTTAAATGATCCAATGCATGCATACTGGCCATAATCTGCGATGTGTCACAGCTTATTAATTTAAATAGTCCTATATATAAGTTATTCAGTCTGTTAAAGGTCGAAAAATGTGTATATTGTTGCATTTTTATTAATATTTTTAAAGCTTGTACTCTCATTCAAAACAGAATAAGTATTTATTATGCTATATGTATGGTGTGCTTTCCAGTCCATCGAAGTCTAAGGCGTGCCTCATATAATTATGAAACCGTTTGTTTGCGGTAGAAGAAGTTCATTTCTTATTTCAAGCAATACAATAATCATGCGGCGACTCTTTATTATATTTTCAATTAACACTTTGAATCACTACTTGTAATTGCTAATGCGAATCAACCCGAATGGATATTTAACAGCTCTTGCAATTTTAGTTTTTAAAAACGTCTTGATAAAGGTAATCTTGTTGGATGTAATCTTTAATAAAAAAGCTTATAAAAAGACGATTTTTATTTTTAAATAGACACGACGTTTATGTTGAAATTTGTATAACTCTTTACGTATATCATGTTTGTATTTAGTACAAACGATACAACGATCAATACCAAGACCTTTAGATACATAATGTCTTTTAACAGTTTAATTAGTAACTAAAACGCGTCAATCTCATAGAAATTTCATGACATACATGTTTTATTTAGGCAACGTTTATGATTAAGCTCTTTGCAATATAAGGTATTCACTTTATGTATTCTTTCTTAAGTACATCTCACAAAATATAGCTGCAATAAATTCTGTGTTTTTTTATAATGTATCAAACAGATCATGTATCCGAAAAGTTTACTTTGACATTTTTGTGAAAATAGATTACAAAATAACATGCAGGTTTTTTTTAATCGTTTTATCTTCTCATTGTAAGGTGTAAGCATCGTAATATGTTATATAAGGTTCGTCAACTTCATATCTTCGCAGAATCACGTCATTATAATGCATCTCATAGGCAGAGGATTTCCAACGGCTAGTTTAAAATTGGACACTGGTTGAATCATGGCCAGCTTTTGCAGACCTTGCCTAGCAAATACTGGATAGTATTCAATGAGTTTCAGACATTTGATGTTTCAATGCACAAGTTTAGAAAGAAGAAATGATTTCACTCATTCCATCTTATATGCTGTACCTTTTATTTGTTATTCGTAAAAACGTTGTCTCAATCGTTAATTAAACAGAAACATTTACATGATTTGTTTTAACAATATGGGCCTTAAAGATCAACTGTCCTTAAAATGTCAAAAGAATAGACAACACTTACAACAATGTTTTGTTTTTACTATACAGATTGCCAAACGGAAATCCTGCAGTTGGATGACTTTCTGTCAATTGGTTTATGTGTTCATTAATCCAGGAATAGGTCGGTTTATTTACTCTCCTCTATTCATTGACTAATAACCTTCATTGCATTTTTAACTGTTCGTTGCATGATAATGTGTCCATAATACGACCGACGTTACCTTGGACAATCGATTCGAACAATGGCTACCAAACTGTTGATACCCATGTACTTTGAAGAAAAACACAACAATAATAAAGATCTAGAAGGCGAGGTAAGAACAATTTACACGATTGCAGCCAATCAGTAAAGAGAATTATGTCTAAAATTATCTTGGGCATATTATGACCAATCAGAATCACATACGATTATATGTTAACATGTCATATAAAAAGTATTAAACTGCACACACAATATGTGAAGTGTACTGACAATGTGATAATGTGATGTATCATATTAAACATGTGAAGCCTTCACATTGCCATGTCATCCATAACGCGTGCCATACTGGGATATAACATTTAGTAGCGTCATATCATTGCAGCGTTACGTCATTCTAATTACATGTCGTTGTATGTTATAACTCTTAGCAGTGTCATCTGTCAACATCAGTTCAACCATATTGCGTGTAGTAGTGTGATATACTACACATCAGCAACATTTGGCGATTCCAAAGGCAACTAAACTTATTTGCAATTATGCCAAAAACAATTGCAAATTCATCCATTTGAAACAAAGTGTATGAAAGTGATGAATAAAGTAACTATTTCATTAGATGTAAGCCGCTTGTCTCAAGAGATGCTAATGAACACCTCTCTTAACATTCGAGTCTAACTGTACAGTGATACATACCTGGTATGATAGCTTTTAACATTCGAGTCTAACCGTACAGTGATACATACCTGGTATGATAGCATAATTGATTGTACCACATGCAAGGCTAGTAACTCTTAAAGAAACAACATACTATTGTTATCCAATATACGTCATGCATTGATGTATCAGACTTACGTAAATAATAATAGAACTGTACAATGATGTCTTATCTAAGGAATTCATATTATTTTGATCAATATTTAGACTTTGTCGGCATTATGACTTTTAACATCTTGGCAAATATTTGACGGAGATTTTAGTTCAATGGCAGCTAACTGTTACTGTATATATTATATACTCTATTGTATATATGCATACATTACTACGCACCTTTATTGGCTTGCTGACAAACTCAATACCCGTCTAACATTTTTTTTAAATGAAACAAAATGATATCCTTGTAAATACACTTGATTGATTTATACACGATTTGAAACAGCTTGATTAATTTATATACAATAACACTTTTAATAACACTTTTTTATTTATATATGATTTAAATTACACTTGATTAATTTATATATTAATTTATATAAGATTTAAATTACACATTTGTATTTATATATGATTTAAATTACACATTTGTATTTATATATGATTTAAATTACACATTTGTATTTATATATGATTTAAATTACACATTTGTATTTATATATGATTTAAATTCCACATTTGTATTTATATATGATTTAAATTACACTTGATTAATTTATATATTAATTTATATAAGATTTAAATTACACATTTGTATTTATATATGATTTAAATTACACTTGATTAATGTATATACGATTTTAATTACACGTTTTTGACATATATGATTTTAAAAACATTTGAATAATTTCTATATAATTTTAATTACACTTTATTGATTTATATATGATTAAAATCACTTTATTTATATAGAATTTTAATTACATTTTATTTATTTATATATGATTTTTATCACGCTTTATTGATTTCTATATGATTTTAATTAAAAGTGATTGATTATTAGATCACTTCAGATAGTTTGTTCAGAATATAAACATTATAAACATTAGAAATTCTATTAAGTAATCTACTATATGAAAATTAAACATTAGAAATTCTATTAAGTAATCTACTATATGAAAATTAAACATTAGAAATTATATTAAGTAATCTACTATATGAAAATTAAACATTAGAAATTCTATTAAGTAATCTACTATATGAAAATTAAACATTAGAAATTCTATTAAGTAATCTACTATATGAAATTCAACAGTATTCTATTAAGTAATCTACTATATGAAATTCAACAGTATTCTATTAAGTAATCTACTATATGAAATTCAACAGTATTCTATTAAGTAATCTACTATATGAAATTCAACAGTATTCTATTAAGTAATCTACTATATGAAATTCAACAGTATTCTATTAAGTAATCTACTATATGAAAATTAATCAGTATTCTCATAGGTCGCTTTGCTAAGATTTGGCGTGGCAATAATTTGAGCATCTTATATAAATATGGCAGTCATCACACATCCTTCCCCATATATTTTCTATTGATAAATATAATACAGTTATAAGTAATGTATTTTTTTTCTTTCATGCATACGGTTTTTAAGAAAGCGAGTTTCATGAAGAAAAAAACAATTAATGGCGGCTACTTTCTAAATTGTATATCAACTTAAATAAAAGAAAAATAGTTTTAATGATTTATTTCACATAATGGATATTTGATTAGTAAAACCAAACAATTTGAGAGAAAATATTTTACTTTCTTTGATCTATGTCATGTTTTGTTTTTACATTAACAGTTATATATAAGTTTTCGTGCAATGTATCATTGATATTATTCTTTTTATCTTTTAATCGATTCCCTTTCACTGTATGACTTAATATTTGATTTTATTCCAAGGGCACATTTCCCGTTATTTACATTAAAAATAAGTACCAGAGAATACACAATAATTTGGTATGCAGATTTTGTTCAACAAAATTATATAGATACACCAGAATCTGAAGAAAATTGAAACGCAGTTACGTATTTTTTTCGAAGCCATTTCTACATTGCATGCCATCAGTTAATGAGTAATTACTTGACCATAGCATGCACTATTTACCATTATATTCAATAAAGACGCAATTTACTTTCCATTCATTCTGAGTATATTATGATAAGTAACACAATTGATAAGATAGGGTCGATGATATGTTACTATTATTTATGTAATTGCACCGCGTCAAAAATATTTGACAGTGAACTCTTTGACAGTCATATCTGCATCGCATCTATGAATGTAACATTCGATGACCCATGTTAATGTAACATTCGATGACCCATGTTAATATTGTCTTGATTATTATCTAGGTTTTAAATTAATGTGTTTATACTCAGACCACGTGTTCATACCCAGACCACGTTTTCATACTCAGACCACGTGTTCATACTCAGACCGCGTGTTCATAATAAGACCACGTGTTCATACTCAGACCATATCTTTGCTGAGTATCAACAACAGGAACTGCGGCTTGCCAAAACTTTGTTGTAATGTTTTGACAAAGAACAAAGAACAAAAAAAACAAACTAAATAAATTAATGTTAAAAGATAGATGATGAAACATTTTTAAGAATAAATTTGCATAAATTAAAGACGTAAATAAGGTTTCAATGCGTACGTACATAGATGAAAAATTTTGACGTTTAAAATGGCAATATGCCACTTGAAGACCAATAAAAGGAATATATAAGTTAATTTCAAGCATCATCTATTGAAGTGAGAATGCGTTCTCCAGTCATTGCCGCAAAATTAACAATAATTGCGAAAAAGAAGATGAAATTGTACATTGATACCGAACAATTACAAATTATATATATATATATATATATATATATATATATATATATATATATATATATATATATATATATATATATTAAGTAAAGACCTAACTAAACATTTCACAGGAATCATTATGTGCAGTGTTCGAAAATAGAGAAGTAAAAAAAAAATAATCTGATAGTAGATAAAGTTAGTGTTGTTAATTATGATTTTTTTTGGCGTTGTACATGTTTTGTAAATTATGAAGATTTAGCGTTGTGAATGTTTTGTAAACTATCATATTTTGGCGTTGTGAATGTTCTGTAAATTATATTTTATCGTTGCGAATGTTTTGTAATTTATGATATTTTAACGTTGAGAATGTTTTGTCAATTATGATATTTAAACGTTCTGAATGTTTCGTAAGTTATGATATTTTAGCGTTGTTGATTTGTTGCAAAATTATTATATTTTAGAGGTGTGAATGGTTTTTAAATTATAATATTTTAAATTATGGTAGCAATGTGGGTGTTTTGCGAATAAAGTAAATGCGACATGTATTTAGTATATTTATTTTGCAAAATACGAATTTCGTTAAACGTATTGTATCTCTCTCATCATCATGAGCAAAGTACAAAAATGGTTTTCCAAAGTATGAGTCACAGAAAAGGAAACATATGCTCGCAGAATTGCACGACAACAATACTCGCAAACAATGCTGTACAGTTGTTAGTTTTCAATAAGATATTTAAAACACATCTTATTTACTTAAATACGATGACTATTCTTCTCTTTGGAATCATCTGTATTGTAATAGCAATTTCCCAAATGGTTTTGTTTCTACTAAGATAAATTACAATCCCAACAATATACGACAGTTTTTCCAGTTTAACAATTTTATTTTCTAAAACAAACATAATATCATGACCATTAATTTGACAACGGAAGATCATTTGACTACATTGTCATGCGGGACAAGAAGACCGCAAATAATGTGACCGCAACTGAGCAAATCCGCTGTGGAAAAAAATTATATTAAAACATTGTTATCAAATCAGTAGGATAAGATAATTATATTCTGCATAATAAGATTATTCGTCATGGATCGTGTGGTTGCAAAAAATGTTCAGATATGTAATTATGTAAAAACCCACGAGAAAATGTTAAAACTCTTGCGACTAAGATTAGAAAACAAAATTAGCAATATTGTCGTAAACCTTACAATCAATATAATATCTCTTCGATACATTTATAGACATGATCATCAAAGATAAATAATGCTAGTATAGAACGCCATACTGAGCGAATCTGCAAGGAATTCATCTGACCAATTCATTGCAACTGGTGAAATATTACGTAGGCTACATTACCCTCTTATTATATTAGGCTGGCGAGAATGGGTTTGCCCTTAAAGGTAGAAAGAAATGACTATGTTTTTCAAATAGACACACGCAATGTATATTGTAATATAATCTCTTTTAACAGATTCAGACGGTAACTTTGTTAAAGAGTGATTATCTTACTAACACATGTCTTGATAAATCTATTCACTTAGCAAAACCCTTCTCTACAATGGTCTTTAGTTCGTATTTTATCGTTCCTCCTTGACAGATAAGAGCTTTTCTTGAGAAAAAGATCTCGAAGAAGGCGAGAGAGCTTGTGGCTCTTGACTATTTTCCGAATCACTTCCGCTTCCGGTTTTCTTTCCATCAGGAGAGGTGTGAGTTTTCAAGTGTTTGCTTAGATGATCACTGCGCATGAATCTTTTATTACAAGTTGGACATCCAAATCTTTTCTCACCAGTATGTGTTCTTAAATGACGCTGTAGTTCGTCCGACCGTGTGAATCGCTTTCCACAGAACAGCCAGTTACAGACAAATGGACGTTCACCCGTATGCCATCGAAGGTGTGCCTTCAAATGGGAGGTTTTGCCATATACTTTACCACATCCTGGTACATGGCAGCTGTGGATATTTTTTCTCCTGAGATGAGAGCCTGCTGGACCTAATCGTTCCGCCTCCTGGCAGTTTGGACAATCACATGTCGCTCTACCTGTGTAACGTCTCTGCGATCGTGAGCCTGTTAATGGTGACATTGCAGATCTAGACAGAAATGGACTGACAGCAGATACATTTAGATCCGTTTGAGCAGGAAGCATAGATTTGTATGAATCCTGCATGAAATGTTGATTGGCGGGTAAAAATGCAGATGGATTTGAACTAAGGGCATGACTAAGTGAATAATCCGAACTGGGGTAACTGGTGGTGATTTGGGAATGAAAACTACTGGGAGCATTAGAAACGTCTGATAACCAGTTTGAGGGATTTGAGTGCATATCCCACCATGATGATGCTGAGTTCACTGATCCGGGTACTTCCGGTTTCAGCCCATGAGTACTGGGCATGTTTAATGACCAGGAGTCGTATAGATGTCCTGTTACACCGGCTACTCTTGAATACATATTTCCAAAACTAGAATTCCCCAATCCAGTATCTTCGTGCATTTTCTGATTTATAGCTGATTGGCAATTATTTGTTTGAGCGTAAGAGCTTCCGCCACCTTGCGGATAAAACAGGTCACTTCCATAAGCACCAGCACAACTTGACAATGCATTATTACGCGAGTAGCTAAGAGCAGAAGTCGTCATAGACATGGGTGGGTTCATGTGTGGCATGCGTTGTGAGGATAATGAAATCGGACTTGGTGCGCTTACACCTGGCATAGGCTTTTTCCATGGATAAAACCCCTTGACGACTGCCGTATCTGCCAACTGTGGCGTCGATTTGTTCGTAATCTTGCTACACTGGGCTGCTAACATTGCTAAAGGAGTACCGCAAAAAGGATGATGGTCCTGAAAATAAATAAATAAATAAATAAATAAATAAATAAATAAATAAATACGTGAGGAAAGATGAGGAACAACTATGGTAATTAACTCTGATTATACGCATTAACCTCTGACCAATCGCAGACATGTAAATAAGTGTGTGTGATTTTGATTTGTAACGTTGCTTTAACACTTTTTCAACTTTAAATTTATTTTTGGTAATAGCGATACTATGTCTGCAGTGAGGCAGTTTATATTAATGTCTAGCTCTGGGGCATCATGCCGCAGACATGTAGCACGATGTCCCACCCAGTAACTCTATCCTGACACCAGGCCGACCAGTCCTAACACTAACCTCTTAATGAATCCCCGGCCGAGTCATACCAAAGACTTTCAAAAACAGTACTATCAGCTGCCTCGCTTGACGCTCAGTAATAAGAGGTTAGTGTTAACACTGGTCGGCCTGTTGGCAGGATAATGTGACTGGGTGGGAAATCATGCTACATGTCTGGGGCATGATGCGCCATTGCTATACATCACTTTAAACTGCCTCACTGCAGACATCCTAACGATATAAAGAAAAAGTGTTAAACTACGTTAAAAATCCTAATCAAACAAACAAACAAAACATATATGCACACATACATTTGCATACGAAGAATAAATAGGGAACAAAATGTACCACTCTCTGGCTAAATTAGTAACGTCACATAACATATAATATATTTGGATTTTAAAATGAAAGCATGTACAATATTGATATTTAGATCTGCATCGTTTGTATGAATTTTATTTTCATCATGAAAAATTCTGTTAAATTTAAAATGTTGCTATTTTGCTCAACATGAAGATGGCATAGCGATTAATTGTTGCGTGTGTGCGAATGTATCTGTTTCAGAAGGCTTGGATTTAATTCTGTGTCGCTTGTCTTGTGTGAGCGGGTTATTGTTTTCAAACGTTAGCGTGTGATTTTGATTTTTAACTTAGCTTCAACAGTTTTTTTCAGTCATATCGCTATGGTGTCCGCATTGTGGCAGTTTATTGCGATGTTCAGCATTGGAACAGCATGCCAGAGACATGTAGCATCATGTCCCACCCAGTCACATTATCCTAACATCAGGCCCGTCTACCAGTTCTAACACTTATATTTAAATGCTGAGCGCCTAGCGAGTGTTAGTAGCTTTTTTTTAAACAAATCATTCAAATAGCACGACCGGGCTTTGGGACCCACGACCTCTAACCACGTAGGTCACCGGATCAGTCCTTCCAAAATGAAATATTGGTTATAATATACTCAGGAACTGAGAGCCAAGTGTCTCTTTCGAGAACATACCGATAAAGCTGGCCTTAGTGGGTATTGAACACGTCACACTTATACCACGATTCAAACGCGCTACCAATGGAGCTATCAAATCTACAAAGCTTCCAATTTCTATCTATAATATTTATCCATATGTACCTACTTTCACGCTTGATTTATTTTCCATCTTTTATCTCCCTCAAAGGAAATTATCAAGCTTATTATAAACCACTATGGTGGCCTAGTGGTTAGAGCATCCGCCGCGGAAGTGGCAGGTCGTGGGTTCGATCCCTGGCCGAGTCATACCAAAGACTTAGAAAAATGGTACTAACAGCTGCCTCGTTTGACGCTCAGCATTAAGAGGTTAGTGTTAGGACTGGTCGGCCTGGTGTCAGGATAATGTGACTGGGTGGGACATTATGCTACATGTCTGGGGCATGATGCCCCAGTGCTAGACATCACTCTAAACTGCCTCACTGCAAACATCGTATCGATATGACTGAACAATTGTTAAAGTTATGTTAACAATCCTAATCAAACAAACAAACAAGTTTAGTATATAGTCGTATATCTGGCTGGATAGATGGATGGAAAAATGAACTAACAAACAGGTGTATATGTAGGTGGCAAGATGATTGTATGACTATGAATTATTATATGACATGTACATATGTATTTGAAGACAAAAGCATGAAGGTACAAAATAGGTACTAACAGCTGCCTCGTTTGACGCTCAGTATTAAGATGTTAGTGTTAGGACTGGTCGGCCTGGGGTCAGGATAATGTGACTGGATGGGACATCATGCTACGTGCTAGACATCACTATAAACTGCCTCACTGCAGACATTGTAGCGATATGACTGAACAATTGTTAAAGCTACGTTTAAAATCCTAATCAAACAAAGCAACAGACAAGCTTAGTGTATATTCGTGCATCTGGCTAGATAGATGGAAAAAAATGATCTAACAAACAGGTGTGTATGTAGGTGGCAAGATGAATGTATGGCTATGAATTATTATATGACATTTACATATGTATCTGAAGGCTAAAGCATGAAGATACGTAAGAAGGTGTGTAGATAGCTTGGTAAATTGGAAGGTACGTATTTGGATTCGGCATGATGAAAACTGGCTAAACGTTAACCCCATTTACTGGATCACATAATCAACTTAAAAATGAGTTGTTTAACAAAGTTGTAAACGATGTGTCATTGAATAAATAAAGTTCAAAAGTCACCACATTTTTTGATCTACTTCTGTGGCAATGACCCAAAAAGTTGATAAGACAGTCTAATCACCGTTGAATGGATTTTCTCATTGATGAGACAAACTGTATGGACACAAACTGAACAACTTAAATACTTTGAGCTTCAAAGGCTGAGTGATTCAATACGAAAGACATTTTGAAGTGTTGCTTTTTTGTGGTGAAATCAAATAAAAGGATCAGGCGGTACGTTTGATCTCTAGAAAATCAAAGGAAAGACGAGTTGCTTACTAGCGTGTTTGGTGTATATTAGAATCGGATACCTGTATACGAGACCACGCAATATAAGGAGTACGTACATGTATGGACTGGAACTTGTAGTAGAGGTAAGAAAACTGTAATGTTTTCAAAATCTGTTTATTTCTTAAAAGATCATGCTCTTTATAAAACAGACTTTCTATTAAAGAAAAAAAAACAAGAAAAAAGAAAACTTCGTTTAGCTAGCGCTCTTCGTATGAGTTAACACGTTTCAAAGACCTGTACTTCACGAACCTAAAGTTTGCATCCATTGCTCTATTGCATAATCGTCAATACCCACATCTCCACTGTCAACACATATACGTTCGCTTGAACTTCATAAACTGATACATAGATACGTATATATATATATATATATATATATATATATATATATATATATATATATATATATATATATATATATATATATATGTGTGTGTGTGTGTGTGTGTGTGTGTGTGTGTGTGTGTGTGTGTACTTACATAATACGTACATAATTATAAATCTAAGTACATATATAAATGCATATGTAATCACATACATAGATACATAATCTACTGCAGTCAAATTTTAAATATTTGCCTGTTGTTCTTCAAAATCCACTGTTGCCCACAAATTCAGTGTTTGTGAATCTCAAATTCTTTTTTTCTTTTTCTGAATGGTTGTACCGAGGCTTTAGAAACATAGCATTTAAAATGTTCCAACCCAAGGGAAGTAGAATGCATATAATGTATGAATGCACCCACAATCAGTCGATAAAGTCTGTAAATATTGACTTTACAAATGAATTAACACGTTTCAAAGACCTGTACTTCACGAACCTAAAGCTTACATCCATTGCTCTATTGCGTAAACGTCAAAACCCACATCTCCACTGTCAACACATACACGTTCGCTTGAATTTGTTTGTTCGATTTGAAAGGTGAAATTTATTTTCTATTAACCACCACCAATTTTTTCACGTTGAAAACTTCCCTAACCTCTACAGAATGAAGGGAATAATTCTTTCACAAGGACTCCTTTCCACTTCGCTCCCCCATTTTTAAAAGGGTAAAGACTGTTGACTGAACAATGTATGACTTTTATATGAAGCTCCTTTATATGACAGAATTGTCCCATTTTAGATACTAGAATACAAGAGGCTGATTATCCATTTGATGGAACACACACGATTTATTCCCGCCCCCATATCACTCCAGATAATTATCCCTAGGTCAGTTTCCTTTTGTATGTCACTCTGTTCTTTAAATCATTGTATTAATTCGTCCACAGCACTGTATGCCCCCCCCCCCCTCTCTCTCTCTCTCTCTCTCTCTCTCTCTCTCTCTCTCTCTCTCTGGTTCTTAGCCTCTGCCTTTCCGTCTTCCTGTCTGTCTGCAGTTGTACCACTTCAGCTATTAAATGGTTCAACCAAGCTATTTTGCAGAAAGCTAAACATAGTATATGTACGGTAATTGGGTCGCAAGCATCATTTCCTAACGACCAAATGAATTTTCTTTTGCAGAGACAGTTTCACTGCGAGGAGGAAATAGTACTTCAGTAGTGGATATAATGACATTTTTTTTATTTTTAGTGTTACGTGTGCCATTAACTTTAGTACATTAACCTCCAACCCCTTTCACGCTTAAGAGATCAACGTGGCCCTACTGTTATCCTTAAATCACCCAAATATGTATCACAGCGCAAATAAACGGCATTGCTACTTAAAAGACTAACGAGACAAAAGGCTAAGTTTTAAACATGTCTTGATTAAATCGAAGAATAGCTGTCGTGGCGAAGCAAGAACTTGTCAGTTACTCTCAAAGACAGACACGGTTGAAATGATATTCAAGAGTGTATAATAACTAGAAAATACATATAGAATCCCTAAGAACTCCTGAGTTAAATCCACCGGAATTAATCGCTATTTGATACGGGGCCTCATTACTATACATCCCGAGCGGAGAAATATGGGTCAGAGACAGGTGATGCGGCTTCGCCATTGTAGAGCATTGGATACATTAGACAACCGTGCTTAATCGGGTGTGACCGATTTTCATGCCAGTGTATTAGAGGCCATAAGTGATGACTCCCGTCGACACATAAAGCATTCTTTTGCTGAAAAACAACTGAATGAAAGGCATGGAAGTTTTTTTTTCGCAGAATAGGCCTGTGTGTCTACGGGCGATTTTCATTGGAAATTACTCAGTGCTTGTGCACCTCGTACAGGTTACAAGACAAAAACTTATATGATACCGAACATATATGTTTATTAGTTTAGCATGATTTCGATTGCAGGTTTACAACACTTTTGTTACAACAATTATCACCTTTATTATCTTTCTGCCGTAAAGATGCTTGAACGAATAGTTTTTTAAAGCAATGTGTTAGCAAGTGAGACCAGATAAGTTGTCTTGTTGACAACCCTTCTTCAAAAGTGGTTGAATGCTCGTTATCTTCTTTTTCCACGAATCACTTTCTGCTCATTGTTAATTCATTTAGAGTGATTATTTCTTAAACGTCAAATGTAATATCAACTTTAGAGCGATCCGCTATAATGTTTAACGAAGCATCAATCGTATTGCATGGAACAACTGATGTCTAAATGATGCCAGCAAATATAATGCAGATAACTGACATCACTATACATTTCGTTTGATTGGCATACCCCACGGGAACCTTTGACGAAAGCCCATTTTTGTGAACGAACCCTCTCATTGCAATGTTCTGTATATTAGGGAGTCATACGGGTTTAAGTAAAACTGAACTTGTAGCGCTCTCCATCATGACATATAAAATTGAGTATACCTTCATCATGGCACTCTACATGACACATACATTGGAGTATACCTTGTCATGGCACTCTACATGACACATACATTGGAATATAGCTTGATCATGGCACTTTTCATGACACATACATTGGAATATACCTTGATCATGGCACTCTACATGACACATACATTGGAGTATACCTTGATCATGGCACTCTACATGACACATACATTGGAGTATACCTTGTCATAGCACTCTACATGACACATACATTGGAATATAGCTTGATCATGGCACTCTACATGACACATACTTTGGAGTATACCTTGATCATGGCACTCTACATGACACATACATTGGAGTATACCTTGTCATAGCACTCTACATGACACATACATTGGAATATAGCTTGATCATGGCACTCTACATGACACATACTTTGGAGTATACCTTGATCATGGCACTCTACATGACACATACATTGAGTATAGCTTGATCATGACACTCTACATGACACATACATTGGAATATAGCTTGATCATAGCACTCTACATGACAAATACATTGGAGTATACCTTGTCATAGCACTCTACATGACACATACATTGGAATATAGCTTGGTCATGGCACTCTACATGACACATACATTGGAGTATACCTTCATCATGGCACTCTACATGACACATACATTAGAGTATACCTTGTCATGGCACTCTATATGACACATACATTGGAATATATCTTGATCATGGCACTCCACATGACACATACTTTGGAATATAGCTTGATCATGGCACTCTACATGACACATACATTGGAGTATACCTTGTCATAGCACTCTACATGACACATACATTGGAATATAGCATGGTCATAACACTCTACATGACACATACATTGCAGTGTACCTCGATCATGGCACTCTACATGACACATACATTGGAGTATACCTTGTCATAGCACTCTACATGACACATACATTGGAGTCTAGCTTGATCATGGCACTCTACATGACACATACATTGGAATATAGCTTGATCATGGCACTCTACATGACACATACATTGGAATACAGCTTGATCATGGCACTCTACATGACACATACATTGGAGTATACCTTGTCATGGCACTCTACATGACACATACATTGGAGTATACCTTGATCATGGCACTCTACATGACACATACATTGGAGTATACCTTGTCATGGCACTCTACATGACATACATTGGAATATAGCTTGATCATGGCACTCTACATGACACATACATTGGAGTATACCTTGTCATGGCACTCTACATGACACATACATTGGAATATATCTTGATCATGGCACTCTACATGACACATACATTGCAGTGTACCTCGATCATGGCACTCTACATGACACATACATTGGAGTATACCTTGTCATGGCACTCTACATGACACATACATTGTAATATATCTTGATCATGGCACTCTTCATGACACATACATTGGAATATAGCTTGATCATGGCACTCTACATGACACATACATTGGAGTATACCTTGTCATGGCACTCTTCATGACACATACATTGGAGTATAGCTTGATCATGGGACTCTACATGACACATACATTGGAGTATACCTTGTCATGGCACTCTTCATGACACATACATTGGAGTATACCTTGTCATGGCACTCTTCATGACACATACATTGGAGTATACCTTGATCATGGCACTCTACATGACACATAAAATTGAGTGTACTTTGTCATGGCACTGTACATGACATATACATTGGAGTATAGCTTGATCATGGCAGGAAAAGAATCTACTGACATTGCCTGAAAATCCAAATTTTAGTGTCAGTGATCTTGTTTCTTAAGTATATCCTAAATATGAGTATAAAGTTGTTGAAGATCCCGTGTATACTCCCTAAAGCAATGTATTTTTTGTATCCATTCTTGACATGAATATTCCTTATCCAGATATTCCTTTGCATTCATTTATCCATTGGGTGAGACAAAGAAACACAGAGAGTGGAAGAATGGGAACAAGAGGAAGATGTAGAGATGGAATGAGGAATATTGGAAGAGGAATCACCTGACCCTTTATTCGTGGATGAGGAATACATGTGATTGATTATTTCAAATATTAAGATATTTTGCTGAAATAAAAAGCATTTATTTACAATAGTATAAATAAGAATGAATAACGATTTGTTTAACGTTAGGAAACAGACATTCAAGAAATTCAGGAAATACGATTGATTACGACAATGAAAGCTAACAATTTCATTAGGATAATTAATTTCCTTTTTATATCATACATGATAATACCCAAAACAACCCAAATCTATTATCACATGTAATACAGGATAATATAATATTTAGTTTTTCTGTGATTTGTGATTAAAACTAAAGAATGGCTAACCTTCCATTTTGTGCAGATTTCTGAAGGCAGCATATTGAAGATTGATCATCGAATTACATACGTATTAAACAGCCCGATCTTAATAATGAAGCATTTTAGATAAATTAGAAATTACATTCTCCCGTTTCTATTTAGTTTCGCCAGTCCAGTCTGCAGACGCTATAAAATTTCGAATAATCCTTGCTTGCAAAATTTGGATTTACCGATAAATTCTGAAGACCCTATAAAATTTCGATGAATCCCTGCTTGTAAAATTTAGCATACATTTTAATCTCAGAACCTACAAAACAGATCAAAATAAGCTTTCAATAAATTATATGTTCACTTCTTCTGCATACGAATAGCTACTTCGTGAGTGAAAAACAACGGTTAAGAAACAGTTCCAATATTTTGTATATATAATACCCTACACTTTGAATACCAAAAAGTATAAAGGAGACATTTTTGATGGAAAAATCAATGCGCTATAGATATGAAAACACAAACGTACGTGTTTTGCTCTTGTGTACGGAAAGATGGGAATTTATATGGATTACGTTGAAGTCTTCTGTCGGAGCTATATTTTCATAGGCTCTATTAGCCGTGTTCTTTCCACAGATTCGGAACAAAGCAGGAATATACAGTTTAGTATTTAAGATATCCTCATTCCTTATCCACCCATATATATATATATATATATATATATATATATATATATATATATATATATATATATAAGATAGATAGATAGATAGACGTTTATGCTTACCAAATTGTTTACCTCTAACAGTGATAATGGAATCAAAATCAAATTGTGATTTTTAAAAGTTAGATTTAAGAATATCGACGTGCAGATGGAAGTAAAATTAATTAATATTTACGATCAGACTGTGCAATACATACTTGAGGAGTGACCAAGTTATAAGTCAGATCAACCATGTAACATTAAGTAGAATTATACAATACATGTCACTGTATATGATCAAGAAAATACTCAATCTTATTTCTGTTTTATTGATATCCTGTATGTATTACGTATTCATGTCCTAATTTATAAATATTGCATAACATACTTTCGTCTTTTGATAAACACATTCATGTTAAAATGTATTAAGATGTCAGGACAGGGTTGCGTATGATGGTAAACTGTACTATATATATATATATATATATATATATATATATATATATATATATATATATATATATATATATATATATATATATATATATATATAACAAAATTACCAGTAGCCGTTAATTTGTCATCCAAGTTTAAAAATTCCTCCCATTTTTATTATTTGCCCTTGAGTCTTTCTTTCAGTCTCTGTCATCACATTTAGGGTTCATCACGGTTAGTTTGCAGCTAATCGTGATAAACTCAGATCATATTACGTTTTCCGTTTTCAAGACTAACAGCAGGTGGGTTTCTCCCACATCCCTGAGTAATACCCTTTCCAACCTGTTTATTAGTAACCAGTCTTGCTTTTTTTCTTTTTCTCACTGGGTCTAGAATGGTCCATGAAGAGAAGAAAACCAAAGAGAAGCATCACCAGAGACCGACATAAATCATCAGCTTCCTTAGGTCAGCGGATCGGGGTGTCAGAAAGCGGGGAACACACGAATCAATGAGTGCTGTTATACTAAGAAGATGAAGGATCTCGTGTTTTCGTGACAGAGGTAACGGCCTCAGAGATCAAAGACTTCTCGCTAATTCAGCTTACAGAATGTTTGCAGGTGTTTTGAAGATATCATGTGTTTACTACAGTGAACTGAAATATGAAGGGCACAAAACAGATTGGTCATGCTAAAACGTTTCTCAAATTCCCAAATTTATGAAGGCACAGTTTACACTTGGAAGAATAATAACATATTTATAGCGTACTTTTGATATATAAACTAATGGTACGGAAGACCAACATACAATTGTTGTTTTTACCGAGTAGATGAAATGCGACTTCGTGCATCCGAAATACAGGTGGCTTTTCCCTATTGTTGTTATAGGGTTAAATGCCATTTTTCGGCACACGATAGGCCTTACATGGCGGTCAGTATTAATGGTGGAGGAAGAAGCTGGGAAAACCCAGGAAAGAGTCACTGACTCACGAGATGATACCGGCAAGCTTTCTCACATGCCCACATTAGCTGAGTACGAGATTCAAACCCACACAGACAGAGGTGAGATGGCAGTGATCCATAACACTAAGTGCTTTAGACCACTCAGCCACTCTGGGCCCCCGTGTGGCTTCTATTTGTATAGAATGTATGACTCAACGAGACCACCTTAAACATTGTATAATATAATACCTCAGCAAAATGACAAGAAACAAAATACACAAGTGTAGAAACACATAACTCAACTTTTGAGCTATTTTCATCCTAATTCGATGTGCTTGAAGAAAACAGCAGAATTCCAGAACGTTAGGGTGGGGGGGGGGGGGGGGGGGGAGAGAACACTACTCTTGTTTCCCGGAAATTGGTAAGGAAAAGTGCAATGTGCAATATGTAAAATATTTCATTCGTGACATGCATTGTCCTGCCTGAAAAGAAAGGCAAGCACCTGCGTGTTATCTTTACATATATGCGTGTGTGTGTGTGTGTGTGTGTGTGTGTGTGTGTGTGTGTGTGTGTGTGAGAGAGAGAGAGAGAGAGAGAGAGAGAGAGAGAGAGAGAGAGAGAGAGAGAGAGAGATGAATACTTAAAGCAATTATGTACACCATGATATATCATGCTTAGATCCAAAAAACGTTGGATTCTCAGGAAATATAAATGTGAGACAGTCAGGTAAAATTGTTTTGTACACAGTGAATTAGATAAATGCAAATTGTTCAGGTACAAAATGTATATTACATTGTCAATTATAGATTTTCTTGTACAATATGCACACACTGTACGTCACAAATAGCCGTAATAACTGCACAGTTTGACAGGACAGGAAAACCATTTGCAAAATAACTCTAGTATGAGCCGCATTCTGCCCAGGGAGGCTAATTTCAACATAGATAGAAAATGTGAATTATAATGCTGTCCGTTATAGAAGTTTATCGGGGTACATTGATAACATTTACTAACTAAACGGAGGACGATACCAAGCGATCATGCACGGGTCATAGATGCAAATAGAAAGCGCTAAATCATTACACTAATTCGTGTCGGGTCCACATCGATAAATCCAATATCAGGGAATGAATTAATGTCTTGGAAAAGAAGCTATCATGTAATTAAAGCTATAAAGGAACGTCAACACAATACAGGCCATATGGTGCCGATTAAATATAAAGTTCTAAAAACGTAAATTTAAATTCTTGTATACATGTTTTAAAAGATAGACACATCAGCATAGACAGAAATACCACCTTATAAATATAGTATGTCGTACATAATCAGACAGGCGTGGATTCAAACGAGACATGCATTTAATTGAGGGGGTGGATCGTTCTTTATTTTTTAAAGCAACAAATTCAAAAACTTTAATTACGCATAAGTAAGTTCATGCCGGTAATATTCTTTGCATATTTTAGTGTTTTCTTGTACGTCGTCCTGTTACTTGTGTTTGTGAGTTTTATTTGTGAGTTTTATTTGTGTGTTTGCATAGTACGATGATAAAAATAAACCTCAACTACAAATCATTGTTCTTAATTGCTTTAAAATTCCCATTTCAAGTTTACTTAAGTTCATCACATAATAGCTTTAAAATGCATTTTCTGTCCGTATAAGAACATATTTACACATGAAAATATGCATTGGGTCTATCTATTCTGGGCATTTTAACTATTGAATTCGATTGATTTTAAATGAAATATTTAGTTAAAATGATGAATATAATGCATAGGAATTTCCGTTTGATAATAACGCAGCATTATTTTGTTGACATCGTTTTGCCCAGATTTTATACCTCAATTTAAGAGACGATCAATCGCACTCAA
Organism: Unio delphinus; assembly: GCA_029339505.1. NCBI lineage: Eukaryota > Metazoa > Mollusca > Bivalvia > Unionida > Unionidae > Unio > Unio delphinus. The sequence continues at coordinate 2,485,197 of JAQISU010000064.1, forward strand.
TCTAGGGAGTGTCAGCAAATGTTGAATAAAACATACAGGCCAGATGCAATCTCTTTGGAATGTAAATAAATTGCTATCAGGTGATTTTATTCATTACTGTCGATGGAGAAAGACTTGATATGTCTCATTTAACTATGTATCCAATGACTTTCTAATAATATTAGTTTCAATGAGAAAGGCGATTCATATATTACCGGGAGAAAAAAAAAAACGCAACAACGTTATAACGTAAACTTTACAATAAAGCGTTTGTATTTTTATATGTACTTGTCTCAGACTGACTATAGAGTAAATTTTATACCTATACTAGTTTTTAATGTACTTGTCTCAAATGGAATGTATAGTGAATTTTATACCTTTAATAGTTTTTAATGTACTTTTCTCAAATGGAATGTATAGTGAATTTTATACCTATAATAGTTTTATATGTACGTGTCTCAGATGGAATGTATAGTTAATTTTATGCTTATAATAGGGGTTTATATGTACGTGTCTCAGATGGACTATACAGTGAATTGTATGCCTATGATATTTGTATATGTGCTTGTCTCAAATGGACTAAACAGTGACTTTTATTCCTGTAATAGTTTCACATGTACTAGTCTCAGATGGACTTTATAGTGAATTTTGAATCAATAATTAGCAATGCAATATCAGAGAAAAACTCGACTATTATGTTTTGATATTGAATTTCCATCCATCTGTCAACTAAGGTTTCCGTCAAATGTACTGAAGTTAAAGAGTTCAAAATCTGGCTCATAAACAGTACAAATAATCAACAAATAAGATGATCCGGATTTATCGCTCTACAAACCGGAGACATGGGTGGCTTAAATACAACGAAAGGTCAAGAAAAGGTTGTTATTATTGCTACTAATGTACATTAAGTACCTTCTTTACAGTAATTTGATAGGAAAATATACAACTACAAAATGTTTACATCAACCACATAATTTGTCCGAGGGTCCCAGCCAACCTAATAACTCCACGATTTACTCGCTCCTGCACTGGATCACCCCGCCGGCCGAAAATTATCGCTGGCAATGAGGTGAACCATGAGCATCAGACCAAAGGATGGGTGAATTCTAATGATTTCTTCATTCTAATCAGTTCTTCTATAAGGGGGAACCAATCGGGTGGAAGTTTTGGCGTTCTGCTGATCACCTACAACGGCAAAGGTCAATTATAATAGGTTAAAGCCAAAAGAGTTCAGGTTGTTTGCCATGATTAAAAAACAGTGTAAGATATAATTAACCTCCAAGAACACTATCCCCCTGATAATCCATCTACCCGTGCATAATGATAATAGTTTCTGTGATTTTGTACAAAAATGTAGGGTCAGTGAGGTCGATTGTGTGTGGAAATGGATACGAATGTTTGTGATTTGTTCGAAAGAAGTTAACAGATTTTGTGCTTACTGATTAACTAAAGTTTGTTGTAAATTTAATTATGTTTACCAATGAATTTCGGCGCGAGCAAAGAGAACAAGAAGATAAAGCTCACTAAATATTTGATGTGTATAGTTACCATAACAACCACAGATGCAATACTGGGAATCAAACTTCATCTTTTAAATATATTAAATTGGGGTTAAAATAACAGCTTGAATCAATTCAGAAGTAAAACGTCATTGTGGGAAAATATTAACCGACAAAATTAACAAATAAAGGAGTGAAATATTAACTACCAAATCCTCAAGATGCATTACTGCACTATTAAATTTGCACGATGCAGCACTGAACTATAAAATACACAAAATGCAGTACTAAACGATAAATGTACATGCCGCAGTACTGAATTATACAATGTGCAGTAAAAAATTATAAACTTAACCGAATGCAGTACTGAACGATTAGATGCAGTATAGCAGCATAACATGTACAAGATGCGGTAATGTACTATTAAATGGACACTAAGACACTATGCAGTACTGTACTATTACAATGTCCAAATTTCATCAGTAAACAATAAAAAGTGTACTATGCAGTACTGTACTATGAAATGCATACGGTGGTATAATGTTCAATAAAACGGACACTAATTAGACACTATGCAGTACTGTACAATACGATTTACAAGTTTCAGTACTGAACTGTATAATGTACAAAAAATCATTACTAAACAATAAAAAGAGTACGATGCAATAATGTACTATGAAATGTACAATATGCAGAATTGCACTGCAGTGCACCAGATGCGGTATTGTCCTATACAATGCATACTATGCAATACTGGACTATACCATGCAGAAGATGCAGTATTAAATTGCAGACTCACAGATGTGGTGCTATACTATAGATTGCAAAATACAATTGTATACTACAATACCGATTTATAAAATATATACGATGCAGTACAGAGTTATAAAATGTATACGATGTAGTACAGAGCTATAGAATGTGCACGATGCAGTACAGAGTTATAAAATATACACGATGCAGTAAAGAGCTCTAAAATGTACACGATGCAGTACAGAGTTATAAAATGTACACAATGCAGTACAGAGTTATAAAATGTACACAATGCAGTACAGAGTTATAATATTACCCGATGCAGTACAGAGCTATAAAATGTACCCGATGCAGTACATAGCTATAAATTGCTGAGGCATGTGATATGAGTTCAATGTAGTTTCTTCAATGTTATAATCATTAAGGTTACAAGTAGTGTCTGTACTATTTTGCACATTAACATACCATTTTGTTAGGATTCTGAAACATTCGTTTTTTAATGTTGGTTTTATATTTACTTTATTATGAAAATAAGTATCCGAGTCCATCGGTATCATCACGGCATTGTTTGCTACAGATTTTAATATCATAGATTTCGTTCTTTGTGAGAAATACGAAGTCCTAGACTGTAATGTTAAGTTATAATTAAAAACTGAAGTAACTCCAAGTGTATAAATGTCAATTTCCTAGCCAGAAAATTTCTATTTATTTTCTTTCGGACCACAAATTTACGGTTGCGGATATTTATCGGATTATAGATGAAAATTTTGAAAATTGCGATTCGTTTTCTCTCTCCATTTTAATGGAGGCCGCGTGAATAATACAATTCAAAATGTGTGCCTGTTTTACTGCTAAAAATATAATTATTTTATTCTGAACCTATGAATATTTTGTCTGCTCACGTAAACCATTTTAAACCCTATGAGAGACAGAGAGAGAGAGAGAGAGAGAGAGAGAGAGAGAGAGAGAGAGAGAGAGAGAGAGATGCTGTAAATATACCAAAAATATCAAGAGTTATGTTTTTGACATTTAAAACATAATGCCTTTTAATGATGATTTATGTGACAAGGGAGACATTTCAACAATTGTGAATATATAATATCATTCAGATGATGTAGATGCTGCCACTACTACTATTGATGATAATGAGGATGACAAGGATTTAATAATAATAATAATAATAATAATAATAATAATAATAATAATAATAATAATAATAAATATACTACTACTACTAATAAAAATAATAATAAAGTTAGTCAAAGAATTTTCAGTCATGATAATAAAAAATTTCGTACTTAATTTGCCCTTAATTTTGATGTGATTCACTAGAAAGACATCTTCTTGACCTCCTTGAATTCATATAATCACATTAAAAAACATGTCTAGTTGATGATAGCAAGTTTTTAATTATTTCTGAGATCAATTTGTAATTTTATTTGTTTATTTCAGCAAAAGAGATACAACACAATTCATGCAACTACCAAACTGTTACGCTGTAGAAGTTATGCAACATAATTACAATTCTAAATAATTAAAAAGAAAGATGATAACTTATCACGCTCACATGAAATAGATTAAACTAGGACGGACAAATGGAGGAAATAGCTGTAATAATTTAACAAAGCTATGGAATGTAAACTGATGTAAAAGGATTTATACGAAAATACTAGTTTATACGAAAGGTAAACAAATATACTCATCAATTAACATTGTGAAGGAACGGGCCGACTAACAGGCAAAATCACAGACAGACAGACAGATAGATAGATAGATAGATAGATAGATAGATAGATAGATAGATAGATAGATAGATAGATAGATAGATAGATAGATAGATAGATAGATAGATTGGTAGGTAGACAGTTGATTGGATAGACAGACAGTTGCATGAATGGATGGACAGAGAGACAGACAGAAACGTGAATGGTCGGGTTCAAGGAAGGAGAACACGGAAAGGAAACCACTGTTCTAATGGGCGGATACATATTAATAGTACATATACAGTGTACACCAATTCCCTGTGAAAAATATATTAACGCTGTTTTTAATCTTTAAATCTGCAATTAAAGGGAGTTATTATTAATCATGTCGTATTCAAAGGGCACCAAACCTAACACAACCCTGATTCTTTGTTTAAAATATTAACATTTTTATAATTGTAACACTGATTCAGGCTGAAACGCATGCGTATTCCATGCAGGGCCATTATTTTGTTTCTTCTTCCTGCTTTATATGTTTATAAGTGCTTTAAAACAATACATTACCTTCCATGAATACATTCTAGAAGGACAGCGCGACTGCGTCATGGACGCTGTCATGACATGCAGTGCAGTTTGAAATTTAGAAGCCCCCCTCCCCCTTAAAATTCAAATAGGACACGATACAGTGAAACAGGGGAATTGTTGGCCAGTACAACAGGAACCACCCCACCCCTATCAACTTCTGTAAATCAAAGCCTAGTTAAAAATCCTGAGTCTATACCAATAATGGTGAAATTTAGTTTCTTAATTCTACTGATATTGGACAGATATTAATACTTTTAATTCTTACAGATCTGAGGAAAGTTCTGAATTTAAGTATCTTAGACAAGGTTTTAAACAAAAATAAAAACTCACCCCAAGCATTGTGGTAGCCATTCTTCTTCTCAGGAACAGATATATTGCTATTAATTCATCTAAATCCCTTAATTTTCAATGACTGGATGTTTACCTTCAAGTGTTGTAAACAGAAACACTCTGCCTACCCCATCTACACAATCGTCTGCTTCATTTTTACTTAATCGCTGTGGGACGCATCCACAGCCAATAAAAGGCGGGTTTATGGAAAGCCCACTTTCATTATCCAATACAATTCGATGTTACAGATGTAATACTGGGAAGTGCTGCTCGAGATAATTGGATGTTACAGTTGACTTGCCCGTCCTCCCTTGCTTTAATAAGGGGCGGTGTGAAGAGGGTTTGAAGGATTTGATTGAAATGTGTAATGATGGGGTATTACTACGCACATTATCTTATCAGTGATCAGCCCTAACCAATGAGTACCTGCGAACTATTTAATTAATTTGTAAGATACCGTGAAGATAACATCGCACGGGCTCGTGACCAAAACCAAGCATTTTAATATACCGTATTTGGTCTAATTAAAAGAAACAGTTTCATTTGCACTAACGCTTCGATCCATAATCAACAATTTTATGTTTTTATTGTCAATATGATCCATCTTAAACGAACAGCGTCGTTTGTCAAGTTTTAAATAGATGGAGTTTTGTTGAAAATGTCATATCGAAAATAAATCATGTCAAAAAACATGTTAGACTGGACTACGGTGTTTCTCGACTTGTACTAGAATTCATTTGGAAGGAACATTTAATATGTAGTAATCATTAATACCATTACGGCCTCTTATAAGTCAAGCTCTAGAGACCCAGATCTGCGTAGCAATATGGGTTGGCAAATCTTTGTATATGTAGGTTGTTAGGAGTAAAACAACATATATCCTGACCACCTACCGGCCTATTATGTAACATCAGGTCAGTGACTATATTGTTTGTAGTTGGACTTATACGCGAGTACATACGGTTATTCTTTTAATTGAAAATATGACGAAACTGATCCTGATGTTTAATTCAATGTTGAATTTCCTTTAAAATCTATTTTCCAAGAGATGCCAAAGTCATGTCTCCCAAAAGATTTAAATGTCCTCCTTGTTAGATTATGGGACCGAAAATAAGTGAAACCCAATACGATTTAGATTACATCGTCCTCGAAATTTTATCAGAGGTGTCTATTTTTACTGTTTTGAGTCCTCGTAATTCATTCATTTTGGATTTAGCCCTTTTTGATTTCTATTTTCTAATTTTTTAAGTGTTGTGACGTACTTCAATACACACATATTCAAAATAATGAATTACTTGGATTATTAAATGTACCAAACAGAAGTACTTGCGAAAATTTCTTTTCTTTCTTTTAACTAATAACCAAATTTTTAAGGTGATCCTGTTGAAACCGGTAGAGACATTAGTGTGGACTGAAGGAATAGAATCAGATACTAAAAGTTCAGACTATTATTATGTATTGTATTTCAAGTAAGTGAGTTTATCTGACTTTATATCCTTGATAGAATAAAAGAGACCACCAGAGATGTTGCACGCGTATACAACATACATAATAAAAGTCTCATTTGGTAAGTCAAGTAAAGGATTGGAGATTAAGAATAATGGAAACTGTTTTGACTATTTTGATGTTTTAATAATTTTAATACTTGTCTATATTACTTATGTTTTGGGTTTCATTATGTCTCATTTTCATCGGTCTGTGTGTTTACCTTCTGCCTTTGTGTAAACGTTATTCTCTCTGTAACATATCATAGAACTAACACGCTCTTAGTGTGCTTGATAACTTCATTTGGTTGTATATAATATATATATATATATATATATATATATATATATATATATATATATATATATATATATATGCATGTATATATGTATGTGTGTGTGTGTGTGTGTGTGTGTGTGTGTGTGTGTGTTGAAGTCTAACCACTATTTCGTTCTAAAACATAAGATTATTTTCCACTAGATAAATTAGACTGCATTAACTCATGTTATCTCATGAATGGTGCGAAAAATGTATCCCAAGATCAAAGGAATATAATTGTATAATTGTACATGTGTGAGCAAGTATTTGCATATGGATGGATGTTCACAGAATATAAGACATACATGATTTCAAAGCATATGGATGGATGTTCACAGAATATGTGACATACAAGATTTCAAACTGGCTTTATTCATGCAATCTTATTTTTTTTTACAAAGCCACGTATATAACAATAATCGAATCTTGTCTGCCATTTCATCATCTACTTTTTCTCTCCATTTTTACCATATTATTTAGCCAAGAATGCATCGTTTTCTGAACATATGAAAAGGGTCAGAATTTTGCTCTTTAATACAAAATTTGCCAAACATGATTCTAATTTAATTTGCTGACGCACCTGCAGTGTTTGTTCTTAATGGTATAGCACCTTATAATACTGGTGTTTAATTACACGGTAACGATAAATATCCCAATAGCCATATTCGCTCTTGTTCATTCCAGATGCAACCAAATTAGAACCAACCGAATTAGAAAACTATCTTTTTGCTAAAAATATCAGGAACATATAGTTTGAGAAGATTAGAATATTGATACATATTCCGAAGTCTATGTTATTGTCTTTAATCTAAGTAGATTACTATTATAACCTAATTCCTTTGTTTTCTACGGAAGTGTAAGCTTCATGCCATCCATATTGCGTCTTTTTGTAGGAAGTTACTTTGGAACATTTGGGGTTTAGAGAATCAAACAGAAATACCCCAAATGTATTGAGCAGCGATATATGCTTTTGTTCATAAATTTAATAACCTTTTTGCAAGCAATTTCAGGGCTTGTATAGCCATTTGAATGGACTCAATACTGAAAACCGCGCACACAGCGAAGGTGTGTTTGTTCTGTCTTTTTCTTCACGTCATACGACATTTTAGGTAAACGTTGTTCACAAAAGTGACTGTTCAGTTTGAAATGCAGTAAATGACAGAGGGCTATTGAATGTGATAGCAAAATAATTTTCTCAAACAAGAAGAAACATTAAATATGCTAAGAGAAATGGAAATAGCATTTTAAATACAAGAGAGTCCCAGGTGTTCTGAACTCAACGACATTTCATCTGTCAATTAACCTTTGCATTGTTACACACGTCAATAACGAAAATTCCAACATATGTTTATTTATGTGTATGTCATACAAGAAATTAATCAAATATCTATCAGCAGCGATTGAAGCAGAGCGTTGTTGTGTCACAAAAGAACTTATGTTAAAAACTATTAATGAAGATAAATAAAGGTTTAGGGGTCAAGACTCAATCCGACAAAATGTCAACTTTTTCATTAAGAATCATACATAATAATTGTTTTGAATAATATAGTCAAGCTAATACAGATTTCGCAAAGACTCTTAAGGGTCGGACTATTTAGTCGATCTTAGAAAGATTTCATAATGTATCTTACGGTTTTCGGACGATATAGTCAGTCAACATATCGGGTCTTGCACAGATTTGGTAATGACTCACGCTTCGGACGATATAGTCAATCGGATCTAGTAAAGATTTCGCAAGATCGCTCACTTAGCATACAATTCTAAAGACTTATGTGGAGAGGAAAGAAATTATTTTCTTAATAAATCTAAGAGTGATTTTAATTCTCAGTGAGAATTGGGGTTAATGGGAACATAAATGTCTCTAACTTTTTAACTAATAAAATGCATTTTCCAGTTTAGCCGTAATGCCAAAAAAATGTATCTTCCCGTCTACCTGACAAACTGCATTGTCCATTGTCCAAACTGCATTGTCCGATTTGGCTATAATGCTTACACAGATTACCCTTGCTTTTAACTTGACAAAATTCACAGTCAAGTCTATGCTTGCCTGTGTTGATGTATTTGTATTTTCCTTCCTATAATTTCATATCAATAACAAGAGACCTGACAACGACGAGAACAGAATCAACAAATCGTCAAAGAAGAAGAAGAAGAAGAAGAAGAAGAAGAGGAAGAAGAAGAAGAGGAAGAAGAAGAAGAGGAAGAAGAATAAGACGACGAAGAATAAGAAAAGAGGACGCACTATATTGTTATACGTTTTATACTTGTGACGAAATAATGAAAAAATAAGGCTTGCAAGAGTTCGAAAATTGAAAAGCGCAACACAGACAAAGGGACGAATGGTCAAAATTTAACAGATTTAATCAATTTAGATAATAATACTAATACTACTTTGTGTATTTTCTCAGCTCTTTATACAGGTGTAATTCCAACAACAAACAACAAGATATTCATTTTACAAACAACATGATATTCATTTTACAAACAACATGATATTCATTTTACAAACAAAATGATATTCATTTTACAGGCAAAATGATATTCATTTTGCAAACAACATGATATTCATTTTACAAACAACATGATATTCATTTTACAAACAATATGATATTCATTTTACATTTATCAATTGAAAGAACACCCCTATTTGGTTTCCTAATGGGGATAGAAAAGAATATAATTCATGCCGCCGTAGTGCATTTATTTCAAAACCTGTTCTGTCAATGTGCAAGACTTTGATGTAGTGCATTTATTTCAAAACCTGTTCTGTCAATGTGCAAGACTTTGATGTAGTGCATTTATTTCAAAACATGTTCTGTCAATGTGCAAGACTTTGATGTAGTGCATTTATTTCAAAACATGTTCTGTCAATGTGCAAGACTTTCATGTAGTGCATTTATTTCAAAACCTGTTCTGTCAATGTGCAAGACTTTGATGTAGTGCATTTATTTCAAAACATGTTCTGTCAATGTGCAAGACTTTGATGTAGTGCATTTATTTCAAAACCTGTTCTGTCAATGTGCAAGACTTTGATGTAGTGCATTTATTTCAAAACCTGTTCAGTCAATGTGCAAGACTTTGATGTAGTGCATTTATTTCAAAACCTGTTCTGTCAATGTGCAAGACTTTGATGTAGTGCATTTATTTCAAAACCTGTTCTGTCAATGTGCAAGACTTTGATGTAGTGCATTTATTTCAAAACCTGTTCTGTCAATGTGCAAGACTTTGATGTAGTGCATTTATTTCAAAACCTGTTCTGTCAATGTGCAAGACTTTGATGTAGTGCATTTATTTCAAAACCTGTTCTGTCAATGTGCAAGACTTTGATGTAGTGCATTTATTTCAAAACCTGTTCTGTCAATGTGCAAGACTTTGATGTAGTGCATTTATTTCAAAACCTGTTCTGTCAATGTGCAAGACTTTGATGTAGTCCATTTATTTCAAAACATGTTCTGTCAATGTGCAAGACTTTGATGTAGTGCATTTATTTCAAAACCTGTTCTGTCAATGTGCAAGACTTTGATGTAGTGCATTTATTTCAAAACCTGTTCTGTCAATGTGCAAGACTTTGATGTAGTGCATTTATTTCAAAACATGTTCTGTCAATGTGCAAGACTTTGATGTAGTGCATTTATTTCAAAACATGTTCTGTCAATGTGCAAGACTTTGATGTAGTGCATTTATTTCAAAACCTGTTCTGTCAATGTGCAAGACTTTGATGTAGTGCATTTTTTTCAAAACATGTTCTGTCAATGTGCAAGACTTTGATGTAGTGCATTTATTTCAAAATCTGTTCTGTCAATGTGCAAGACTTTGATGTAGTGCATTTATTTCAAAACCTGTTCTGTCAATGTGCAAGACTTTGATGTAGTGCATTTATTTCAAAACATGTTCTGTCAATGTGCAAGACTTTGATGTAGTGCATTTATTTCAAAACATGTTCTGTCAATGTGCAAGACTTTGATGTAGTTGCATAAGAGGGGTAATCGTCTTTCGCGGCAATGTGCAGCTTGCAAAGAACATATACACACAATACACAACAAAGTACATATACACACAATACACAACAAAGTACATATGCACACAATACACAACAAAGTACATATGCACACAATACACAACAAAGTACATATACACACAATACACAACAAAGTACATATACACACAATACACAACAAAGTACATATACACACAATACACAACAACTAAAATTCAAATACCAGATAATGTATGCATTATAACCAAAACTAAAATCCAAATACCAGATAATGTATGCATTATAACCAAAACTATAATCCAAGTACCAGATAATCATTGCATTATAACCAAAACCCAAATCCAAATACCAGATAATGTATGCATTATAACCAAAACTAAAATCCGAATACCAGATAAGCATTGCATTATAACCAAGAATAAAGTCGTAATACCAGATAATTGAGGTGTTATAACAAAAATAAGTCTAAATATCAGATAAGTGAGGCGTTATAACCAAAATAATTCCTAATGCCAGATAACTGATGCATTATAATCAACGATAAAGTCATAATACTAAATAACTGATACAATATAACCTAAACTAAATCCAAACACTAGAGAATGTACGCATTATCACCAAATATAAATCCTAAATACCAGATAATGTATGCAATATAACCAAAAATAAGGTCCCAATTCAAGATAATATTTTCATTATTACCAAATATAAATTCCTAATGCGAGATAAGTAATGCAATGCAATCAAAATGCAGTCGAGATAAGTGATGCAATGTAAACAACAATAGTCATAACACCAGTTGTATTGATGCATTTATAACTATTCATAAGTCCTAATACCAGATAAGTGACATATTGTAACCAAATATAAAGTCATAATACGAAATAAATGATACACTGTAACAAACAATACAGTCATAATACTAGATAAATGATACACTGTAACAAACAATACATTCATAATACCAGATATATGATGCACTGTAACAATCAATACAGTCATAATACCATATAAATGATACACTGTAACAAACAATACAGTCATAATACCAGATAAATGATACACTGTAACAAACAATACAGTCATAATACCAGACAAATATACACTGTAACCAAAAATAAAGTCATAATACCAGATAAATGATACACTGTAAGAAACAATAAAAGTCATAGGAGATGGTTTAGAACCAAAACTAATACCCTAATGCCTGATAAATATTCATTATAACCAAAATTAAGTCATCTTACCAGATAAGTAATGCATATTAACCCCCCCATATATATATATATATATATATATATATATATATATATATATATATATATACATACATACATACATACATACATACATACATACATAAATACATATATATATATATATATATATATATATATATATATATATATATATATATATATATATATATATATATATATGTATATCAAGATACGATGCATTTTAACACTTATTATCACGTCTTTATTCATCTTGTTTTTTTATTTAAACCAATTGAATGTGCTCAGGATTTAATATTAATTTCATTATTGTCTCAATTGCCTATACTTTTATTCCGTTTCTTTTCGAGAATCCGGGCATCTACCACCTTTACAAAGCAGCAATCTTCTCTTTTCCTTTGCACGTGTATGGAGAGAGAGAGAGAGAGAGAGAGAGAGAGAGAGAGAGAGAGAGAGAGAGAGAGATAGAGAGAGAGAGAGAGAGAGAGAGAGAGACAGGGAGAGAGAGGTTTATATTTAAAATGTAATCACTAACTCTACTGTGTACATGTCTTTTTTGATTATCGCGTTCAAAATTATATATATATATATATATATATATATATATATATATATATATATATATATATATATATATATATATATATATATATATATATATATATATATATATATATATATATATATATATATATATTGATTGTACGTATTGATAACACTTACTATCATGGATGCAGAACAACGGTTCCAATCGGAAACAAGTATTTAACTTTGCAAGTTATGACTATAAAAGTATTGTTATAATGTCGCAATTTTAAAGCAAGAAGTGTGTCATAATATTTCTACAGTCTTGTCTGTCAATCTCAAAATTATAGTTTTGTAGATGAACGTTTGATTTACAGGCTTAACAAGCATATCTGGTCAGTTGTGTTACTCTTTTATCATATGTGACTAGAAATGGCGAGTGATTTTAACTCGGAACACGTTTCTGTTTTGGCATGCTGGATTGTAATAGGGTACTGACCTTGAAGAGTCCCTTCGTTCACTTGATTAGGCTAATATAGCCATGACCACAGACTGTTCCTTGGGTACAATTGTGGCAAAGAAGTGGAAAATCTGAGTTGTCATTCTAAACTGTATGATTCCCTCTGCATGCCAGTGATATGTGCTGATGATTGCTGGTGGTGGTGTTTGTATATGTGTATGTGTGATTTGAACTCGGCTTATTTAACCAGCATTGCAAATTTCCATGCACTCAGATATTTTGTATACCTTATTTTCATCAGTTTAAAATGCTTACCTACCTACCTACATACCTACATACCTACATACATACATACATACATACATACATATCACAAGTTTTAAGGGTAATAATCTAGCACTTTTATATTATGAATATAATTTCTTGCTAAGTCTAAGTCCTAAGTCCACCACGTTATAAGTATGCATGTAGTTTACAAACCTGATAAACACATATTTACACTAGTAAACATCTATATTTTCATGAACCCGATGATGCGCTGTTTCTATGTTCCATATGCACACATCTGTCAGAAATTCTGACAGAAAAAACACATATGGCAACGTTTCATAACCTTGGAGTCCAGTGTAGTGCACGCGCAGTAAATTATGACAACTGAAATTGAGATCCAGTGAATTGTATATACATCAGATGTGAATTTAAACTAGATCTTCTCTCTGAACGTAGAGTAGAAATACACAAGATAAAGCAAATATAACAAAAACACCAAACTAGAAACAATACCGACTATCGAGATTGTTTAGTCATACATACGATGTTGCGTTACAACGAAAATCCCCACTTGAGTGAAACAGAATATGTGGACAACCGACTCTCTAGACAACGTCTTTGTATTCCTTTGGGGTCTGGATCACCTGCGTTTTACTGTATATTTGTATTTTCCTCCGGGCTGCTTTAGGATGGCGCCCCGCCATGCTGTTCTTCCAACTTACCAAGCCGTTTTCCCATGTTTCGTTTCCTCCAGAAAAATGTGTACACATGCGATTACAAAATGTCATTTTTATTTCTCGTGAGCGTAAGCATTCTATCTTTTATCACAAGCGGCTATTGATTGTGTAGCAACTTGCCGATTAGCATCACACGGAGATATATTAAAGTGGCCATTGTATGTAAATGTCGAACTGACCGCAAATGATAGCGTGTATAACACTGGACAACGTTTTAACATGCAGTTGAGCAGACATTATTAAATGATGGATTGTGTGTGATTTGGATTTTTAAAATAGTATTTAGCAATTTTCCACTCAGTCACATTATCCTGACACCAGGCCGACCAGTCCTAACTTTAACCTGTTGATGCTGAGCGTCAAGCGAAGTATATGTTAGTACCAATTTTATAAGTCTTTGGTATGACTCAGCCAGGGATCGAACCCACTACCTCCCGCATATGATACCACTAGGCCACCAGAGTAGTTTAAAGGAAGAACTTTTCAACCTTGAATAGTTTTTATTTTATTTTTTGCAACCACAAGTTGTGCATGGTATATATATATATATATATATATATATATATATATATATATATATATATATATATATATATATATATATATAGTGAACATATCTTTGAATCGTGCCATGTAAAACATTTAAATAAATACTGTTACACGCACAGGGGTATTCACTTGACCGAGCGGTGTCAAAACCCTGGCGCGAGTCACGCTGGAAGTCATATGTTCTCCCCAAATTTCCAAACACTTCCATACAACTTGAGTTGTAAAGTGGAAAGAAAGACGTGTCTGCTATAATTAATAATCTTTGCTCTAATCAATTGGCGACCCAGAGGAGACAACTTGCCCAAGAGTCCATTAACCGCACCTTAGCATGGTTTTTCTTCTTTATCATCCTATTTCCGTACCGCAAGCCCGTCATGCCATAGACGTTCCACTAGTATTCCCTTACTAACTGGGAAATATTTAACTGCGCGACCCTAGGCCAGTCAATCCACAGAATTTCTGGCGTATCACGCTCATATACATACGCCCATTTTCCACTATGGACACATAAACGGTACCTACCAAGTTCCTACTTATTGATTCCATTATATTCCCCCCAAAAATACTGCCATTTCAATCACATCACTTTTATAGACCGCGGAATTTTAATATGGACTATGTTACTGAAAGGGACAGTCATTCGGCTTGTACCCAAATTCACTACTAACGACCCCAGCAAGGTTCAAATTCACTAACACTCGGTTCTGTGATGTTTGCTCCTACTAACTGGCTAACTATTTCGGGCTAGTAATGTTTCCATGGCACCGAAGACCAAATACTCGCACAAATTAAAAACGGAATGCTGTCAAATACACATACTCCAAATTTATTACAATACTCTTTAGAATCGTGTCACCCAAAACAACATAAAAGTAAACATAAATTTATATATTCCATTAAAAGAATCATGAACGTAAAATACAAGCATAATCTAGAAAGGAGACTCGCAGAGCTGCAGCAATATTCGCTAGCAAAACTACCCCGAGGAAATATACAATTAATGGATACTGATAAATATGGATATGTATTTTAAAAAAAACTGTGTCGTAGTGATAAAAAAAGAAGTGTTGTGGAAATATTTATTTTGTTTCAGCAGTCAGAGTCTACAATTTTGTTTTAAAAAATTCTTACCAGGTATAAGTTTTGTCTGATTGAGTTTGTGGGTTTAATTCAGATTTTCAACACATGATAAGATAAACATGGAGGTCGGAATATTTGGCGAGATATAAACCGTGAAAACCAGGAACGAAAACCCGACCCATGGGAAACTACTGACAAGCTTTCTCACATCCGACGTCGGGCAAGCCAAGATTCGAACACAGGCGAATATAGATGTTATATCAATATCAGCAAAGAGCCTTGAACCACTTGGCCACCTGTGAACCTCTAACCAATGTGGTATGACTAATTGTGCAATAATAATAATAATAATAATAATAATAATAATAATAATAATAATAATAATAATAATGAAGACTTTGTATTGCGCATAATCTATAGAAGCTCTAAGCGCTTTACAACATCTATAATGATATTAATTCACTACAGAAAAACAAATAACAAAAACCATGAAATTGGAAAACATAAAAACATGCTGAAAACATATAAGATACAAAGCATTATGTGGTCTCTAAGTTTGTTCCTGCAGTCGAAAAGATGAGTTTTAAGAGCACTCTTACAAGGGACTACTGTGTCTTTGTGTCTAATTTCAATGGGCAATTCGTTCCACATCGCCGGGCCCTGGTATGCAAAAGAACGTTGTCCATATGACTTCGTTTTCATAGTGGGAACAATGAGTATACGATTGTTAGAAGTGGAGCGTAAGTATCTTTCTGGTGTATACACATGGGTGATAGGTATGTTGGACTGGAATCTGTCAGTGAAACATAGCACAGAGAACAAATGATGTGTTTGATTCTGTATCGAATTGATAGCCAGTGTAGGGTACAAAGCAGTGGTGAGGTGTGCTCTGATCGAGCTACTCTTAAGATGATCCGAGCAGCTGTGTTTTGAACGTTTTGAAGTTTCTGGAGTAGATATTGTGACGAATCAAATATAATTGAGTTACAATAGTCCAGTCTTGAACGTACTAATGAACACACGTGTTTTAGTGCCATCAACTGAAAGATATTTGAGAATGGAACTGACGCGTCTCAGTTCCAGATATGCAGCCTTGCATATGTTCATGACATGTTGTTGCAATGTTTAGTTGTTATCGGTGTTAAGGTCGTTTCTGTCTAGTTGTTATCGGTTTTAAGGTCGTTTCTGTCTAGTTGTTATCGGTGTTAAGGTCGTTTCTGTCCAGTTGTTATCGGTGTTAAGGTCGTTTCTGTTAAGTTGTTTTCGGTGTTAAGGTCGTTTCTGTCTAGTTGTTATCGGCGTTAAGGTCGTTTCCGTCTAGTTGTTTTCGGTGTTAAGGTCGTTTCTGTCCATTTGTTGTCGGTGTTAAGGTCGTTTCTGTCCAATTGTTACGTTTTGTTCAGGATCGGACTACAGTGAGTTTACAATGGTCATGTCAGGCTTGCAAATGTTTTGTATACAGCCGTTATAAATTATCAATTGTTTTTTCTTCTTCTCCCCCATTGATGATACAGTTGTTTCTTATATAACAGTATCATCAAATTCTTTATTTACAATAAACTTTGATAAGAAAATTTTTGTTCACCTGAATAGCATTGATGCAGATAATACGTTTCAGAAAGAATAATGTATGACTATATTACTGGCTGTTTTGTTGAAATGAACAATAATTTTCTTTATATGAACTTATAAACATGGTTATATTTACTTTTTCATATATATTTAATTTCAGTTTACAATCAACACGCCACTAATTATTAATGTTAATTGAAAGAAAATTTGCATTATTATGAATCTCAAATTCGTTAATTAAATAATACTAATACTATATTTGATGATGAGTTCCTCGTTATGGCGCATAAAAACAAGTATTTTTCTTTTCATTTTTGATTTTGTTGTTGCTTTTAATTTTATTTTCTTGTTTTAGGGGTTTGGTTTTTGTTGTCATTTGTATGGCGCAATTTAGCTGACTCGGGTTGAGGTAGCTGTAGGATTAGAAATCAGCACCATTTCGGTCGTCTGTCCTACACGCTAAACGCTAAGCCACACTTCTACTTGTTATGGAGTGTAACCCGTACAGACTGGATCACACTGGAGACAAAACTGAATATAGGACATGCAATTTCAGTCACTGACACGTTTGGACGATTCATTTGGAAATCTGTTTTTAAACAAGTCAATACTGTATACCTATTTGTGTTCCTGAAGTTCATTTATAGCCATTTCTGGAAAGCACCATCATGTCGCTTACATAATTTTTCAGTCTTAACATATGTTAAAATCGGTTTCATTATGATGGAGAGATAGAGGAAGCGAGGGATAGAGAATAAAAAGATGCCTAAATATTTAAATAAGTTTGACGTTACTAGTTACACCTCCTAACAGTACAACGTTTACAGGAAAGGTACTTGCTAGATTCCTACTGAACCGCCTCACTAACTACGCACCTTGACCAGAGACTACTGCCAGTAAGCCAGTGTGGATTCCAAAAAGAACTTGGGACCATCGACATGGTGTTTGCTGCAAGGCAGCTGCAAGAGAAATGTCAAGAGTGAAACACTGACGTTTTATCCATGTACGTCGACTTGGCAAAGACCTGATATTGTCAGCAGAGCTGGCTTGTGCAAGGTAATGGCCATGTACGGATGCCCAAAACATTTATATCCATGGAGCAGCATTTCCACGATGGTATGCAGGCACGAGGCGAGGAACATGAAGAGACATCTAAGCCATTCCAGTAACAAATGACGTCAAGGAGGGTTGTATTCTGGCACTGACACTGTTCAGTCCATTGTTCTCCGCCATGCTAGCTAATACTTTCAGAGATGGAGAGGTTGGAGTCGGGATCAGGTACCGTAGAGATGGAAAATTATCACTCCCAGGAGGCGTCAAGGGAAAACCAAGGTCAGGACAGACACCATCATTGATTTTTTATTTGCTGATGACTGGGCCCTCTATGTTGGCTCAGAAGTCGACTTGCAATGCAGTGATGACAAGTTCTCCAGCTCCTGCAAAAGCTTTGGTCTCAGAATCAGTACCATGAAGACCTAAGTCCTGCATCGGCCGGCCCCTGAAAAGCCATATGTTGAGCCCAACATCACCATCAACGGCCAAAAACTCAACGTAGTGAACCGCTTCACCTACCTTGGCAACACACTGTCACAGAGTGTCACTATTGACGACAAGGTGAACCTTTGCATTGCCAGAGCCTGTGCAACTTTCGGCAGATTGTATGCCAATGACTGGAATAGAAGAGGCATCAGCATACAGACCAAACAAAATGTCTTCGGGGCAGTTGTACTCCATACAATACTTTACGCATGCGAAACATGGACGGTGTACCAACGCCACACCAATAACCTGAACCACTTTCACACCATAAATTTCAGAAAAATCCTCAACATCAAGTGGCAGGATAAGATTCCAGATGCTGAGGTACTTGCCCAAGCAGGTCTTCCCAGCATCCACACCATCCTGATGCAGGGCCAACTACGCTAGGCGGGACATGTACGCATGCCAGACCACCGTCTGCCTAAGAGACTCTTATATAGAGAGCTACAGCAAAGAAAGCGATCCCACGGAGGTCAGAAGAAAGGCTTCAAAGACAATATGAAAGCTGCAATGAAAGCATTCGACATACACCCTGCTTCCTGGAAGCAAACATCAAGCGATCGAGTCACTTGGCGTTCCTCTGTGCATAAAGTATCCAAGTTGTGCCAATCTAGCAACACAGCAGATGCAGAGCTAAAGAGGCATGCCAGAAACCATATAATTTGACCATTCTTAATTAGATAATTTGACTATTCTTGACTATATAGTCTGACCATTCTTGGCTATAGTTTGGCCATTCAAGACATTACAATTTGACCATTCTTGACCATATAATTTGACCATTCTTGACTATATAGTTTGACCATTATCATTTATATAGTTTGACCATTCTTGGCTATTTAGTTTGACCATTCTTGGCTACATAGTTGTACCATTATTGACCATATAGTTTGACCTTTCTTGAGTATATAGTTCAATCATTCTTGACTACATAATGTGACCATCACTGACTATAGCTGGACCATTTTTGACTATATGATTTGGCAATTCTTAATTAGATAATTTGACCATTCTTGACTACAGTGTTTGACCATTCTTGACTATATAGTGTGATCATTCTTGACTATAGTGTGGCCATTCATGACATTACATTTTGATCATTCTTGACTATATAGTTCGACCATTCTTGACTACATAAGATGTTTTCATTTGGATTTCCGACTACAAAGTATCGAACATACTAATACGATCAAGCGTCAATCGAAACAAAATGTTAATGGAATCTCTCTTTCGAAATTATTCAGTCAAAAATGTTTTGTGAATACAGTTATTATGTTGTAAAGATAGATTTTACACTTTCATGTATTTGAAAAAGAAAGCATTACTTTTGGTCCCTAATGGTCTTTCTGCAGAAAGTATTCAGCATTAATATGACTCTATGGAAATGTTTCGTATTTTCCAATAACAGTTCTTAAATAAGTGTCGGCAATGGTGAATTGGAATTCGTTAAAAATGCTTTCATAAATATATTAGTTGAGTCCAAAACTATATGTTAGTTACACACGTGCACGTACATCAAGAGGCAGGCAATCATTAATCTCAGTGGGGGACGACAGGTAGTAAAACGGCTCACCACTGAGACATAATCATAATCAGGAGTGACATGCACGGATACATACTGCTCACACCGGGAGGGGGTACCAAATGTTCATGATGAAGAGAGGATACCTAGGAGCTCAAGCTAAAAGTAGAGTAGAGAGTATTCTGAAAACATACCAACAAAATGTCAGAAGAGAAACATGTGTAATTAATAATGTATCATGCTACAATGTCTTTTCTGCTTTAAATTAAACCCTGTTGAATTTTGTTCTGTCACATAGTTATCGGGAGAAAGACTGCTAAACCGTATAGTCTGATGGGAACAAAACTAGGTGTGACAAAATTTGCCAAAATCGACTAGCGCTAAATTGTCGTTGAGCTTCAGTCTAAATAAAACGTAAACACACGTATCTAATCAGATCAGACATTTCTAGCGAAATTGTTTACTTTGCTCTGCAAGAAGATTTGAGTATGTATGTATGTATGTATGTATGTATGTATGTATGTATGTATGTATGTATGTATGTATGTATGTATGTATGTATGTATGTATGTATGTGTGTGTGTGTGTTTGTGTGTGTGTGTGTGTGTGTGTGTGCGTGCATGTATGTATGAGTAGGATTATTACGTAGCTTTAACACTGTTTTAGTCATGTCGCTACGATGTCTGCAGTGAGGCAGTTTATAGTGATGTATAGCACTGGGTTATCATGCAGCAGACATGTAGCATGATGTCCCACCCAGTCACATTATCATAACACGAGGCCGACCAGTGTTAACACTAACCTCTGAGCACCAAGCGAGGCAGCTGTTTATTCCAATTCTGTAAGTCATAGGTATGACTCGGTCGGAGTTCGAACCCACGACCTCCCGGTTCCGCGGCGGAGTGGTTTATGTATGTATGTATGTATGTATGTATGTATGTATGTATGTATGTATGTATGTATGTATGAGGATAAACCCAATACCATGAATCGTATTTACCTATTTATAATACCCAAAGGCATATATACTTTTAACCTGGAGACCTAGAGGTAATATCCATTGCCATGCATGGTTTTAACTATAAGGTAATATATAATGCCATGCATGGTTTTTACTAAGACGTAATAGATACTGCCATGTATAGTTTTTACTAAGTGATAATAGATAATGCCATGCATGGTTTTTACTACGAGGTAATAGATACTGCCATGTATAATTTTTACTAAGAGGTAATATATACTGCTATGCATAGTTTTTACTAAGAGGTAATAGATAGTGCTATGCATAGTTTTTACTAAGAGGTAATAGATACTGCTATGCATAGTTTTTGCAAAGAGGTAATAGATACTGATATGCATAGTTTTTTACTAAGAGGTAATAGATACTGCCATGCATAGTATTTACTAAGAGGTAATATATACTGCTATGCATAGTTTTTACTAAGAGGTAATAGATATTGCCATGCATAGTTTTTACTAAGAGATAATAAATACTGCCATGCATAGTTTTTACTAAGAGATAATAGATACTGCTATGCATAGTTTTTTACTAAGAGGTAATAGATACTGCCATGCATAGGTTTTGCTAAGAGGTAATAGATACTGCCATGCATAGTTTTTACTAAGTGATAATAGATAATGGCATGCATTGTTTTTACTAAGAGGTAATAAATACTGCCATTCATAGTTTTTACTAAGAGGTAATAGATACTGCCATGCATAGTTTTTACTAAGAGGTAATAGATACTGCCATGCATAGTTTTTACTAAGAGGTAATATATACTGCCATGCATAGTTTTTACTAAGTGATAATAGATAATGGCATGCATTGTTTTTACTAAGAGGTAATAGATACTGCCATTCATAGTTTTTACTAAAAGGTAATAGATACTGCCATGTATAGTTTTTACTAAGAGGTAATAGATAATGGCATGCATTGTTTTTACTAAGAGGTAATAGATACTGCCATGCATAGTTTTTACTAAGAGGTAATAGATATTGCCATGCATAGTTTTACTAAGAGGTAATAGATACTGCTATGCATAGTATTTACTAAGAGGTAATAGATACTGCTATGCATAGTTTTTACTAAGAGGTAATAGATATGGCCATGCATAGTTTTTACTAAGAGGTAATATATACTGCTATGCATAGTTTTGCTAAGAGATAATAAATACTGCCACGTATAGTTTTTACTAAGCGGTAATACCTGCTGCCATGCATAGTTTTCACAAAGAGGTAATAGATACTGCCATGCATAGTTTTTACTAAGAGATAATAAATACTGCCATGCATAGTTTTTACTAAGAGATAATAGATACTGCTATGCATAGTTTTTTACTAAGAGGTAATAGATACTGCCATGCATAGTTTTTACTAAGAGGTAATAGATACTGCTATGCATAGTTGTTACTAAGAGATAATAAATACTGCCACGTATAGTTTTTACTAAGCGGTAATACCTACTGCCATGCATAGTTTTTACTAAGAGGTAATAGATATTGCCATGCATAGTTTTTACTAAGAGGTAATAGATACTGCCATGCATAGTTTTTACTAAGAGGTAATAGATACTGCTATGCATAGCTTTTTACTAAGAGGTAATAGACACTGCCATGCATAGTTTTAACTAAGAGGTAATAGATAATGCCATGCATGGTTTTTACTAAGAGGTAATAGATACTGCCATGTATAATTTTTACTAAGAGGTAATATATACTGCTATGCATAGTTTTTACTAAGAGGTAATAGATACTGCCATGCATAGTTTTTACTAAGAGGTAATAGATACTGCTATGTATAGTTTTTACTAAGCGGTAATACCTACTGCCATGCATAGTTTGCACCTGGAGGTAATGCCTAATGCCATGTATAAATTTTACCTAGAGGTAATACACCATGCCATGCATCGTCTTTAGTTTGAAGTATAATTCTGAAAGCTAAAATGTGCTTAGATAAATTCAGAAGTTCCAAAACGATGGGACAGATTCATATAAAATACCATGTAACATGTTTATCTCTATTTTCACACCCATGTCCCAAAACTGCTGAAGATATAAAAAAAATGGATATCATATTAACCAAAGTGTGAAACATTACTTCCTGATCTTTCATTCATATGGTCCAGAGAGAGAGAGAGAGAGAGAGAGAGAGAGAGAGAGAGAGAGAGAGAGAGAGAGAGAGGGTGGGGCGGTGAGGGGTCTAACTTTCAACACAGAAGTGCTTATAAAACAACCTTCACCATCGAACGAGTTCAGTGTTGAATTCGAAAAAAAAATGCTGTAATCGGGAAGGTTAAGTGGCTAATTACATCGCTAACTCATTTGGTTGAGTCCAGAATGACACATAATCTAAATCAATCGCTTATTAAATCGCGTTGTCATCATTATTGTCATGTGGATTACTGTTATTAAAAGACATTTTGCGAGTCCTTCTCTTATCTAATTGGCTTACATTAAAGCGACGTTTTCATGGAGTTAATGATTATATTTCCTCTCGTTCTAAAATGTAAAATGGGAGAATGCTTCGAGTTTTGTATCACTTTATATTTCGTGTAGGCTACGATGTATACGTAAAATAACTAAAGACGCGGACATTGAAACAAACACGTATTTTAAACGCAGAAAACCACATGTACATATAAATGTGTGAAACATTTGCATGTAGCAATGAAAACATAAAATCATTATTAAGGCTCAAGAAGTTTGAAACCGTTTTAATTTATTCAATCATTCTATGTTTATTTCATATATTATTAATCGTTTATGATGCTGTGAGTGGTTTTCAATTCTTAATTCATCAATAACACATATTCCGATGATGATGCAAAAACAATATAAGGGATCAATTGAATTTATACAGAAATTATTTCTTTTGAAAGATACATGCATTACACCATGGAGGCACACACACACACACACACACACACACACACACAACATTTACTGTTTTTAAGGCCGCATCAATATCTATTTTGCCGTTCCTATGCAGATAGTACCAGCGATGACGACCTTGACTTAAGTTGCATTCAAATGCTTCCACATGCATTCAAGTCATCCGAATTTTGTTCTTTTGTAATTTTATTGTACTTAAGGATCTCAAGCTTCTGCTACATATATTCTCGATATTAAATCTATAAATATTTTCCTTTTCTGAATCATATTTGATTCTGTCGAAGCAACATAAATCACTGCTTAAAGTACGGTCATTTGTCATATTTAGGCAAGGCGAAATGTCGTTCATGAATATAAAAGTTTCCGCTGTATTACCCGTGCCAGGACCCTTGCTTAGTTCGCTGAAAGAATGCTCGATCGAAATTCGTTAAGAAATAATATAGTGACAACCGTAACGACACGAGTTTATCCTAATACGTCGATTACAGGACCTCAGCATTTGTACCATAATAAGGATATTAATCATGTTCTCGGAATTAATCTGAATGAAGGTGGTGAAGGTAACTCTAATTCTCTCTCTCTCTCTCTCTCTCTCTCTCTCTCTCTCTCTCTCTCTCTCTCAAACCACATATCACCACTTACATACATACACACACACACACACACACACACACACACATACATACATACATACATACATACATACATACATACATACATACATACATACATACATGGGGCCCCGAGTGGCCGAGTGGTCTAAAGCACTCTCCGTTACGGATCACTGCCATCTCACCTCTGTCTGCGTGGGTTCGAGTCTCAGATTCGGCCAATGTGGGTATGTGAAAAAGCTAGGCAGTAGCTTTTCGTGGGTCGATGGTTCTTTCTGATGTTTTCGCCGGTTTCTTCCTCCACCATCACTATTGCCGCCATGTATGCGACATGCACTGCTTTGTATATTGAAGATAACTTCATGCTCTAATTTTAATCCATGTCAGTATTTTATCTTCTATTGTAGAGTAATAGTCCTTATCACGTATCATGCTGAATGTTATTCTAAGTGTAGAGTAATAGTCCGAATTACGTGGCATACTGGATGTTATGCTAAATGTACAGTAATAGTCCGAATCACGTGTCATGCTGGATGTTATTCTTCGTGTAGAGTAATAGTCCATATCACGTGTCAGTTTGGATGTTATTCTAAATGTACAGTAATAGTCAGAAGCACGTGTCATAGTGAATGGTATTCTAAATGTACAGTAATAGTCAGAATCAGGTATCACGTTAATGTTATTCTAAATGTACAGTAAAAAATAGTCAGAATCACGTGTCACGTTAATGTTATTCTACATGTACAGTAATAGCCAGAAGCACGTTTCATGTAGGGTGTTATTCTATGTGTACAATAATAGTCCAAATTACGTGTCATGCTGGATGTTATTCTAAATGTACAGTAATAATTCGAATCACGTGTCATGTTTGATGTTATTCTACGTGTAGAGTAATAGTCAGAAGCACGAGGTAGTCCGGTGTGTAGTGAATAATAAAACACCGGAACTTATAATACCACGTGTTCTAGATCTATTGTTTCTGATTTTTTGGTTTTAAAGTTACCTTGGCGCCATTTTTGTTAAACTAAGCCCATTTTAATGATAGCTGCCATCATTTGCATGTTAAATCACTCATGTTAATGATAGCTGCCATCATTGGCATGTTAAATCACTCATGTTTAGTGATATATTACAATAAATATAATTATTTCTTGGGTTTTGGCCAAAAATAAATATATTTACAATTTTTTTTTTATTGAATGCTGACAACTTTCTTGTCTTATATGTAAAATTTTATATATTGGCAAGTCGACAAAAAAATTAAAATATTGATCAATTGACATTGTTGGGTCTCCATCTTTGTTTACAATGCGTGTGTTTCGTATAGTAGCAGAGTTTATAAACTTCATACCTTTGTAGAACGTCATGACCCATTGTTTCAAACTCTAATTATCTCTCCATAGATATGTAGAGAGGCCCATTTCCAGTAACTACTGCATACACAATCATGAATTTTGACATTTATATCCATTACAAAGTACAACTACACAATATAAAATTAAATCAGGTAAAGTGGACAACTATTGGCTATTATCACAAGAAGTATTTTAGTCCAATTATCTCTCTCTCTCTCTCTCTCTCTCTCTCTCTCTCTCTCTCTCTCTCTCTCTGTATGTATGTATGTATGTATGTATGTATGTATGTATGTATGTATGTATGTATGTATGTATGTATGTATGTATGTATGTATATATATTGATTAATAGTGTTTTACCACAAACAGAGCATCGAAAAAACAGTTACCATGCAGCATTTATATCAGGTGTACGTTTCAATATCCTAAAGTTCTTGTAACAATGTTCTCTATTAACGTGAGTATCCATGTCGTATCGCTGTCGTTTTGGTATTCTTGAAACTCAGTATATAAAGGTATACCCGGATACTTAATTCATAAATATGTACTCATACACTCAGTGTATAAGTGTATACTCGCATACTTAGTATATAAATATATACAGGGATACTCCATCTACAAATGTCTACTCGCATATTCATTTTATAAGCGTATACTCGCATAGTCTTTATATAAATGTATACTGGGAATCTAAGTGTGTAAGTGTATACGCATACTCAGTGTATTAGTGCATACTCGCATACTCATAAGTGTATACTCGCATAATCGGATAATATGTGTATATGAGTTTAATCGTATACTCAATGTAGAGATGTATAATCGGATACTCAGTGAATCGTTGCATACTTGGATGCTCAGTATATAGGTGTATACTCAGTAGAATTATAGAGACGTGTTAATCGTATGTGTGTGAAATACATGGTTTTAAAATTAATTTTATCTCTGTATGTTTTATTTATAAATGTGCAATACTCCATAATTCCAAAACAAACATCATCGTATGAATTATGTGATTGTTCTGCACCACATAACTATAGTTAATATGTAGTACAGTACTCTGTGACGAAAAAGTTTGTTAAAAGTTTCATTAGGTTTTGTAGACTCTTCCTGAAAATAGAAATAGTGTTAGCCATTTTAAAGAAATATTGGTCTTTACAAAATAAACTCGTCAGAAAAAAAAATTCATTACCGTTTGAAATTTCCAGTATAAACAACGACCTAAGATATGTCTGCATAGCATTATGCATAAATATTTGTTATTGATGTAATTAAAATTTGTTTCATTGTATCGTTCCCATTTCGATACATGTAGGTTGACTGTTTAAAGATCAGCAACGCAAGAAGCAGGCGGGTATCGTTTCAGGGCATCTTTTCAAATCATCTTTTCAGGGCTGCAAAATCTTTCAATGTTGCCAAAAGGAATGCTCACATATGTATACCGAAATGAATTCGAATGTTGCACATTTAGGATTTGAAAACGCTGTTTTTGTATCATATGTTGCTTTTGTTGTTGTTGTAAATACTGGACTCACTTATGTTCAGAGTTACCATTTTTGAACATTCGAAACAGGATATTCCGTAGAGCATATACATCGAGTAACAGTGAATACAACACGTAATTATTTATTACATAATATATTGTGACCCGTGTAATGCGTGCAGTACTTTCATTTTATCACACCTTCGTCAGTCATAAAATATCTAAATTTGTTTGATAAATAATGAGCTGGAAAGTATCACGGACATTTTAACATGTTAAGAAAACCAAGTCGGACAGAGTTTAAAGGACATGTATGGGAGACAAGTTTAGCCATGATTCAGTTTCTTTTTCTAGCTGTATGCCCATGTAACTCATTTCTACAGAACACAATGTCAGCTAGTTTAGGTCATATTGAATGAGTAATGCTTTTAGAATAAAGATATTTCATTTATGCCAATGTTTGATTTTGCCACTACGTTTAGACTAGTGCTCCCTTATTGCCATTCAGAATGAAGATCTTAAGCAATAATGCATCATTCAGAGAGATGATGAGAATTCCTCATTTTAGTCATGTGTGTTGAACATGAATTGGAGTAATAATACATTACCGAGTTCATTTTTCAAGCATGTTTGGCTTACATAACATAGATTGGAACACACAAAGAATTTTCAATCCCATGATAGATTTTATTTGTTTGTTTGATTAGGATTTTTAACGTAGCTTTAAAAAACATTCAGTCATATCGCTACGATGTCTGCAGTGAGCCAGTTTATAGTGATTTCTAGTACTGGGGCATCGTGCCGCAGACATGTAGCATGATGTCCCACCCAGTCACATTATCCTTACACCAGGCTGCCCACTAACCTCTTAATGCTGAGCGCCAAACGGGGCAGCTGTTAGTATATTTTTGTATGACCCGCCTGGGAATCGAACCCGCTGCGGACGCTCTAACCACTAGGCCACCGGAGTGGTTAAATCACATGCTATACATTAATCGGATGTAAAATGTAGTCCATTTAGCTCTCCTGAGGTCCGCGTTTCTTATTTTCATAATTACTCCATGACATCACAACGTCTGGATGACGTGTCATCACTAACAGCCACGTAACGCGTAAGCAACGGTTAGAACCTATCGAAAAAGATAGACTTATCAACATTTAACTTTCCTTACAAAATGACAGGGATAATATTAAAAAGAGACAATGCAGATAATTAATTGATTGTTAATAAATATTGTCCAGTGTTAATTCAACACCTATTATTTTGAGGTCATTTGTAACTTACACATCTAAGCAGAGGTTCGTCGGTCAGAAACGTATCAATTCGGAAAAACCACCACGATTACCTTTCATGAAATCGACGTTTTTCAATTCGAATCTGAAAACGTCGATAATGCTCCAAATTACAACACATAATCTGCTCGTGAACATTATAATCTAAAGGATGAGCCGACTTCGAATGTCTTCCTAGAAAAACAACAACAATGTAAGTATTTTGTGTTGTTGCAAATGAAACTAAAACACCGTTATTCGTTCATTTGTAAACGCATGTTTATGGATGTGTGTTTATGTTATTTGTTTGGATCCAATATCGAAAATGTCAATGGCAATATAATCTGCATTACAAATGTCAGCGTAGCTCCCATCCTACAAGTGGTTTCTGACATAACTGCATTTCGCCTTTTTAATAATATTGGTCGTTGGCACAATGATTACATTTCGTTTCTCTCCAGATAACTATTTGTGTTCTCTACAGTTCGTTCGATCTCGTTGAACTGGTATGAGGCAGACATGTTTACACTCCAACAATTACGCGCAAAAGAGTATTATGTCAGTGCTTCGATTAATAAAGAGCGTCAAATGTCCAAACCTCAAACGTTTCTGACACTGATTCAGTCCTTCGATTAATAAAGAGCGTCAAATGTCCAAACCTCAAACGTTTCTGACACTGATTCAGTCCTTCGATTAATAAAGAGCGTCAAATGTCCAAACCTCAAACGTTTCTGACACTGATTCAGTGCTTCGAATAATAAAGAGCGTCAAATGTCCAAACCTCAAACGTTTCTGACACTGATTCAGTGCTTCGATTAATAAAGAGCGTCAAATGTCCAAACCTCAAACGTTTCTGACACTGATTCAGTGCTTCGATTAATAAAGAGCGTCAAATGTCCAAACCTCAAACGTTTCTGACACTGATTCAGTGCTTCGAATAATAAATAGCGTCAAATGTCCAAACCTCAAACGTTTCTGACACTGATTCAGTGCTTCGAATAATAAATAGCGTCAAAATGTCCAAACCTCAAACGTTTCTGACCCTGATTCGGTGCTTCGATTAATAAAGAGCGTCAAATGTCCAAACCTCAAACGTTTCTGACACTGATTCAGTGCTTCGAATAATAAATAGTGTCAAAATGTCCAAACCTCAAAAGTTTTACGGCGGGCACCTAATAAAGAGTCGAATTGACAGTGACCATTTTGTTCCATATATTTGCTCATCCAAATATACAGCCGTGAGTCAGAATTGATGTGAATATAGAGCTTTAACACTAAATGTGCTTAAAGAAAAGTAGGTCACGGTGATCTTTTTTGGCTGTATGGAATTTTCCATTTAGGATGGATATATATATCACATTCCAATGTTATACATGTAACACATCACTAGATAAAAAGAAAGAGATAAGTCGAAATCGATGCATGGTCGTGAAAGCCTGCAGTGTAATAAAAAAAATGCCATCGAGAAGCCGCTTTGCCAATTTCCTGGAATAACTTACAATTATAATTGACTATGTAACTGAAGCGATTTAACGATTCGTTGATGGCAAAACTAATTTACCTCAATTGTACGACAAATGTTGGCTTCAAAAAAGATTCAGTCTAAAATAACGTAACAAAAAATCCTGTATGAAACTAGCATTGCCAGACACACTACAACAGCTATTACACTATACAGTATATATTTACGAATTTTGAAAGCTTTTAACATTCCACGCACACGCAACAAATGTTGTTAATATATGGATTCGCGCTATGATATTGTTTCCTTTCTTAATAGCCTCTGTACGTTGTCCTGTCCGTATATAATTATCTTTGTGTCTTGCTTGTAGTTCTGCAGGTAAGACAGTTGTGATGTCATATCCAATGGTTCTTTTTTGTTTAAACACCTAGTTTTCCTTTATTAATTTATATACATATGTTATTTTCTATTTTTCCTTCTATTTCTTTGTGAGTTCTTTCTTATGGTTGCAACGTCTTTTAAAATAATTTACTTTAATAATTTAAGTTGAATATGAATACGTACAAGGTATAACCAATAAGTCAATTAGATATCGATCGTTTATAATTTTACGTTCTTTGAAGTAGAAACAGAAACAAAAACAACGCTCTGCAAATTTCATGAATCCGGGAACGGACCATACTTGTGTTTGCACGACGTCTTTTTCGCTTTATAGTTAAGTGAATATAATAAACTGCTTAGTCTTTATAAATAAATTTTATATTTAATAAAGACACAATTGTTTAACAAATTTAATTACATTAGATAACTTTAAATATGTATAGTCGTGCAATACATGCAAAATAGCAATCCACCAATCTGAATGCGGGATTCAGATGCCCAAAGACATGGCATAAATTTACCCTCTGCCATAAAAGCATTTTAAGCGCAGTCGCCAGTGTACAACACAGTTCAACTTTACAACGTGAAATCGGTGGATAAATACCTTTAGGAATAATGCAAGATTAATTTTGGTTTGACTAATTTTATTATAAATACCTATAGGAATAATGCAAGATTAATTTTGGTTTGACTAATTTTATTATAAATACCTATAGGAATAATGCAAGATTAATTTTGGTTTGACTAATTTTATTTCTAAGTACCGATGACGAGATTTGGTGGCTGTACCTACCTGATCTTTTGCTTTGTTCAACATTTGTTATTAAGTAAAGGAGCGCCGCATTTTCTTATCTTTTGAAATACATTGGATCCTTTATTGGAAATGACAACTATGTCCACTTACATTTATTATTATTATTATTATTATCATTATTATTATTATTATTATTATTATTATTATTATTATTATTATTATTATTATTATTATTATCATTATTATTATTATTATTATTATTATTATTATTATTATTATCATTAGTATTATTATTATTATTATTATTATTGTTATTATTATTATTATTATTATTATTATTATTATTATAATTATTATTATTATTATTATTATTATTATTATTATTATTGACTGAAACAACATTAGTAATTGAACCTCATAAATGCACAAAGAAAAGTAATACAACATTAAAATTTCAATCAGTTTGGTTGATAATGATTTTATTATTAAAGCTTTCAAAGCAATGCTTGTGATTGTTGGACACCTTACCTCTATAACGCATCAGTTCCAGTCACTCATTTTATTGTTTACTTCACTATTTTATTATGATCCATCCATTTTACATTCCTTTCCTGCTGTATTATTGACCACCCATATTATATTCCTTCCCTGCTGTATTAGGGACCACCCATATTATATTCCTTCCCTGCTGTATTAGGGACCACCCATATTATAGTATGTACCTGCTGTATTAGGGACCACCCATTTTATATTTCTTCCTTGCTGTGTTAGGGACCATCCATATTATATTCCTATCCTGCTGTATTAAAGACCATCCATAGTATATTCCTTTCATGCTGCATATGGTCACATAAACATGGTTCCATTTTAGAATGGATTCTTTATAGACCTGATCATAATATTCTACTGTCCACCCTTGTATCGCACGAACTTGCATCAGATCACCTATGCATTATATGCCATCTGGACGTATCAGTCCCTAACCTTCCACCTTTATTTGCTACTAAAAAAAACCTCCGAATGATAAATAGAACCAAACTAATGCAAACCTAACAACATGGTTATCTCCTACATCAGAACAACTCGATAACTGGCTGCGTGCATTGCTTGAAAAACATGTCTGAGCCATCAAGTGCAGAGTATCAATTCAAAAGTGTTCTCCGTGGTATGTCAGTGTTAAGGTCAGCTTTGCACTGCTAAAAATGACCACCGTAAAGCGAGGATGTTTTGGCTTGCCACCAGACTCACTATTCATAAACAAAATATATGAAGCCGCTAAGAAGAACACACAAACATAGTCCATTTAGTCAAATAATCCAATTACAGTACTAAAATCACGGAGAGTTCCAGCTGCAAAGATCTCTTCGAGATAACAAGCAAATTAATGTCAAGGAACAAATGTTCACCACTTCCAACTACCTTTTCTCCTATAAATCTTCCGGACCTGTTTACACATTTCAATTGACTCGTCGTCACCATACAGTTCCGATACTAAATTTCAGCGATCACCGTTAGCAGCACTTGAACCTGTCTCAATGGATTTAGTACGGACAATCGTGATGGAGAGTGCACCAAAGGCATGTGAACATGATCCAATCCCAACGTCACTGCTGCTTGAGGCTTACATTCAATATTGCCTTCCTTAATTGATGTTCTTAATACATCTCCTTCATCCGGGGAATTCCCATCATTTTTTAAATAAATATCATTGCAAAGCCTATTCTTAAGAAACCATCACTCGACCACAACGATTTAAATAACTACCGCCCAGTACTAATCTCCTGTTCATATACACAGTCTTAGAAAAAGTTGTTCTAACCCAACTTGTATCTCATCTGAACTCAAGCAACCTACAGTCTGCAAATAGGCCTTACCACAGTACTGAAACTACTCTTCCGTGAGTATAGTTAACGACATTCTTTCTGCTTTGGATAGCGGAGAGATTCGTATTCATCCTCCTTGATTTGTCTGCCGCATTTGATACAGTATACCATGATATATTACTTTCGCCGTTTCCAGCATGTATTTAGCATTCACAATACAGCCCCTTAATGTGGTTCAAGTCCTATCGAATGAACAGAAGAAAACTCGTATACGTAAATGGAAAAGATTCAAGCGCACCAGTTGATATATGTTGTGGTGTTCCACATGGGTCTGTTCTTGGACCTGTTCTCTTCATTCTATACACTCAGCCGCTATTAAGTGTCATAGATCTTCATCCAGCAATTGCATGCTGATGACACCCAAATATACAAGTTTAACCACCCGACTGAAGTTGATGCTACCATCCAAGGAATAGAGAGATGCATTTATTTTATGTGAAATCATGGATGACATATAACAATCTACAGATGCATGATGATATAACTGAAGAAATTATGATAACAACGAAATGACTTTCTCATTCACATCGTTTACCTCAAACAATAAATAGCAACACCAACATTAAATTCATACAGTCAGTACAAAACCTAGGTGTTGCTCTGGACAGTACTCTCACAATGCACGAACATGTCATGAATATATGCAAGGCTGCATATCTTGAGCTAAGATGTATCATCTCCATTCGCAAATATATTTTTCCGTTGATGCCACTAAACCACTTGTGTGTTCATTAATACTTTCAATACGAGACTATTGTAACTCATTTATCTGGTTCGTATCAATATCTTCTCCAGAATCTTCAAAAAGTTCAATACACAGCTGCTTGGATCATCCGTAGAGTACCACGATCAGAGAACACCTCCCCGATTCTCTGTACCCTATACTGGTTATCTATTCGATCTAGAATCAAACGCAAAATTTGTTCTCTGTGCTACGTTTCACTGCCGGACTCCAATCCAACCAACCTATCTGGCCTCGCCCATGTGTACACACCAGCAAGAGGCCTACGCTCCTCTTCTGACTATCGAATATTCATTATTCCCACTATGAAAACGAAGTCATATGGACAACGTTCTTTTACATACCAGGGCCCAGCAATGTGGAAAGAAATGCTCATTGAAATTAGACACAAAGACACAGTGATCCCTTTCAAGAGAGCTGTTAGAAACGTTTCGAATGCAAGAACATACTTAAAGACATAATAATGTTTCTAACATTAAATATTTTCAGGACTTTTTATGTTTTCTAATTTTATAGTGTTTCGTTTTTTTGTAGTCATATCATTATAGATGTTGTAAAGCGCTTTGAGCTTCTAAAGATTAGGCTCAATACAAATTCCGCATTATTATTATCATTAGTAGTAGTAGTAGTAGTAGTAGTAGTAGTAGTAGTAGTAGTAGTAACATCAGTAGTAGTATGGAACCATCCATGTTATATTCCTTTCTTGCTCAAATAGGGTCCACCATTATTATATTTGTTTCCTGATGTATTAGGGACCATTCATATTATATTTGTTTTCTGCTGTATTAGGGACCATTCAGATCATATTTGTTTCCTGATGTGTTAGGGACCATTCATATTATATTTGTTTCCTGATGTATTAGGGACCATTCATATTATATTTATTTATTTATTTCCTGATATATTAGGGACAATTCATATTATATTAATATCCTGCTGTATTAGCGACCGCTCAAATTATATTCCTTTTCGGTTGACTTAGGAACAATTAATATTGTTTTCATTTCCTACTATATATGGAGCCATCCATATTTTATTTATGTCCTGCTGTATTAGGAACTATCTGTATTATATTCCATTTCTGCTATGCTAGGGGATATATCTATATCTATATATATATATATATATATATATATATATATATATATATATATATATATATATATGTATATATATATATATATATATATATATATATATATATATATATATATATATATATATATATATATATATATATATGTATATATATGACCATATATATTGTATTCCTTACATCATATGGACCATCCGTATTATATTCCTTTCCTGCTGTGCTAGTGATCATCCATACTGTATTAATTTCTTACTGTTCCTTACATATTGTGTTCCTTCCCTGCTGTATATGGGACCATCCATATTATATGCCGTCGAACAGCACGCTCACTATTGCTTAAATCTCATCACTCCTTTTGTATCATTTAATATTTTCATTATAACTGTTCGACGACATTTCCGCTGTTATAGAGGCACGAATGGTAATGCCCAAAATATAAATATCATTAAGTGTTTTTTTGTTTTAAATTGAATTACATCTGATTAAAAATAGAACGTCTTCCCATTTTTATTTTGGTTCTAAGTATAGAATTTGACAACAGACCTAGAGCCCAAAATGCCAAATCACGAAATGAAATGAGTAGTCAAGTCCGAATAATCGGCTCTTCGCGGCATGGCTGAAACAGAGTTCAAATGTACATGTCAGAATGTTGCGAATTGGAAGAATAATTGTAATGTCAGAAGTCAGACACCTAGACACGCTTTCCTTTGATTATCTACTTTATATATATATATATATATATATATATATATATATATATATATATATATATATATATATATATATATGAACGTTACATTTGCACAATTTCTATGTTGTCTTCTTTATTCATTCACTAATTTAATTGGTTTCCAAGGTTATTGTGCACCACATTATCCTTGTTGTTATAGACCACATTACCCTCGTTGTTATAGACCACATTACCCTCGTTGATGTAGATCACATTAACCTCGATGTTATAGACCACATTATCCTCGTTGTTGTACACCACATTATCATCGTTATTGTCCACCACATTATCCTCGTTGTTGTACACCACATTACAATCGTTGTTGT
This sequence comes from Unio delphinus, assembly GCA_029339505.1. Taxonomy (NCBI): domain Eukaryota; kingdom Metazoa; phylum Mollusca; class Bivalvia; order Unionida; family Unionidae; genus Unio; species Unio delphinus. Next base: position 2,521,322 of record JAQISU010000064.1, read on the forward strand.
ACACGACATTATCCTCGTGCACGTAGACCACATTACCGTCGTTGTTATAGACCACATTACCCTCGTTGATGTATATCCCATTAGCCTCGATGTTATAGACCACATTATCCTCGTTGTTGTACACCACATTATCATCGTTATTGTCCACCACATTATCCTCGTTGTTGTACACCACATTACAATCGTTGTTGTACACGACATTATCCTCGTGCACGTAGACCACATTATCCTTGTTGTTATAGACCACATTACCCTCGTTGTTATAGACCACATTACCCTCGTTGATGTAGATCACATTAACCTCGATGTTATAGACCACATTATCCTCGTTGTTGTACACCACATTATCATCGTTATTGTCCACCACATTATCCTCGTTGTTGTACACCACATTACAATCGTTGTTGTACACGACATTATCCTCGTGCACGTAGACCACATTACCCTCGTTGTTATAGACCACATTACCCTCGTTGATGTAGATCCCATTAGCCTCGATGTTATAGACCACATTATCCTCGTTGTTGTACACCACACTATCATCGTTATTGACGACCACATTATCCTCGTTGATGTTGACCACATTAGCATTGTTGTTATAATCTCATTATCCTGGTTGATGTAGACCACATTAGCCTCGATGTTATAGACCACATTATCCTCGTTGTTGTACACCACATTTTCCTCTTAGACGTTGTCCACATTATCCTCGTTGATGTAGACCACATTACATTCGTTATTGTATTATAAATATAGCCCTCGTTCTTGTAGTCCACTTTGTTCTGGTTGTTTTTAGACCACATTTCACTCGTTCTATACTACATCGTTGTTGTAAGCCGCATTTCACTCATTCTATACTACATTGCCATCGTTGTTGTAAACTTGCATTATCATTGTAATTAAAATTGTCATTATTGTTGTAAATTACATTACATCAATGTAGCTTGAAAATAATTTGCTTACGGTTTTATTAGATAACCGGCAAAAGTTGTGCCAGCAAATGTGAATAAATGTTTGGTTTTTATTCGGTTCATAAGAAAAGTTGTATAGATGGCCTGCCCAATAGTATTGCTAGCAGTCTTAATGAAGAAATAAATTATTATTTTAAACTTATCTAAACGTGGTTAGGAGTTATTCGCCAAATTACACTAACTAGTACGTATTGTATTTATCAACACCTTTTTTGAATGGGCTTAACAATTAAAAAGAACTACTATTACTATTAATAATACTGTAATAATAATAATAATAATAATAATAATAATAATAATAATAATATCAATAAAAACAACAACAATAATAATAATATCAATAACAACAACAACAATAATAATAATAATAATAATAATAATAATAATAATAATAATAATAATAATAACAACAATAATAATAATAATAATAATAATAATATAAACAACAACAACAATAATAATAATAATAATAATAATAATAATAATAATAATAAATATCAAATAACTAAATGTTTAAAATGGTTGTGAAAACAAGCATGACTTTGGCAATGCGTTATAAAAAAAATTGATCATGGGTATGTGCATGCAAGCTTTATTAACTTTACAGTTTATGGGAATGTTAGACTCGAGAAAGAACCTTACTTTTAAACTAAAGACATCCGAGAAAAGATTGTAAAATTTGGTTGTATTGGCGGAAACTAAAAGATGAAATCTTATAATCTCAGTAGTAAACCATTAATGTAGGCGGGGAGTCCAATTAAATTCCAGTAACACTTGAACTAGTATCAACGGCATATCAAAAGACACTGTTTGATATCGCTAGTAAAATGGAAGATCTTATCATACTCACTCACAGGTTTACAAATTAAATGACCTATTATATTCAATGCAGCATTTTACATTCACATTTCCCATAATAATGAATTTGATTCTTCTCGCACCTGTTAGCGAGAATATTGTTGTTCAAGAAAAAGTAGGGTTAACTAGACTTGTACCGTGATCCGTTTTCGTGTCGGTCTTATCTGTATTCGCATCTGCCTCTGAGCTGTTTCACTGTGTTTAGGTGTGACCCTCTCGATTTATCAGTCCTAATTTGACAGGTTCCTTTATACATGTATATAAAGTAGAGGAAGTCTTGGGCTCGTTTCTACGAGCCTCTGCTAAATCAAGTCACCTGTGGTCTGAAAGATAAGCATCAAGAAAATCAACTTTTTGCTGTTATCTAAAAGAAAAGTCGCGGCTGAACGAAATATGAAAATAAGATAGTTTTGGGGTGTACTTTGAGTTGGTGTTTATTTTTCGTTAAAGTGAGAGACTATAATGAGTAAATCTAACCATTTGCCGAAATATGTATGTATGTATGTATGTATGTATGTATGTATGTATGTATGTATGTATGTATGGATGGATGGATGGAGGGAGGGAGGGAGGGAGGGAGGGAGGGAGGCAGGCAGGCAGGCAGGCAGGCAGGCAGGCAGGCAGGGATGGATGGATGGATGGATGGATGGAGGCAGGCAGGCAGGCAGGCAGGCAGGCATGCATGCATGCATGCATGCATGTATGTATGTATGTATGTATGTATGTATGTATGTATGTATGTATAGGGACTAGGAGCACTACAGCACAATATTGACTATACAGTGTCAATATATTTTGTTTGTCACAAACATGAAATAATACAATTTGCAAAGAAATGTTTTAGTATATAAACCCTTCCAAATTAAAAAACAAACAATCACACTTGATAAAAAATGGAGATTAAACATTTCAAAAACTGATAAAATGTACGCAAATAAAATATTAAGGTAACGAATATAAAAATTTGAAGAAAAAACTTTTAATTATATTTTATTACGGCATTATTTCAAAAAGTGTTTTGCCAATAGTACTGACCACACCGATTATCTATCACATTATATTTTCATTTGATAAATTCAGAGCACCAATGTCTGATGCATCTGCCCTTTCATTACCACTCATGTGACAAGACAACCAAAATACAAATTACTAATTTGGGTCGTTATGAGCAGACCATATTTGATTTTGATTTGTGATTATACAGGATTGTTAAATTAAAGCTTTTGTAAGATTTTCTCTGTGCAAAATATATCCGAAAAGATGACATGTTTTATTTTCAATGTATCTAAATATTTCAACGATTGGGCCTAGTTATATGTTATGGGATTAAACGGAGGCTTTATCAGGAAATGAGATCGAGATGGTATAGTTAGGTGTTGCAACTTCAGATGCATCCTTATCTCTACAAGGAAGCTGGATTAGAACGTGGCTTTCTAGTAGGTAGAACGTTGTCATTGGAAACGCAATATGTCCCTTGATCTAAGGTTAAAACATGGACATTGATCACTGTTAATTGTAAAACTTTCGTCATCTAAGGTTAAAATATGTACATTGGTAAATTAGAACATGGTCATTGGTAAGGCATAACGTTATCATTGGACAGGTAGAAGTTCATTATTCATAAAGTGGATTCGAACGTGGTCATTGGTAAGTCAGGAGATGGTTATTGGGAAAGTAGAACATGGTCATTGGTAGCGAAGAGCTTGTTCATTGGTGCAGTGGGTCGTGCTAATCGGCTAGGTAAATCTTGTCCAGCATTTACGTAGAATGTCTGCTTTCACGAAGCATAACGTGATCATTTGCTACATAGAACATTGTCATTGGTTAGACAGTGGTCGTTGGTAAGATACAACGTGCTTCCTGACAAGATTAATTTTGGTCATTCGTTATATGGGTTAGACAGTGGTCGTTGGTAATATATAACGTGCTTATTGACAAGATTAATCTTGGTCATTGGTAAGGCGAGTCAGAGCGAAGCTATTGGCTAGGCAGAACGTAGTCCATAGCAGTGTCATACATGGTCTTTGACAAAGTGTAACGTGGTCTTTGGCAAGGTAGAGCTTGATCATTGGCTCGGTATAACCTAGTAATTGAAATGGTACAGTAGAACGTGCTGACCGACAGGGTAAAATGTGGTCACGGGCAAGGTAGAACTTGGTCACTAGTAAAGTAGAACTTGGTCACTGGTAAGGTAGAATATGATCACTGATGGGTAGAACGTGGTGATTGGCACGGACAAATTTTGCAACTGGCAAGGTAGAACTTAGTCACTGTTAAGGTAGAATATGATCACTGACGATTAGAACGTGTTGCTTGGCAAGGTAATATTTAGCAACTGGCAAGGTCTGCAATTAGCATGGTTAGCATACAGTATTGATAAGATAACCACAATTAGCATGGTTAGCATACAGTATTTACAAGATATCTGCAATTAGCATGGTTAGCATACAGTATTGATAAGATAACTACAATTAGCATGTTTAGCATACAGTATTTATAAGATAACCACAACTAGCATGGTTAGCATACAGTATTTATAAGATAACCACAACTAGCATGGTTAGCATACAGTATTGATAAGATAACCACAATTAGCATGGTTAGCATACAGTATTGATAAGATAACCACAATTAGCATGGTTAGCATGCAGTATTTATAAGATAACCACAATTAGCATGGTTAGTACACCGTACTTACAAGAATACCACAATTAGCATCATGGTTAGAAAACCACGCGTATTTTGTCTGCACAATTTGCAGATCGATTAGAATACAATATGTACCGTATCTGCAGAATTAACATCGTGACGAGCATACAGTTTGAACATACTTATTATTTACATTAGGATAATGCCACCAGGTCTACTTCTAAACTTATACAAATACTTCTGTATCTTCTGTGTGTGTGTGTGTGTGTGTGTGTGTGTTCTGAACAAGACGAAACAAATAAATCAGCTAAGAAAATGTAGTTCTTCATTTTTTTAATACTGAGCCTAGTTGTACGGCCTCCTCATAAATGACAAAAGCAGTGCAAAATAAGCAAGGTGTCTCTCATACGGAACAGTTTTAATACCAGGAAATATACCATCATGCCTCTTTTTTACGCACTGTGTTTCAATTACTAAACGTTTATGAGGATTTTGGGTTAGATTTTGCCTACATTCCACGGACTATGGATCAGCCATTGCCCATCTGAAGTGTTTTTTTTTTGTTTTTAAAACGTTTTTCAGAAAATGATCCATGAAATAATTTAGAACAGTTTAGTTTTGTAAAGCAGCAATATTATTCAAAGATATGTCTCTTAAATTCGATTGCTTTCTAAATTGTGATGAAATATCTACTGCATTAAATAGTTTAACCTTCACAGTGATACAAAATGATAAACTTGTTATGACAAGCAATCAAACGTCTAGCGAGGATCATCATAGAGATTTACATGTCTGTATAACTAATCCACGCACTACCAAACGGATTAGAGCCAATTAAAGGGAAAATATTTAATTTAATCTTTCAAAAATAAAGCAATAAGATAGGAGACAGACGAATGACTATGTGTGTCAATATTTCAAACTTTTGCTATAATTTCGAGAAACATAGGCGGTTGTCCTTTGTAGATAATTTAATGTCCAGACGTATGTAAAGCATACAATTTGAAAATAAAGAGAGAATTCTTTCTAACAATTTATTTCTTTCATTTATCAGACGTAATATTTACGAACAAAGAGACATCGGCGACAATCGACAACAATATTTCTTTATGTCAAGCTTAGTAGATATGTACAACAATTTAAAATGTCGTTAAATGAGATGAAGTTTACTTAGAGGTCAAAATGAAAGTTTAATCCTTTTCTAATATAGTCATAAATGTCTTCTTTATTCGGAATAAAAATATTGTTTTCTTTGATGACTCTTCACTTGATTTCAGCTCCAAGACTTTTATTTTGAATTCCTGGGATGAATTTATTCTATACGTTATCAAAGACGTCTTTGCGTAAATTCCTGGAACAATTACCCCCTTCAAAGAAGCTATTGAAATGGTAATAAATGCTGATGTACCCCCTCCGGTTCTGAAACCAGTGGTGTCTCCTGAATGCTCTAAGTACTTCTAGCTTCAAGAATATCAGCACCGGGCATTTACATAACGTAGTTTATAATAATCAAAGCCATTTAAGTTACCATAAAGAACATGTTGTGTGTTCAGTATGATTTAATATTAACATAAGGAGGTAAACTTACAATGAACATGGAAAAGCGTATATTTTGATTTTAGTTACGATTTTGGCGGCACTTTTATTATATCATTTTATGTCATTTTGAGGAAATGGAAAAAATGTCTTTCCCAAGGACACGTATAGACAAGCTGACCTGGACAGGTCAGCGCTGATGTCGAATCCGCCTGCCTTTGATAATAATAATAATGGAGACTCCTTACTGACCATAGTTCTCAAAAATAATAATGCATTTGGTAATGTGTTAGGTTTTAGAAGAATTATGGTATTTAAGTCCTAAAGGTATAATTGAAGTGTTGATGTGTGTTGGATTAAGTACAGTTTGCGTTTACTGCAATATAGATTCAAGAAAAATGATGTTTCTATTTTAAACAGCGCTAAAGAAAAAAAGAATCACAAAACTTCACCTACTCCTAATATAAATTTTAGCGTAGAAGTGTGATAAACAGTTAATTGTTTATACCGGGATACATAATCTTTGATATATATGGTAATTGTCCTTTCGTCCTGCGTATCATATATATATATATATATATATATATATATATATATATATATATATATATATATATATATATATATATATATATATATATATATATATATATATAAGTGAGTGTGAGCCATCTATCCGGCTCCCAAGTCAACAAATTTTTATTTCTGTGCGGATGAATTATGTACGATTTGTTATTCTGGGCTACTCGTTCATTTTAAAGTGTACAATAGTGGATCGTTTGTTTCCTTTGTTTTTATTTAAGTGTCTAATTAACCTGAAAACTATCTTCAAAATCAAGGTAAGTTTGAAGATTGAAAAGAATTTACAGACAGTTGTAATATAACATGTGATTATTAACAGATATACTCTCTAGCCAACGTAAGAATTCGACAACCGTCTATTAATGCATAATCTTGTCCAGGTCTGAAAGTAATAGAGTAAGAACGGGTAATTGGTTGAAGTAACAAATCAATTTTTGTAATATGTAACGCTAATAGAAATAAGAAGAAACACGAGCATAAGGAAAGCACAAAGACGGTCTAAATTAGAAGACGCCAAAGAACTATTTCTAATTAAAGATTAATTTTGTGCTTAATGTCATAAGTCAAAATCTAGTCTTGTTGGAGCCAAATTTTCATCATAAATAGTTACTTTCGTTGTTGTCTTCACCTTTACGAAATATAGTGTCTGAAAAGTGAATGCATTTCCAAATCTAAAATTAGATTTTTTATTTTATGTGACCAAAGACTCCTTCCATCCGCTTTAGGCAGCAGTTGTTAGTTAAGTATGAAGTGATTTCAGATATATTGTATTGTAAGCATTGTTGTGAGTGATTTCAGATGTGGCGTGGAAATTGTAATTTCCCTCATGCATTTTGTCACCCTCCAAAATGTTCAAGCTTAAAACTAATTAACATTTAGCACCAATTCTATTATTTGCTCTTTCTTTTCCTGTGTAAACATGACGTTCTTGTGCTAAGCAACATGATAATCATCGTTATGTTAATCGTAGATATCTAACCTAAATCTGTCTTGCTATGTTTGAATAAAAAAAAAAACTGTATGCCAAAGTAAAATTGACTTTGACAAGATTTGAAGGGTGCTTACTTAGATTAAAATCAATGCAATGTTTATAATTCAAAACATGATAAGAAAATTAAACGATGGGAGAAAATTGTATTGTCACAATGACGATGTTGCTTTCGTCGTCACAGTAGAAATATTACTTTTGGACTTCTTTCTTTTTCCATTAGGAAATATGTCTGTCCTTATGTATGGTCAAACCTATATTCCTATATTTAGGCCAACTCTCTCTCTCTCTCTCTCTCTCTCTCTCTCTCTCTCTCTCTCTCTCTCTCTCTCTCTCTCTCTCTCTCTCTCTCTCCACATCAGGAAATACAGATCGTAAACTGATTAAACAGTAGACCTTACAGTGTACATATTTATACAACTATAGACCTTCCAGTGTAGTATTTGTACAACTGTAGACCTTCCAGTGTACATATGTGTACAACTGTAGACCTTCCAGTGTACATGTTTCGACAAATATAGACATTCCAGTGTACGTTTTTGTACAACTATAGACCATTCTGTATACATAGTTGTACAACTGTAGACCATCCCGTGTACATATTTGTATAACTGTAGACTTTCCAGTGTACATATGTGTACAACTGTAGACCTTCCAGTGTACATATTTCGACAAATATAGACCTTCTAGTGTAAATATGTGTACAACTATAGACCATCCTGTGTACATATTTGTATAGCTATAAAACATTCTGTGTACATTTGTGCAATCAATGGTGTACCTTCAAGAAATGTCCCCAGAATGAATTCCAAACAGCAAATGCATGATTCAGTAATTACCTTTTTAATAAATAATTGTTTATATGAATTATGAAGTTGTCAATTATTGAACAAAATGAACTAAATTTTACCTTTAAACTTATTTTGACTACAATAATAGGCATTAACACCGAAATCTATTTAGTTCCTTACCTATTGTCAGCATCTTTTTTGTGTGAATTCAAGGTGTTGTTTTTAATAAGTTTATTTGTTATATAATATTGTGAATCGCTTCGAGCTTCTACAGATTAGACGCTGTATTAAGACCGCTTTAATAATAATAATAATAATAATAATAATAATAATAATAATAATAATAATAATGATAATAATAATAATGATAATAACAATAATAATAATTTTAATAATAATAATAATAATAATAATAATAATAATAATACTTCTTCTTCTTCTTCTTCTTTATTATTATTATTATTATTATTATTATTATTATTATTATTATTATTATTATTATTATTTGTAGTAGTAGATGTAGCATGACCTGTTGATATAAGTATTGTATCCTGGTTTTGTTACGCATTTGTAAGGTGGAAAAGCTCGCAAATAAATATAGCAAATATATTTTAATAGCACTTTAAACTCGCAAAATCGCGTTTGAACCCAGTGGATAAATCAGACGCTGATCGGTGTTGATTGCAAATCGAAATAAGGTGACAGCCGAAAATAAAATTCAGCATCTGTCAGTGAACTGCAAGATTGTCAAGACCACACCAACATTTGCGTTTTTTTTCAGCAACTCTCTCTCTCTCTCTCTCTCTCTCTCTCTCTCTCTCTCTCTCTCTCTCTCTCTCTCTCGTTCCTTCAATCGAATCAGTTTAGCCTCTGTTGTCATGTTCAAATATGTTGCAATACTTATATTATGTAGGGATAGGGCTAACTTGAGTTGTTTGAAATTGTGTCTAATCTCATTGCATCATCAGGTGACAATGAAGTATATTTAAATAATCGTGCTTAAAATAAAATAAAGAACGAAATAAAATAAGAATGACACATTGTTACAAGTGCAACTCAAAATCATTAAACTCTTCATCCAAAACGATGTTGCTCTCTGAAGTGTTTCCCATATAATTGTAATATTTATACATTACCTCATCCGTAATACTACCAATCAGCGCATACAATGTGCTAACAAAAATAAAAATACAGTCATTCTTTTCGATAAAGAAGAATGCATTATATGTAGACACAACATTCGTAAAATGTATTTGAAGTAAACTTATTTTAAATGTCGTCACTTCTCTCGTTTAATATAGTAATGCAGCTTTTAACTGCATTAACACATTATAGAGAAAACTCAAGGAGATTGTATCATTACAATAACTATATTTTTTAAAAGTCTACGTTTATTTGGAGTGGCTTCGCAGCTGGTAAAAAGTGCAGTGTTTTCTCTTGGAATATTTTCTACCTAATCTTAGATATTCTGATGAATAAATATGCTTGTTTATTTATCTTGGGATTATAATTGATTTAGTAAAATATTCTGTAGATAGGATGCGTTGAGACAAGGTTTCTTTTCATGTTTTAAATTTGCCATTAGATAATACAATTTCTTTTCTGTCGAATTTCAAATTTAATCTAGCTGCATATGATATCGACGTAAAAATATCCAACTGTCCAAGACATATTTACTACTAATTTTTTTTCTTCTTCCGATTTCAAGTAAGACAGCAATTCATCGGTTACTTTAGAACGAGTCTGACTATTGCGTTGTTTATCGTTTGCGCCAGTTTTGCAAGTTTTATCTGCTTGATTACTTGATAGCATTTCTAAACTAAATATGACATATGGCCTTCATGAATTCAGTTTCAATTTGCAGAAAAGATTTTTACCAACTTTTTCCTTTCTGCTGAAACACTCCTATATTAATCATGTGGACAAAACTAATGTCGGACACAATCACGCATGGCCAAGGGACCAACGTTTCATACTTTTTTTCATATCGTACCATCTTGATATGGTCCCAATCATTTTTTGATACTCCATACTTTAAACGTTTGTTTCTTTTAATGATACCATCCCTGGACCTTCTCGTCGGAAATTACAATCGTGACTGGTAAAACGTTAACCTGACTAAAACGCATATTTTAATTTACTAATTTGTGTCATCAGTGTGGATCGTTCAGTAAAAAAATCTTTTCGGGAATTTGAACACACAACACACGCACACACGCACGCTCGAGCGTGCGGGCTAGTGTATACATATCTTGCCAATGAGTAAATATAATTGTTTATCAGATTCAGGCACTCGTGGTGCTGGAATGTGTATGAATATGACAAGCATAAATAGTAATGTATTAGATAGTTCAGTCTCGTGGCACTCACGGATCTGGAAAGCATATGAATATGGCAAGTCTAAACGCATATGACCTAGCGATTTCAATTTATGAAGATAGAATACCAGGCTAAAAAGACAACGATCCGCGGTTTGCGAGCTCCAGTTATCTTGTCTTGAATATTTTTCTATTTAGAAACTTTCCAATTAATGGAAAACAAATCCGATACTTAGCCATGTTGGAAGCTGCAATCGACGGTCCATAATTGCAGAAAATTACCCATAAGTGGCGTAATCAAGCAGGATTAACTGATATAAAGGGGACAGAAAGAAGTTTTGATGAGGGTCTTACAAACGTGGCCCTTAATTAGCCAATATAAGGGACAATTCCTCATCACGCGGATTGCTTCGATTCTCTAAAATTGCAGTTTGAATAAAGGACTCGACACTAATGCAGAATGAATTGGAACAATCAGTGTAATTCAGAGAGATGATGGCCAGAAATATAACTTCTTTGGAGAAAATTTCTATGATGAGTTCTCCATCAAATATCCTTATCATTTCAACATCAAGATGCACTGTACACTAAAGCGTTAAATACAAACTATGACACATTTTCTGTGATGAAATACAAAATTTGACAGAGACAGTATAACTTAGCAAGAATGTAACTAATATAATCAAATGTTTTCTTGATACACGACATGCCCTATATTTGTATTGTTACAGAGCGTCATGAAATAATCATCTGGATAAGGTTTTGACAAACACTTTTGGACGTCGGTAAGCAACAATCTTCAATTGTACACTCAGTTGTGTGTGTGTGTGTGTGTGTGTGTGTGTGTATTCCGGACTGTACTCTTGAAAAATTGTACTAAAATATTTTCTAAGATAATAGATTTCTCCTTAGTTATCAAATTTCTACTCTGTTTGTATCCTTCCTACCACACATTTTGGTGTTAACGACAAATGTCGTTTTCAACACCGCTTCGGATGCGGGAGGTCGCAGGTTCGAATCCTGGCCAAACTCAAACCAAAGACGTATAATCATAGTACTAGGCTCGCAGCATTTAGAGCTTATTGTTGGGACTGGTGTCAAGATAATGTGACTAAATGGGACATCATGTTACATGTCTGCATCACGATGCCCCAGTGCTAGACATCACTATAAACTGCCACACAGCAGACATCGCAGCGATGTGACTGAAAATTGTTAAAGCTAAGTTAAAAAATCTAACACACGCACACACACACACACACACACACACACACACACACACACACAAACAAACACACACATCGCATAATTTTATCTATGATAGACTGTTCTCCATCTTGTTTGCTCAGATAAAACTCAATTGTGGGACTAAACGTTTGTAACTGTCACTTTTCAGTATGAACAATTATTGCATATACTTGTAATTTTCTATCATGGTTAGCAGATTACAGATTCAATATAAAAATATGTACATTATTATCATTTTTGTCTATAAAAAATCCCTTTTTCACAAGTTACTTTTTCTTTCTTATTGGCTGCACATTTTCTTTTCAAAATAAACAATCAGATCTACGAACGTTTTGTTCTTCTGAATTATATGAAAAAGTTATTTATCCTTATCTAAGCGATGTCACCTTTTATCCTTTTCGGCTATATAAAACGCCAACCCTACTAATTGGTGGAACAGATTTTAATTTAAAACGGAATAAACCAACTCAATTAAAGCAAAACCCGTCAATTTAATGATGACGAATGGTCGATCTGGCACATGATAGGCATTTGTAGCCTCTGGAATGATGGCTCAGTCCGATAAAGTAGGTAGGGCGATATCTACGTTTGATGACCTCTAAGATCAACCATTTGCAGGTGTCTTATACAGCTCAATCGGAAAGGATGCAAATTAATGACAACGCTAGGCTTATAACAAGGACTGACAAAGTAATTCATATAAATGTTTTGTGTTATCACTACCATCAACATTATGCTTGTAATAAACGCTACACAATTTTGTACATACAGTTTTATTGCAATGTGATTACGTAACGAGGATGCCTCGTACAATGGTTTATCGTATACATTCAATGTTGCTCTAAATTGTTATTACAGGAATATTGTCGACACGAGTTCTACAGACAAACAAAACTTACATCATTTCCCTAAGGAGGATCATCAACATTGATATTACTACTGACTACTATTATTCGCAATTTTGTTTATTTTAAGAAAAGATTTTGATTTTTTTTATTCAAGAAAAGATATTATTTATTTATTTATTTATTTTGATGACTAACTCATTCGTTCCATACATTGTTGAACCAGCCTATCTCATCTTTCACACACACACACACACACACACACGTACGTACGTACGTACATACATACATACATACATACATACATACATACATACATACATACATACATACATACATACATACATACATACATACATACATACATACATATTAAATTACTTCTTTAACATATTTCAGTTTGCAAGCCAGTATGGTACATGTTAACGTACTAAATATTTTATTCCAATGCATATGTTGAAGATACAATATTGGCTGATTTATAAATCAGCTGATTTTTTGTTCCATTTTACTTATTTTTTTTTTAAATCTCCTATATCCTTATATATATATATATATATATATATATATATATATATATATATATATATATATATATATATATATATATATATATGTGTGTGTGTGTGTGTGTATGTGTATGTCTGTTTGTGTATGTGTGTCTACCTGTCGTTCGCTGAGAATGACTTTGAATACATCACAATTTAACTATTCATCCTCCACTTGTAGCTAAACATGTTGCCACATTAATAAGCAATTAAATAGGCTGTCACATGACTCAATGTAATCTCTGTTTTCTTTTAACTTTTTTTTTAAAAATTGTAACTCAGCTGTTGTTAGAAGAACGTGACATCAGTTTCCCTACCCACATAACACTTCTCACACCCAGGGATCTACCCTCTTTGATCCACTTGTGTCCACTTTATCAAGAGGAGGAGGAGGTTTATTTTCAGTTACTTAAAGCTCGTCCCCCGCAATTGTCCGGTGTGGACTAAACGTCGTTTGAAAAAAGTTGGGTTGTTCCCATGACCTCTATAGTTGACCCGCTGCTTTGCCACAGGCAAGCGATTGTTAAAATGACCACAGGAATTGTGGCTAAATTTTTGTTCGTAAATTTATGAGCAATAAACTTGGCTAAGGGTCCGTTTGTGTAATGAGAGGATGACTTCTTGGCCCCCAATTATCTTAGTTTGTAGAGAGCTCTCCTGCGGGAGAAAATCAAAATGGTCTACCTGAAGTTAATGTTGTTTCCAACTACAGAATATCTCTGAAGCATGTTACGATTTCATTTTTATTGGTCGTTTAAATAATAAGTGACAGCAGCGATAAGAGTGAGAATGATTATCGCAAAGAATCAAAGATGTTTGATTCGACGATGCTGATAACTACAAATGACATAAGTTAAGCAAACGATATTAATGTGTTGGGGTCGTCCCCAATTTAATAGACTGCATAGAATAAGAAAGAACAAGTTTAATGTTTTTCAAAGTTACGAATACCATGTTCCACTTCTTCTTAACTTCTATACAATTACGCCAACGTTCCAGTATGATCTTAGCGAGCATTGTCTGTTTATTGTATTTTGAAATTACAGTCGTTTATTGTCAAAAAGGTAAGTAATTATCTGTCAATCAGACAATTTCGTTATCGAATTTTATTGATTACATAATTTAACGCTGCGTTCACGATATATATGTTAATAAGCAGTCACGGGCGTATTAAAACGAAGAGAGAACGATTTTGATAAAGGGAAACTTTATCAAAAAGGGACAAACTCAGCCTTTAATTTTCTCATTTTTACAATTGTCGAGTTATCAGATTAATTAATTGATTAATCAGATTTATCTCAATTCTCATCGACTTGTGTGGGTAGCGTAAGCAAGAAAACTATTATATTCAAATTGTATTCGCATAACTATTGACTGCTGTTGCAGAGTAACGGACTCGTGCACACAAACTAATATTTATGACACAGTTGAATGCTCACATTTCAAAATGACGTAGCTAGCATTTATACAAGATGTTGATCTCATGGCACCATACGTTGTCTTGTCAGGTATTTAAACGTTTGACAAACCATTTTATGTCATAAATATGTGTTGGTCATTATCTCCCTTCTTAATGTCTATGTTATGCCATCAATCTCTGTCTGTCTGTCTCTCTGTTTCTCTCTGTTTGTCTGTCTGTCTCTGTCTCTCTGTCTCTCTCTCAAGTCTTCATTGTGTTGTATTATTTTTCAATTCGATTCAAGAGTTGTGACTGTACTACGTCATATTTTTATATACATAGCTTCAACTTGAGTTAGTAATGGCCAACAAAATATAGACCATCTGGCCGTAATTATAACTAATCAGTTCATTGTACAATTTTACATGATCGCACATTATTTATAATTCTATAACCATTCAGGGTTGAAGAATCAATTTCTTGTAAATGGCAATCTCCGTACAGAGCCGCAGCCATATTGCCAATTTCATTGTCAGAAAACATGACTGGTTCCCTATGATTTGTGTCGCAGTGCCTAATTTTTGTAACGGAATATGGAACCCAACTGCGCTTCAAATCGAAAGTGACAGGAATCGTGCTAATCTTATCAAACACGGTGATGTTTATTGACGCGTACAAGTGCGAGGGTAAACGCCTATTCTCGATGTATTGTATTATCCGGAGATCTCCATTAAATTATATCATGTTTGAAACTGTATGAGTTTGTATTTAATAAAGATCTGGAGAACGATTTTACATCTATTGAATAAGGATGAACTTCAATAATATGAGTATTATAATACAGACAAAAAGGCCGTAGGATGAGTTTTGAAATAATAATGTTGTCCAATGAATAGATCGGGTAGATTGTCATGCTATGGAAATTCTCTGAAGAGCTGATCTTTTACTCCTGTGATATCGTTATTTTGTAATTGGTTTTGGTTCAACAAGGGTTTGAATATTCTCAGTAAAAGTGATTCATACCAGATTTAATTTTAATGTTGGCTCTCGTTCTCTTTTTCTTTGTATATCGACAAATTAAATGTCCACTTGCATGTGTCAGACATGGTGAATAAAGTATAATATTACATGAATGACAGACTAAACGTTAGGTTACGTAACAAAAGAGACATTTAACAATATGATACAATAGGGATAAAATAAACACACACACACACACACACACACACACACACACACACACACATAAATACATACATACATACATACATACATACATACATACATACATACATACATACATACATACATACATACACACACAATATATATAATTTGACACGCGTGACTGTATAGGATGTGTAATACATTATCTCTTCAAAAACATTTAGCATAACAACAACAATTTCATCTTTAATAATTAAATTTACGATTCTGCTAAATGCAGTTTTCATTGCCTAATTAGCGTGTACGAACATTATTTAATGGCATCAAAGTTAAAATTTGTTCTATCATTCCAAAAACTTGCCTCTTGACATTGCTTCAGGCGGTCTTTCGCTTTCCTTATATAAATGTTGAACAAAGTGAGAATGCATCAATAGCTTTCCAATATTTCTGACGTTAATATAAAACAGCCTTGTTCATATAATGGACTCCCCGTTGCTAGTAAAGCTTGTCTCTCTGTTAGTTTTATGACATAATCTCGGTGCGCATAGCTCGTACTCCGCCCACAACAAATTCACTTTCCCTAAGTACTATTTAATGGTGTTTGTGTAAAAGGATCGAGCAAAATTGCTTTTCTGTTTCTGATTTATCCAGACTATTGCTGCAGGTGCTGTTTAGGAATAAACTGAGTTTGTATAATCATCTTCATAAACTCCTTCTTTTTTAACATACGCCAATGCGAATTTTTTTATCTTCATGGAAATTGTTTGCAGACATAACTTGGAAGGTATAAGATTCATCTGTAACAGAGTACGTTTCTATTGTAGCCATCAATTTCTCATTTTTCTTTATGCCTGCATGACGACTGATTGGATGTATGGAATTGTATGTGTTTGCATAAATATTGTATTGGGAATGTGGAATCCATACCATAACAAAAACCACATAAAAACAAAAACAACAATAATAATAAATAAGATCAACATAAAAAGGCCCATTCATGCCGATTTCGTTTTGACATCAGCGCAAATGGACGTTAGATGATCCCTGAACAGTTTTAAGCGGCTCTACATTCAGCTGGGCCAAAACGTACAGTTGGTAGAGTGTTAAGTTACGTTTCCAAACTGAAATATTTGAAAGGAGCATCATTGTTTGATGTCACTGGATTCACAGTAATATAGAGTTCGTGATCTTTATTCACCTTCAGCGTTTACTTTGTCACCATGCCTGATAGTGAAGATCAGTTGATCACACGGTTAAGGTCATCTTGTACATCGAACACCATTTACCAATATAAACGTAAAATAGTCCTGGTAAAATAGTCCCGGATTTTAGGATGGCACCCATTCCAACGAAACAATGACCTTGATCACGTATTCTGTGTGCATCCGCCCCAAACCTCCTAATATCTATTTCTGTCAAAACCAGGAAATAACTATAAGAAAAACTCAACCTTCAAATGCCCTGTTTGAAAAGGTTTCTCATGTATTATCCCAAAATGTTTCAGTCTTTACACTACGTTTGTAGGCATCATGTGCTCGGTTTTCTATTAATCTTGTTAATTAACGTCGGAAGCAATTTTTGTTACATTTTTGTTATGTTTTCTCTCTTTCTTCAATCACCGATGTTTTTCCTGTTTAAGTTTCGCAACGTGTTCAAACAGCAATGTGTTTATGGTTGATTAGAAACATTTTCACATAAAATCAATAACTTCAACAAAGCATAATTCAGCAAAACATGTCACTTTTAGCTTTAATACATAGCTTTATGTTAGCTCTCCCTTCCAGACCAATCCTCAAGGATGCATATGTACAAACCATCTTCACATACTCATATTAAAATATATTTCTCACACAAGTCCCACGACACTAGACAATATCACCCTGTCCCACGATTTATATTATTTGCTTTGTTCCAAACAATATAATTATTAAAGAATGACAGGTCAAATGACTGATAAAATCATCGAGAAACTTGTTTTTATCATTGAACACAGTTAGCTGCCGCTACGTTAACTTGTATAATGGTCCGCGCACTTGATATTGCTGGACAATGATTTCTGATACAAAGAAATTTATACCTTAAGCAAGAAACGTTTTCCCCCAAAAAATATGCTATAATCCTTAGGCGTAATCTATATGACCAATTTAACAAGCAATTTATTTGACGAAAGATGAAATTATCTTTTGAAAATATTGTATATAGTATGTTATGATTTGCATTAACCAGTCTTATATCTTTTGGCAGGGGTACCTCAGTGGTTATGGCGTTGGTGGCCTAGTGGTTAGATCGTCCGCCCAAGAAGTGGGAGGTATTGGGTTCGATCTCCGGCAGGGTCATACCAAAGACTTAAAAAACTGGTAATTGTAGCTGCATCGCTTGGCTCTTAGCATTTAGGGCTAAGTGTTAGGACTGGTCGGCCTGGTGTCAGGATAATGTAACTGGGTGGGACATGATGCTACATGTCTGCGGCATGATGCCCCATTGCTAGACATCACTATAAACCGCTTCACTGCAGACATCATAGCGATCACTGAATTGCTTTAAAGCTACGTTCAAAATTATAGTCAAACAAACAATTTATATACGCACGTACAATATAACTTTCATTTTAAAGTTTCGCACCTACATGCTATACATTTTAAAGTGCCACTTCTACATTATATTCACCTGAAAGTGTCACGCATAGATTGTATATACATGAATGTGCCATACATACATGCATAATATCTTAAAGTGCCACGCCTACATGGAATACATTTTAATTGTCACGTCTCGTGTTATTATTTTCAACTGCCACTCTTACACGCTATACATTTTAAAGTGCTATGCCTACTTGCTATACTTTTTGTAAGCATCACACATACATGTTATTTATTTTCAAATGCCACGCCTACACGCTATACATTTTAAAGTGCTATGCCTATTTGCTATACATTTTAAAATGTCAAGCCTACATGATATATTTTATTAAGCATCACATATACATGATATATTTTATTAAGCATCACATATACATGATATATTTTATTAAGCATCACATATACATGATATATTTTATTAGGCATCACATATTCATGATATATTTTATTAGGCATCACATATACATGATATATTTTATTAGGCATCACATATACATGATATATTTTATTAGGCATCACATATACATGTTATTTACTTTAAAGTGCCATGCATACATGTGGCACATTCAATACATCAGGTGCACGTGATGTACCTTTAACAATGCCACGTATCCATGCTATACATTATAAAGAGCGATGTAAAAACGGTATTTACAGTTTACAGTGCCACGCATTTATTAATTTTGATCATAAAATTTTGCTACATAAATCATCAGGTTTCAACATTATAATATTCTCACTTGTATGGCTTTCATCCTATTTCAACAATACATTACAATATTCTCACTTGTATGGCTTTCAGCCTATTTCAACAATACATTACAATATTCTCACTTGTATGGCTTTCAGCCTATTTCAACAATACACTACAATATGTTTACTTGTATTGTTTTCAGCCTATTTCAACAATACACTACAATATGTTCACTTGTATTGTTTTCAGCCTATTTCAACAATACATTACAATATGTTCACTTGTATTGTTTTCAGCCTATTTCAACAATACACTACAATATGTTCACTTGTATTGTTTTCAGTCTATTTCAACAATATATTACAATATATTCATCTGTATGGTTTTATCCTATTTCAACAATACACTACAATATGTTCACTTGTATTGTTTTCAGCCTATTTCAACAATACATTACAATATGCTCACTTGTATGGCTTTCAGCCTATTTCAACAATGCATTACAATATTCTCACTTGTATGGTTTTATCCTATTTCAACAATATATTACAATATGTTCGTTTGTATGGTTTTATCCTATTTCAACAATACATTACAATATGCTCACTTGTATGGCTTTCAGCCTATCTCAACAATACATTACAATATTCTCACTTGTATGGCTTTCAGCCTATCTCAACAATACATTACAATATTCTCACTTGAATGGCTTTCAGCCTATCTCAACAATATATTACAATATGCTTACTCGTATGGTTTCAACATATCTCAACATTACAAGGTGAGAGTGGCTTCTCTCGCAGATTTTAAAGACACTGCCATTTGATTACCACTGGCATCAATATGCATCTCTTTCTTCGTTTTATATGTAAATGATTTTTGTTTTAAACATTCTTTAGTGGCAAAGTAGACATATGACAAATCAGAGTATGTTTGAGAGAAATTTTTAAGCATTCATGGGATTAAACGCAGTGGAAATATGACAATAAATGTTACGTATATTTAATGATAACCAAGGTGATGCTTATCTATTAAGCATAAATGCCCCCCCTCCCCCAATGTAAAGACTTGTACTTAGAATTAAATGGTATAAAAAATGAACCGGTTAAATGTGCCACACGTTTACGTACATCCTGGTCTATGCACTATTTTTGTATAAAAAAAGTATTAAAAAATAAGACTTCTGAAAAACGAAAAAGTTTTTACGTTTAGTCATTTGACCCTACAATTATAGAGAACGCTGTTTTCGACAGTTTGTTAGAACTGTGTGTGGATAAGTCTGTACTTCTTATTACATGCAGAATCTGCAACATACAAAAAGGGCCGTCAGAGTCATTCAAATGTTATAGAGGTTGTAACAGGTAAATTAGTTCTTTTCATTCGAAATAGGTACAAGCAGGTACATTAGCTCCTTTCATCAGTTATATAACAGTCACTTGAGCTCTTGTTATCACATGTACATCAACTATTTTCATCACTCCTATCACATGTACATCAATTCTTTTCATCACTCCTATGACATGTACATCACTATTTTCGTCACTCCTATCACATGTACATCAATTCTTTTCATCACTTCCATAACATTAACATCAACTATTTTCATCACTCCTATAACATGTATATCAACTCTTGTTATCAACTATTTTCATCACTCCTATAACATGTACATCAACTATTTTCATCACTCCTATAACATGTATATAAACTATTTTCATCACTCCTATAAAATGTATATAAACTATTTTCATCACTCCTATAACATGTGCATCAACTCTTTTCATCGCTCCTATAACATGTATATAAACTATTTTCATCACTCCTATAACATGTATATAAACTGTTTTCATCACTCCTATAACATGTACATCAACTATTTTCATCACTCCTATCACATGTACATCAATTATTTTCATCACTCCTATAACATGTACATCAACTATTTTCATCACTCCTATCACATGTACATCAACTATTTTCATCACTCCTATCACATGTACATCAACTATTTTCATCACTCCTATAACATGTGCATCAACTAATTTCATCAATCCTATCACATGTACATCAACTATTTTCATCGCTCTTATCACATGTACATCAACTATTTTCATCACTCCTATAACATGTACATCAACTCTTTTCATCACTCCTATAACATGTATATAAACTATTTTCATCACTCCTATCACATGTACATCAATTCTTGTTATCAACTATTTTCATCACTCCTATAACATGTATATCAACTCTTGTTGTAAACTATTTTCATCGCTCCTATAACATGTATATAAACTATTTTCATCACTCCTATAACATGTATATAAACTGTTTTCATCACTCCTATAACATGTACATCAACTATTTTCATCACTCCTATCACATGTACATCAATTATTTTCATCACTCCTATAACATGTACATCAACTATTTTCATCACTCCTATCACATGTACATCAACTATTTTCATCACTCCTATCACATGTACATCAACTATTTTCATCACTCCTATAACATGTGCATCAACTAATTTCATCAATCCTATCACATGTACATCAACTATTTTCATCGCTCTTATCACATGTACATCAACTATTTTCATCACTCCTATAACATGTACATCAACTCTTTTCATCACTCCTATAACATGTATATAAACTATTTTCATCACTCCTATCACATGTACATCAATTCTTGTTATCAACTATTTTCATCACTCCTATAACATGTATATCAACTCTTGTTGTAAACTATTTTCATCACTCCTATAACATGTATATAAACTATTTTCATCACTCTTATAACATGTATATCAACTATTTTCATCACTCCTATAACATGTATATCAACTCTTGTTATCAACTATTTTCATCACTCCTATGACATATATATAAACAATTTTCATCACTCCTATAACATGTACATCAACTATTTTCATCACTCCTATAACATGTATATAAACTCTTTTCATCACTCCTATAACATGCACATCAACTCTTTTCATCACTCCTATAACATGCACATCAACTCTTTTCACCACTCCTATAACATGTACATCAACTCTTTTCATCACTCCTATAACATGTATATAAACTGTTTTCATCACTCCTATCACATGTACATCAATTCTTGTTATCAACTATTTTCATCATTCCTATAACATGTATATCAACTCTTGTTGTAAACTATTTTCATCACTTCTATAACATATATAAACTATTTTCATCACTCCTATAACATGTATATCAACTATTTTCATCACTCCTATAACATGTACATCAACTCTTTTCATCACTCCTATAACATGTACATCAACTCTTTTCATCACTCCTATAACATGTATATAAACTATTTTCATCACTCCTATCACATGTACATCAGTTCTTGTTATCAACTATTTTCATCACTCCTATAACATGTATATCAACTCTTGTTGTAAACTATTTTCATCACTCCTATAACATGTATGTAAACTATTTTCATCACTCCTATAACATGTATATCAACTATTTTCATGACTCCTATAACATGTATATCAACTCTTGTTATCAACTATTTTCATCACTCCTATAACATATATATAAACTATTTTCATCACTCCTATCACATGTACATCAATTCTTGTTATCAACTATTTTCATCACTCCTATAACATGTATATCAACTCTTGTTGTCAACTATTTTCATCACTCCTATAACATGTATATAAACTATTTTCATCACTCCTATAACATGTATATAAACTATTTTCATCACTCCTATAACATGTATATCAACTCTTGTTATCAACTATTTTCATCACTCCTATCACATGTACATCAATTCTTGTTATCAACTATTTTCATCACTCCTATAACATGTATATCAACTCTTGTTGTCAACTATTTTCATCACTCCTATAACATGTATATCAACTATTTTCATCACTCCTATAACATGTATATCAGTTATTTTCATTACTCCTATAACATGTATATAAACTATTTTCATCACTCCTATCACATGTATATCAATTATTTTCATCACTCCTATCACTTGTATATAAACTATTTTATCACTCCTATAACATGTATATAAACTATTTTCATCACTCCTATAACATGTATATAAACTATTTTCATCACTCCTATAACATGTATATAAACTATTTTCATCACTCCTATAACATGTATATAAACTATTTTCATCACTCCTATAACATGTATATAAACTGTTTTCATCACTCCTATCACATGTACATCAACTCTATTCGTCACTCATATAACATGTACATCAACTCTTTTCATCACTCCTCAATGAATATAACATGTACGTCGGCTCTTTTTATTACTTCTAAATCATTACAAGTACATTAGTTCTTTTTATAACTCCTAAATGAATACAAAAACTACATCAGCTATTTGCATCACTCCTAAATGCGCACATGTATATCAATTCTTTTCATCACTCCTATACCAGGTTCAGTTACTTGAGCTCTTTGTATCACTCCTCTAACATTTACTTGAACTCTTTTTATCACACCTATAACATTTACTTGAGCTCTTTTTATCACACCTATAACATTTACTTGAACTCTTTTTATCACACCTATAACATTTACTTGAGCTCTTTTTATCACACCTATAACATTTACTTGAGCTCTTTTTATCACACCTATAACATTTACTTGAACTCTTTTTATCACTTCTATAACAGTTACTTGAACTCTTTTTATCACACCTATGACATTTACTTGAGCTCTTTTTATCACACCTATAACATTTACTTGAACTCTTTTTATCACACCTATAACATTTACTTGAGCTCTTTTTATCACACCTATAACATTTACTTGAACTCTTTTTATCACACCTATAACATTTACTTGAACTCTTTTTATCACACCTATAACATTTACTTGAGCTCTTTTTATCACACCTATAACATTTACTTGAACTCTTTTTATCACACCTATAACATTTACTTGAACTCTTTTTATCACACCTATAACATTTAGTTGAGCTCTTTTCATTACTTCTATAACAGTTACTTGAACTCTTTTTATCACACCTATAACATTTACTTGAACTCTTTTTATCACACCTATAACATTTACTTGAGCTCTTTTTATCACACCTATAACATTTACTTGAGCTCTTTTTATCACACCTATAACATTTAGTTGAGCTCTTTTCATTACTTCTATAACAGTTACTTGAACTCTTTTTATCACTCCTATAACAGTTACTTGAGCTCTTTTTATCACTTCTATAACCGTTACTTGAGCTCTTTTTATCACTCTTCTAACAGTTACTTGAACTCTTTTTATCACACTTCTAACAGTTACTTGAACTCTTTTTATCACTTCTATAACATTTACTTGAGCTCTTTTTATCACTTCTATAACAGTTACTTTAATTCTTTTTATCACTTCTATAACATTTACTTGAACTCTTTTTATCACTTCTATAACAGTTACTTGAACTCTTTTTATCACTTCTATAACAGTTACTTGAACTCTTTTTATCACACCTACAACAGTTACTTGAGCTCTTTTCATCACTTCTATAACACTTACTTGAACTCTTTTTATCACTCTTCTAACAGTTACTTGAACTCTTTTTATCACTCTTCTAACAGTTACTTGAACTCTTTTTATCACTCTTCTAACAGTTACTTGAACTCTTTTTATCACTCCTCTAACAGTTACTTGAACTCTTTTTATCACTTCGATAACAGTTACTTGAACTCTTTTTATCACTTTTCGAACAGTTACTTGAACTCTTTTTATCACTTCTATAACAGTTACTTGAACTCTTTTTATCACTTCTATAACAGTTACTTGAGCTCTTTTTATCACTTCATTAACAGTTACTTGAGCTCTTTTTATCCCTTCTATAACAGTTACTTGAACTCTTTTTATCACTCTTCTACCAGTTACTTGAACTCTTTTTATCACTTCTATAACAGTTACTTGAACTCTTTTTGTCACTTCTATAACAGTTACTTGAACTCTTTTTATCACTTCTATAACAGTTACTTGAACTCTTTTTATCACACCTATAACAGTTACTTGAGCTCTTTTCATCACTTCTATAACAGTTACTTGAACTCTTTTTATCACTCTTCTAACAGTTACTTGAACTCTTTTTATCACACCTATAACAGTTACTTGAGCTCTTTTTATCACTTCTATAACAGTTACTTGAGCTCTTTTTATCACTCTTCTAACAGTTACTTGAACTCTTTTTATCAATCTTCTAACAGTTACTTGAACTCTTTTTATCACTTCTATAACATTTACTTGAGCTCTTTTTATCACTTCTATAACAGTTACTTGAACTCTTTTTATTACTTCTATAACAGTTACTTGAACTCTTTTTATCACTCTTCTAACAGTTACTTGAACTCTTTTTATCACTCTTCTAACAGTTACTTGAACTCTTTTTATCACTCCTCTAACAGTTACTTGAACTCTTTTTATCACTTCTATAACAGTTACTTGAGCTCTTTTTATCACTTCTATAACAGTTACTTGAGCTCTTTTTATCACTTCTATAACATTTACTTGAGCTCTTTTTATCACTCTTCTAACAGTTACTTGAACTCTTTTTATCACTCTTCTAACAGTTACTTGAGCTCTTTTTATCACTCTTCTAACAGTTACTTGAACTCTTTTTATCACTCTTCTAACAGTTACTTGAACTCTTTTTATCACTTCTATAACATTTACTTGAGCTCTTTTTATCACTTCTATAACAGTTACTTGAACTCTTTT
The DNA here is from genome assembly GCA_029339505.1 of Unio delphinus. Classification (NCBI taxonomy): domain Eukaryota; kingdom Metazoa; phylum Mollusca; class Bivalvia; order Unionida; family Unionidae; genus Unio; species Unio delphinus. The sequence continues at coordinate 2,547,312 of JAQISU010000064.1, forward strand.
TATCACTTCTATAACAGTTACTTGAACTCTTTTTATCACTCTTCTAACAGTTACTTGAACTCTTTTTATCACTCTTCTAACAGTTAATTGAACTCTTTTTATCACTCCTCTAACAGTTACTTGAACTCTTTTTATCACTTCTATAACAGTTACTTGAGCTCTTTTTATCACACCTATAACATTTACTTGAGCTCTTTTTATCACACCTATAACAGTTACTTGAGCTCTTTTTATCACACCTATAACAGTTACTTGAGCTCTTTTCATTACTTCTATAACAGTTACTTGAACTCTTTTTATCACACCTATAACAGTTACTTGAGCTCTTTTCATCACTTCTATAACAGTTAATTGAGCTCTTTTTATCACTTCTATAACAGTTACTTGAGCTCTTTTTATCACTCTTCTAACAGTTACTTGAACTCTTTTTATCACTCTTCTAACAGTTACTTGAACTCTTTTTATCACTTCTATAACATTTACTTGAGCTCTTTTTATCACTTCTATAACAGTTACTTGAACTCTTTTTATCACTTCTATAACAGTTACTTGAACTCTTTTTATCACTTCTATAACAGTTACTTGAACTCTTTTTATCACTTCTATAACAGAGTTCAACTCTTTTTATCACTCCTCTAACAGTTACTTGAACTCTTTTTATCACTTCTATAACATTTACTTGAGCTCTTTTTATCACTCCTCTAACAGTTACTTGAACTCTTTTTATCACTCTTCTAACAGTTACTTGAACTCTTTTTATCACTCTTCTAACAGTTACTTGAACTCTTTTTATCACTTCTATAACATTTACTTGAGCTCTTTGTATCACTCCTCTAACAGTTACTTGAACTCTTTTTATCACTCTTCTAACAGTTACTTGAACTCTTTTTATCACTCTTCTAACAGTTACTTGAACTCTTTTTATCACTCTTCTAACAGTTACTTGAACTCTTTTTATCACTCTTCTAACAGTTACTTGAACTCTTTTTATCACTCTTCTAACAGTTACTTGAGCTCTTTTTATCACTTCTATAACAGTTACTTGAACTCTTTTTATCACTCTTCTAACAGTTACTTGAACTCTTTTTATCACTCTTCTAACAGTTACTTGAACTCTTTTTATCACTTCGATAACAGTTACTTGAACTCTTTTTATCACTTCTATAACAGTTACTTGAACTCTTTTTATCACTTCTATAACAGAGTTCAACTCTTTTTATCACTCTTCTAACAGTTACTTGAACTTTTTTTATCACTCTTCTAACAGTTAATTGAACTCTTTTTATCACTCCTCTAACAGTTACTTGAACTCTTTTTATCACTTCTATAACAGTTACTTGAGCTCTTTTTATCACACCTATAACATTTACTTGAGCTCTTTTTATCACACCTATAACAGTTACTTGAGCTCTTTTTATCACACCTATAACAGTTACTTGAGCTCTTTTCATTACTTCTATAACAGTTACTTGAACTCTTTTTATCACACCTATAACAGTTACTTGAGCTCTTTTCATCACTTCTATAACAGTTAATTGAGCTCTTTTTATCACTTCTATAACAGTTACTTGAGCTCTTTTTATCACTCTTCTAACAGTTACTTGAACTCTTTTTATCACTCTTCTAACAGTTACTTGAACTCTTTTTATCACTTCTATAACATTTACTTGAGCTTTTTTTATCACTTCTATAACAGTTACTTGAACTCTTTTTATCACTTCTATAACAGTTACTTGAACTCTTTTTATCACTTCTATAACAGTTACTTGAACTCTTTTTATCACTTCTATAACAGAGTTCAACTCTTTTTATCACTCCTCTAACAGTTACTTGAACTCTTTTTATCACTTCTATAACATTTACTTGAGCTCTTTTTATCACTCCTCTAACAGTTACTTGAACTTTTTTATCACTCTTCTAACAGTTACTTGAACTCTTTTTATCACTCTTATAACAGTTACTTGAACTTTTTTATCACTCTTCTAACAGTTACTTGAACTCTTTTTATCACTCTTCTAACAGTTACTTGAACTCTTTTTATCACTCTTCTAACAGTTACTTGAACTCTTTTTATCACTCCTCTAACAGTTACTTGAGCTCTTTGTATCACTCTTCTAACAGTTACTTGAACTCTTTTTATCACTCTTCTAACAGTTACTTGAACTCTTTTTATCACTCTTCTAACAGTTACTTGAACTCTTTTTATCACTCTTCTAACAGTTACTTGAGCTCTTTTTATCACTCCTCTAACAGTTACTTGAACTCTTTTTATCACTCTTCTAACAGTTACTTGAGCTCTTTGTATCACTCTTCTAACAGTTACTTGAACTCTTTTTATCACTCTTCTAACAGTTACTTGAACTCTTTTTATCACTCTTCTAACAGTTACTTGAACTCTTTTTATCACTCTTCTAACAGTTACTTGAACTCTTTTTATCACTCTTCTAACAGTTACTTGAACTCTTTTTATCACTCTTCTAACAGTTACTTGAACTCTTTTTATCACTTCTATAACAGTTACTTGAACTCTTTTTATCACTCTTCTAACAGTTACTTGAACTCTTTTTATCACTCTTCTAACAGTTACTTGAACTCTTTTTATCACTCTTCTAACAGTTACTTGAACTCTTTTTATCACTCTTCTAACAGTTACTTGAACTCTTTTTATCACTTCTATAACAGTTACTTGAACTCTTTTTATCACTCTTCTAACAGTTACTTGAACTCTTTTTATCACTCTTCTAACAGTTACTTGAACTCTTTTTATCACTTCTATAACAGTTACTTGAACTCTTTTTATCACTCTTCTAACAGTTACTTGAACTCTTTTTATCACTTCTATAACAGTTACTTGAACTCTTTTTATCACTTCTATAACAGTTACTTGAACTCTTTTTATCACTCTTCTAACAGTTACTTGAACTCTTTTTATCACTCTTCTAACAGTTACTTGAACTCTTTTTATCACTCCTCTAACAGTTACTTGAACTCTTTTTATCACTCTTCTAACAGTTACTTGAGCTCTTTTTATCACTCCTCTAACAGTTACTTGAACTCTTTTTATCACTCTTCTAACAGTTACTTGAACTCTTTTTATCACTCCTCTAACAGTTACTTGAACTCTTTTTATCACTCTTCTAACAGTTACTTGAGCTCTTTGTATCACTCCTAGAACAGTTACTTGAGCTCTTTTCATCACTCCTATATGAGTACAACATGTACATCAATTTTTTTCATCACTTCTATATGAGTACAAAAGGTACATCATCTATTGGCATCACTCCTTACAGGCCGGGGACCTGAAGATATATCCCCAATGCACCCACCCTCTTGTCGGCCCTGAACATAACGGTCGTATGCGGTAGCAGCGATGCATCACTGTGATAAGAGTATGTTTACCTTTTATAATTTCTGTGATATTTATATTAATTTATGCAGCAGCCGTTAACCTTGTTAAATTTTATTAATTATAATAATATTTGATATACTTGTTGAGCCATAATGAAAAATAACTGTTGAAATCATTTATTATTATTATTATTATTATTATTATTATTATTATTATTATTATTATTATTGTCAATTTTGGTGCGTTTTTGTTTTATAATCGTATCTTCCATTTACGTACAGTCTTTTGCCACTTGCCGCCAGTTTCTTTCATTACGCACGTTTCGTCCCGTTCATCCCTAATCTCAGCGTTATGATCTGTACGCCCTAATCTCAGCGTTATGATCTGTACGCCCTAATCTCAGCGTTATGATCTGTTCATCTCTAATCTCAGCGTTATGATCTGTTCATCTCTAATCTCAGCGTTATGATCTGTTCATCCTTAATCTCAGAGTTATGATCTTCTTTATTACCTTTACCCATATATCAAAACACGTTTCTGGTTCTGTCACAAATAAAATCAAAATTCAAACGTCACATTCTTGTATATCAAATTAATTTTACAGGTAATATGGCATATGTATTTATTGGTTATGAACAAAATGGATACTTCTTTATTCGATTCATGAATTTCAAATTTTTAAATTTGGTATTATTACTCAAGTATAAATAAACTTTGTTATTTTGAAACGAAGGAACCAGTAAACAACACTTGCTGAAGATAAATATAAACAATTAAATGAGTGTGTTAATTATAAAGCAATACTACAGACTGTTATTTGCTTTCATCCTGGATATACAAGACTCAATTAACTGATTTACCAATAAAATGTTAATTATAACTATTATACAGTCCATCCCTCTTTTTTTTGTTTGAGTAGATCTATGATTGTAGATTTAAAAAGTCTATGATAATAGATCAGATATATGATAGTAGTTGGTGAATGGTGCACAAACGCTTGTCTTTGCTTTCTTAATGGAAAATGTTGACATAATTTAGTACATCCACTTCCTAACAGTTTTAATGTCGCTGTGTGGAAGTTCAGGTGCAATACATTCATTGCAAAATATATTTTGGGAACAACACATATCTGCTCAAATGTGCAAATAAAACCTGTTTAGTTTTAAGTCGCTTTTAGTTGCAATCATGAATATAACTTACAGCTGGATCATCACTGAAGTCTATAATTTCCATAACTTTGTTAGATGCTGCTGACAAACTACCAACCTTACACGATCTTTAAATTTAAGCAGTTCTCCGTATATTTTTTCTGCGTATATTCTCTGCATGGTTTCGTCTGTTTCAATTTATGATTTTGCCACATTTTGTGGTAAAATCACCGAGACAAAATTTCAAAGGCGTAAGGAATACATTATAAATCCACGGGGGATCAGAGAAAACTAACAAATTTAATTACTTTCGCATTTTTCCGTTGTTGTTTTCATAATACTTGTCTTTAAACGTCCCAAAAGCTTGTAAAGGCCCAAATATATTGTCTTGGGGAAAATGAAATCTACTAGGTCAAACTTTAATACTAATATTCATGTGCAAATTTATAACAAATCTGAATTCCTACGCAATGCTTTCTTCTGCAGCTAACTATACCACCATAAAAGGACACTCCAAGTAATTAGTCTAAACAGCTGGCGTAATATTAGCACGGCTTTCTGCATTCGTAAAGCCAAGCTTTAAACGATTACAGTGTTAGTTTAGACCCCCCGTGTTTCCATAAAGTGGCATAAATATGAAAAACGAGGGTGTTTGAAATTACGTACTTTTGAGAGTTATACCTAACTGCAGTTTCCGTTAATCTCACTACACAGTCGTTAGAGCAATGCAAAGTACATCCATTTGCAACACTCGAGCTTTTATTGTCAGTTACCCTATAAACAAGGTTGTTAGGCATCAAGATCGAAACATGTGCATGTTAGAAAGCAATTTATAGTTCGTAAAACACCTGTTTTGAAATACTTCTAAGTGTTCAAATATTCGAAACATATGAAGTTCATATTAAAATGAGCAAAACGAAAAACATAGCACTTATAGTGGTCGTTGATGAGCTTCATTTGAAATATGGAATGTAAGGTTTGGATGTCTATTGATGGCACATCAGCCGAACACAAGCGAACAGATTTGGACACCTGAACAAGTGGAACAAACGCCAAACTAACCCGAGAAAGGATAAACTGTTAGAATGACACTACACAAGTCTACACAACAAATATAAACTTCAAAAATGGCACAACACAAGACCACATAACAACCATAAACTTCTAGAATGACACAACACAGGTCTACACAACAAGTATACACTTCTAGAATGGCACAACACAAGACTACATAACAAATATAAACTTGTAGAATGACACAAGATAGATCTACAAGATAGATCTACACAACAAGTATAAACTTGTAGAATGACACAACACAAATTGAATGACACCTACATTTAAAAACTGCTAGAATTACGCAACAAAACTCTACACTACAAACATAAACTACTAGAATGACACGGCACGAATTTACACTGCAAGTATAAACTACTAGAGTAACATAACACTAATCTACACTACAAGTATACACTACTAGAGTAACATAACACAAATCTACACTACAAGTATACACTACTAGAGTAACATAACACAAATCTACACTACAAGTATACACTACCAGAGTAACATAACACAAATCTACACTACAAGCAATAACTATTGGACAACACAAATCTACACTACAAGTATAAACTACTAGATCAACATAACACAAATCTACACTACAAGTAAAAACTACTAGAATGACACAACACAAATTTACACTACAAGAATAAACTACTAGAATGACACAACACAAATCTACACTACACGTATAAACTACTAGAATGACACAACACAAATCTACACTACAAGTATAACCTACTAGAATGACACAACACAAATCTGCACTACAAGTATAAACTACTAGAATGAAACAACACAAATCTACACTGCACGGTACACGTATAAACTGTCCGACTGAAAAAATCAGAAACACAGACTACAGTTTTAATATATCAAAATAACAAAACACACTTCAAATATAAATGAATGACACGACACAAACTTACTTACACTATATGTATAAATGGCCAGTTATTTTGATTTAAAAATATTATCTTTTGAAACAATTAAGATAATGGTACAAGACAGGCATCGCGTATTTACAGATATCACTAAACTCCCAAAAATTAAATACATAGTTGCTCGCAGGCCCGCACCTAGGAAATTCTGGGCCCCATGCAGCTGACAGAGTTCGGGCCCCTTTCGTGTTTCAAATATGTGCGTATATTTTAAAACGCGGGCCCCTATCTAGCTCGGGCCCCTGACAAGTGCCATGGTTGTCCCCCCCCCCCCCGGTGCGGGTCTGCTGCTCGGATCCTCTTTAGTGTACTACGATCAGAGATAACCTCCCCGACGCTCTGTACCCTACAATGGTAATCCATTCGATCTAGAATCAAACACATGATTTGTTTTCTGTGACGGACTCCAGTCCAAAATACCAATCCGATTTCAACCATGTGTGAACACCAGCAATATACTTACTCTCCTCTTCTAACAATTGCACACATGTTGTTTCCACTAAAAAAACGAAGTCATACGGACAACATTCTTTTTATTATTATTATTATTATTATTATTATTATTATTATTATTATTATTATTATTATTATTATTATTATTATTTTATACATTTAAAACATGGTTCTATTAATTACCTTCTGTGAAAATGAATGTTTTTAAACGATGAATCACCAAAGCCATAACAGATCATTGGCAAACAACTCATGAAGGAAAACATTCCTCCTTTTTTTAAGATATTTATATGGGGTTTGATGTTGGTGATGGCATCGGATACGTAAAAGCACATATCATACATATTCAATTGTGTATTGTCTCGCAATCATTCAGTACGTGTTTTACCTAATTCGATAGTCAAATAAAATAGATTTTGCTTAGGTCACCGTCAAAGAATTCTGATTTTAAAAAACATTTAACAGATGACTGTTTCTTAAATACTGAAACGGTGACGGGAAAACTATTCAATATATTTAAAAATAAGTATTTTCAAATTGATACTTAAAACCGGAAAAGTTAGCAAAAAGAGAAAAAGCATATTGTATCCAGTAAATACAGTTACAAATATAAAACAAACATTCAAGTTGACACACTAAAAACTATATAATAAATAAATAAATAAATAAATAAATAAATAAATAAATAAATAAATAAATAAATAAATTCCATCAGACGTCTAAGAAGGCATATTGTACTCATCAACCATCACTAAAACACGCTAGTTGGCAGGCAATTTATCCGTCGATTTTTTCACTTTCAGACAATGAAAGCAGCCAATAAAGCTGTCGATCAGCAGACCGGGAATATGGCAATCAGGAGAAACGTGGTAATTTTCTTCAGCTTGTACTAAGACTCCTTGCCGCCCAAATCCGCCCCGGTCCACGCCTGGGTTCCACAAGTATAATTTTCCACTTTCAAACTGCCAAATGTATATCTAGACGCGTGCCAGTTTGCGTTCCTCTAAACAACTTTCCAGACTTAACTGAAATCGGCTAAACATAAATGTTTCACTGAAAAATTGCATGAAATGTATGTATTGTGATGCTGATTTATGACGCATTAACGAAAAACAACCCAAAACAAATATATTTCTTATATCTTTAACAAGTTTGAAGTTAAGAACTATTAGCTTGTAAACGACAGGCTCTATAACTCAGAAACCATGCATTATCACTCACAGTTTTGCGTATTACATTTTCAATATATTTATAATATTAAAAATGTCTTTACTTTTTCATCTATGCATGTACGTGACGTAAAGCCATATATGTTTGGGGACCGCATACACTAACCATATTATTTCGATATGCGATTTTGTATTTAAACCTCTTGATGATTATCATCATCATCATTATTATTGTTATTATTATTATTATTATTATTATTATTATTATTATTATTAATAGTAGTAGTAGTAGTAGTAGTAGTAGTAGTAGTAATAGTAGTAGTGGTTGCAGTTTTGTGAGGGTTGCGTTTTTGTATTTAAACCTCTTGCTGATTATCATCATCATCATCATCATCATTATTATTATTATTATTATTATTATTATTATTATTATTATTATTATTATTAATAGTAGTAGTAGTAGTAGTAGTAGTAGTAGTAGTAGTAGTAGTAATAGTAGTAGTAGTAGTAGTAGTAGTAGTAGTAGTAGTAGTAGTTGCAGTTTTGTGAGGGTTGACACCATGACTTACCGCACTGGGAGATACCAACTCTAGTGACTTAACTGGTGCTGTTTAAACTGTTTGAGAAGTCTGACATCCATGTATTGTAATGTTAACATGCTGAAGACGGCTGACATCCATGCATAGTGATTTTAACATGTTTGAGAAGGCTGACAACCATGCATTTTGACTTTTACATTTTCTAGAAGACTAATCCATGCATAGTGATTTTAACATGTTTGAGAAGGCTGACAACCATGCATAGTAATTTTTACATTGTTTTTAGAAGACTGACGTCCATGCATTGTGATTTTGACATGTTTGAGAAGGCTGACAAGCATGCATAGTAATTTTTACATTTTGTTTAGAAGACTGACATCCATGCATAGTGATTTTAACATGTTTGAGAAGGCTGACAACCATGCATAGTAATTTTTACATTTTTTTAGAAGACTGACATCCATGCATTGTGATTTTGACATGTTTGAGAAGGCTGACAAGCATGCATAGTAATTTTTTACATTGTTTTAGAAGACTGACGTCCATGCATTGTGATTTTGACATGTTTGAGAAGGCTGACAAGCATGCATAGTAATTTTTACATTTTTTTTAGAAGACTGACATCCATGCATAGTGATTTTAACATGGTTGAGAAGGCTGACAACCATGCATAGTAATTTTTACATTTATTTAGAAGACTGACATCCATGCATTGTGATTTTAACATGTTTGAGAAGGCTGACAACCATGCATAGTAATTTTTACATTTTTTTAGAAGACTGACATCCATGCATTGTGATTTTGACATGTTTGAGAAGGCTGACAACCATGCATAGTAATTTTTACATTTTTTTAGAAGACTGACGTCCATGCATTGTGATTTTGACATGTTTGAGAAGGCTGACAAACATGCATAGTAATTTTTACATTTTTTTTAGAATACTGACATCCATGCATAGTGATTTTAACATGTTTGAGAAGGCTGACAACCATGCATAGTAATTTTACATTTTTTTTTAGAAGACTGACATCTATGCATTGTGATTTTAACATGTTTGAGAAGGCTGACAACCATACATAGTAATTTTTACATTTTTTTAGAAGACTGACGTCCATGCATTGTGATTTTGACATGTTTGAGAAGGCTGACAAACATGCATAGTAATTTTTACATTTTTTGAGAAGACTGACATCCATGCATTGTGATTTTGACATGTTTGTAAAGGATAACAACCATGCACAGCAGTTGTGACACTTTTTAGAAGACTGACATCCATGCATAGCAAATTTAACATGTTTGAGAAATCGGAGATGAAAACTGAAAATGATATCCATTAGGTATTTTGCGGTTTTAAGCAGAGATCTTGTACATTCCTGCTATTATAAAAACAGCTTCTACTAGTAACAATATCGATTAAATTAAGTATCAATTTTAACTGTGCCACTGACGTTTAAAGGTTTCACGTCTATTTTTTTATAACGAGGTATTCATCTTTTTCGTCTTTTCTCAGCAGACATTCAACATGGCCACTGTTATATACCTGAGTGGGCCTAGCAACTTCATGCATGATCGCTGGTATATTTCTATATTTGAAATAAACATTATATCGTCAGTTTCTGACAACCTTGTAACCCATTATGACAGATATGTTTTTTTTTTTTTTTTTTGGGGGGGGGGGTTGTTGCTATTTCTCTTAAACATAGCATCCGTAAGGGAGGTGTCTAGGAGTCTAGCAACGTCATAATCCAAATTGATTGGTATAATTATTTCAACAGCTGAACTGTACTAGAACACAAGGAACAAAAATATAAAGACTGGATGATAGTATATCATTTAGGACTGTGAAAAGAATACATTATAATTCAGAAATATGTGCGAATAAACCAAAACTATATGGACCAAATCCTTCAATTAAATGCCGAGTTTATATTAATTTATGGAAGCATTGCAAGCTATATATTCGAATATTTACTTGTCAAAAGTATATTTTACATTTGTATATTAAATATTTTATATTGTAATTGGCAACTCGGAAATCGATTGTATTATGCTGTTTGGGTATAAGTTCTTATGAATGTGCTTCCAGTTTTTGTCAACATTGGATGGCGGTAAAACAAGTTTAAAATCAAATAATTTTTATAAATACATGAAACAAATCTTACATTAAATTGTTTTCATGCTATTGTAATTATATTGTTAATAGTTCAATTTTGTTTTACAAATATTTTCTTTCACATAGAAAAACTACAACTAGAATGAGGAGAATAGTCATCAGTATTTAAAAATATATCTATTTAAGCTTGTTTTCTTGCTGATAGAGGTTAACTCGAAAGGTCGCTGGCTCATTGTTCTTATTATCCGTCTTAAAGACGGCCATTTTCCCTTTTGCCGATCTCCTTGACAACCCCCTATAATCAGCGGTTCTACCTAATCATTATCCCGCAATGCGTCTGGAATCGGGGACGACTAAATACATACTTGAATCTTCGATTTTACGGCGTTTGCTCAAACCCCCTTATTAAGGCCTAGTTTTATGCTCTCTCTCCGCTTTTCTGAAAGGAAAATCGCTTGATTTATACAATTAATATGAATTAGTATGCGTGGTATTAAAAGATCTAATATAGAATTGCTGTTTTTAGTGTCTTTTAAATTTCTAGTTGCGCAGAGTTCCTTTCCTAGACTAAATCTGCGTAATGTATCAAATCGTGGAAGGTGAAATATGAAGTCAATTGTGTGAAAAGGAAAAGTCAGTCTGCAAAAACTCATGAATACAACAGAAAGACTTCCTGCAAAAGAAAAAGTGAACGGTTGTGTTAGAGAGAGAGAGAGAGAGAGAGAGAGAGAGAGAGAGAGAGAGAGAGAGAGAGAGAGAGAGAGAGAGGGGGGGGGGGGGGAGGGAGGGAGGGAGGAAGGGAAAGGAGGGAGGAAGGGAGGGAGAGAAAGTATCTGATATTTGCTTACATAATTAAATTTTTAGGAAAGATTCACAATGAGAGCACACTAATTTAGGACGTAATTTGAAAGTCGCAATTTACAATATAATGGGTTGTGGTTACGTGGAATTCATTTTCATCGTCATACTAATTGTTGCTATGCATACCATGTGTTTTCAAATTGCAGTTTTCATACTTATAATTGTTCAGCATAGTATATTAATGTTTAATTACAATTTTCATTCTGATAATTGGTGTGCATATTATAGTATTGTCTAATTTCAATTTTCATACTGATGATTGGTCTGCATAGTATATTATTGTTTAGTTGCAATTTTCATACTGATAATTGTTCAACATAGTATATTCATATTTAATTGCAATTTTCATTCTGATTATTGGTGTGCATATTATAGTATGGTCTAATTTCAATTTTCATACCGTGAATTGGTCTGCGTAGTATACTATTGTTTAACTGCAATATTCATTCCGATTATTGTTCTACATATTATAATAATGTTTAATTGCAATTTTCATTCTGATAATTGGTGTGCATAATATAGTATTGTTTAATTGCAATTTTCATACTTATAATTGATCAGCATACTGTACGTATAATTTGCCTGATATGGTATGAGCATGGAATTAAAAAAAAACAAATATTGTTCTAAGATTGCATTTAAAAAAATAAGAGAAGACTTTCTTAAGTACTGCCTGTGTTTCTGCTTATCTAAATATTTCCTTTGTACTGTCCAAAACGTGAATGAATATTTTTTTAAAAAAAAAAATAAAATTTATAAATTTACAGCAACAAATTCTGAAAATTTCTTGTCAATCAAAACGTTTAATAAAAGAGAAATTAACTTTAATTCAAAATGTGTTACAATTTTGCTGATAATTTTGTCATTGAGTAACCCGTTACAACTTTTGCTGGTTGTCGATTTTGAATATAAAGAGTTTCGCTTATACAGTATTGGGCCTTTCTCGACAAATCAATCACATATTTTGATTTAACTCTTTGTGGGTGAGATGAGCTGTTTAAGCCACTTATTTACTGAAAATAAGCCAACATTGATGTATTATTCCATTATAAACCCTCGTTTTCGATCGAAATACGGTATTTGTCTCAGCCCGCATCCGCCCCCGGTACCGCCTGAAACACGCCACTGTTATTAGTAGAGTCCCGCTGTCGTCTACTCCACTTGTTGAATTTGAAACATAGTCTATTGTATTAGCATGTTCTGCATGCACACATGTATGCCTTATTCTGAAGAATAAATCTGAAACAAAATTACTGAATAATGAAATTGTCTATACTTGTCATAGTCCTTGTTCATTTGTTCTGACAGTCGCTTCGTTTCTTTTCTCATTCTTTACTTCCCTTTATTTCATTACTTCATTCTGTCCATTATAACTGTATATGTTATGTTTTGTCTTACATATACTTTTTGGCTTAGCAAAATAGATTCTGTAAAAATGCATTGATTTCTGATGTTCATCAGTTATTATCTCATTTAAAAAATGTTTGCATGTTTTATGTCAAAGAAAAATGAAGTAATTTTTAATTGTCGATGATGACGATCACGACGATGACATCAACAGCAACAACAACAACAACAACAACAACAACAACAATAATAATAATAATAATAATAATAATAATAATAATAAGAAGAAGAAGAAGAAGAAGATGATGATGATGATGATGATGATGATGATGATGATGAAGAACGATCTGGCAATTACATTGATTAAAATTTCTTAAGTCTGGAAGGTACTATATTTCTACGAATACGCTATTGCAAAAGATATGTTTCCGTCAATTAGAATACCGTGCCAAATGTAGTATTATCAACCTTTCGAGTTTGCATGATCCGTAAGAGATAAAAATATATTTTCTCATTAAATGCATGAAGACGAGTTTACATTGAATCTTAATTTGACTGAGTGTAACGTTAACGTATTTTGACGTTTTAGCGTATTAATCCAGGAATAAAACTAAAGAACCTATACAAACCACCCCAAAATATAACCGAATATGATTTCATTAAAAGAAAGAGTCCTTGTGTTTAAACATGCACTGACATTAACTGTATAAAGCACACAAAGATGTTATCAAGATGGCCGGTAAAAAGTGTAAAGTTTTCATCTATAAGAAGATACAGTAACCGTAATGACATAACTTTGGTAAATAGCGTGCAATATCAAAAGAAAAACACTAATGTAGAAGTTTTAAAGTAGAAGAGACTTTATAATATGATGCCAAAAAAACAAAACAAAAAAAACCAACAACAATTGTGATTGCTCTGTCTTGTTGTATCATTCTTGACTCAACTTTGTGTAAAATGTACTATTTATCACTCTTGCTAGAAACTAAATACAAATACTTCAATAGACACGTAATCGCACGTAATTTAAAATGTATTTTATTGCTATTACCAAAGGCATTCTTTTCTTTCATCCAGTTGATACCACGGTCTATTAGCAGATGTGTCACGTTAATTGACTATCTCCGTGAATCTTTGCTCTTAACGACGATTACATTAATGAGACTGCCCATCACTTTATGTTGCAGGCGTTTAACCTGGGATTAACTTTGACCCGCCATAATTTATACATGTCACCTTTCTTCTGTACTGTAATGGAGAAATTTTGCTTATACAAAAAACAACCTCATTTCTCATCCCAGTTTACTTCGTAGGTAACCATATTAGGTTGTAATTATTTAATGAACTACAATCTGATACGGGTATTCCAAAACCCCTGTCGGTATAGTCATGACGCACAATGACAATTTGACAGAATTAGGGGACAATTTGAGAAGTGCCATTGTTATTGGGTTTCTACAATAAATCGGCTCTTTTAGGAGACGTGTTGGAAACCATTGAATGCGGTAGACGAATGACATTCCACAGACAAACATCACTCAGTCACTCCGCACCAGAACTTGACAAGCTTTTCTATAGAGCGGCGGGGATTCTAATGTGTAACGACAGTCATTGGAGAGTGTTGCTTCACGATAAAACATGAACAATGAATAGCTCATCGGCCTGAATTATCTATCTATCTATCTATCTATCTATCTATCTATCTATCTATCTATCTATCTCTCTCTCTCTCTCTCTCTCTCTCTCTCTCTCTCTCTCTCTATATATATATATATATATATATATATATATATATATATATATATATATATGAATATGAAAAAATTAATCGATATATGTGTAGGATAATACATAGAAAACTTAATTAATGTAACAGAAGATTAGAAACATATCTATGCTTTATTCCTCCCAAAGCCTTCGCGTCATCTTCATGGACGCTCTTCAGGTGAATACATAATTTCTTTCGAATATTTTTGTAAATAAACAATTTGACGTCATTATAATATTGATTATGTCATTGTTATATATACACATACATGCACACACACACACACACACACACACACACACACAAACTTATTTCGTATGTCATGATCCTTATGTTGCTCAATGAGAACATATTCTTGTCGCACCTGTTAATATTTAGTATTTTATGTATGTGTTTAAGTTTGAACAACATTGACCTGCCTGTTTGATCGCCCTAAAAAAAATGTCGATTCCCAATCTTACGGCAAATTGTAATCTACACAGTATACAATTTCAAAAAAGTATCATATTTTTTCTTTGTAAACTGATCTGATTTTTTAAAAATAAATGCTGTCTTTGCTTCATTGGTGTTAGACACAGCAACAAAATCGAGCCTACTTTAAGACAAGTATCTCGATGACTCTCAAGCTGCAATTAAGATTCAAATAAGCCACTGCCATTTTTAATTTTAATCGACCCTATTAAAACCTTTAATGGTAGCAAATTAGTGTTGAGAGAGAAAGAAAATCAAAAGCAAACAAATGATATATAATTTTTTTTAAGATTATAAGACCCAGTAACAGATCGTCGGGTACCCAGTGAGTATGATAACTTATTATATAGATTGAGTTTATTTATAAGCCAATTTACTTGTTTTATTTACTACCCACAGGGCCAATGTAATTATACTGCATAGTGTTACTTGCATACATGGATTATGATCTTCTTTGTAAATAATAACCATCCAGTGTCGTGTAGTTTAGTAACGATCCAGTGTCGTGTCGAGACCAGTCAAAGTAAAGACTCTTGCCATCAGTTTATTATGTCATCAGTTTACTTTGCAAGTTATTAAACTCTTTTGTCTTAATATAAGTAACAGAAAATATACAGAAGCATGTTTTGTAAAAAATTAAAAGAAATAATGTATTTTCCCAGAATACAAATCGAAATTTAAATCCCAGATAGTCATCAAAGTTCTACAACAAGTCAAATTGTATAAAGTTAAAGTTGAATTCCAGTGGCATTCTAAATACAATCCAATATTGAATGTGTTGAGGTATCTGTTGTCTCGACGGTACTCATGTACCAATGGCCTGGATCGTGGTGATGTGATAACAGTATTTTGATGTATCACAATAATATAATCCAAGCTGTCCTTGTCTGAATTCACTGTAATTCCAAATCAATGTTTTAATCCAATAATATTACTGTGCACTTCGTTTTTCCAGCGAATAACAAATTGAATAAATAAATAAAAAGCAAATTAAAAGATTACTTTTTAATAATATTTGAGAAAATCTCGCATTAATATATTATGTTACTTCACTATTCGCGCAGGTTGCGAAACAACTTACATCGTTATCCAGTTCAAGTAAGAAAAAATTGTATACTTAAAAAATAACCAGGAGCCATTTATGGGCATGTCTGGGGTAATTTATTGACAGCGCAGCATCGCAAGTGGGTATAGCAGAATGAATTCTGTTGGGTTACGAAATCATCCGGGGCCATTTGAGAACCAGTTAAGGATTTGGAAGTGAACGGAATCGGGATGTTCGGAACGATGGGGTGCACAAACGTCCACTATCATGTATATTTAAAACACAATTTGCTCATATAGTATACAATTCAATATACATAGATTTCAAAATTAATCTTTCTGAATCTTCCTTTAACTTTAATAAATATTCCTGCAAGCATAAAATAACATTTTCATAGAAGGAAGGTAAGCCATAAGCTCAGAAAATATAGACGAATTCAGAATTACAAACATATGGTGAATTCCATTAGAGAAATGATAATATTCTGCTATTATTTTTTTTTTTAAACAACGTCTCTCTCTATCTCTCTCTCTCTCTTTATATAGAAAACAATAATATAATATAATATAATATAATATAATATAATATAATATAATATAATATAATATAATATAATATAATATAATATAATATAATATAATATAATATAATGTAATGTAATGTAGTGTAGTGTAGTGTAGTGTAGTGTAGTGTAGTGTAGTGTAGTGTAATGTAATGTAATGTAATGTAATGTAATGTAATGTAATGTAATGTAAAAAACACAAAAGATATAACTAAATATTCAGAACATTCCAAATAGATTATGTATGTATGTATGTATGTATGTATGTATGTATGTATGTATGTATGTATGTATGTATGTATGTATGTATGTATGTATGGATGGATGGATGGATGGATGGATGGATGGATGGAGGCAGGCAGGCAGGCAGGCAGGCAGGCATGGATGGATGGATGGATGGATGGAGGCAGGCAGGCAGGCAGGCAGGCAGGCATGCATGCATGCATGCATGTATGTATGTATGTATGTATGTATGTATGTATGTATGTGTACCACTCTGAACTGTGAATTACTGGATTTTCTGTGTTGAGAAAAAAAATGTCCTGATTTTTCACAGGCCGTTAATAGATATGAATAACATTACAAGCATGAAATTCGAAGTTATTCATAGACGCTGACGTCAGAGAGATATAAATAAGGTCGCCTCCTTTTAAAACACTTTTCGTTTTTCAATCCATAAAGGTGCAAATTGCTTTCTTATGCCATTTTAATTTGAATTTTGAAGGAGAATAATGTTGCTGTTTATATTTTCTGTGTGAATAATCACAAAACACAACAGAATATAAACTGTATACCACTAACATCGCGCGGATAAGAAGCTGCTACTTCAGTTCCTTATATAGTACATATTGCTAGCC
>JAQISU010000064.1:2570000-2732500 GCA_029339505.1 Unio delphinus
TGGCCGTGCACTGCATCAAAGTCTGTAGACAAAAGGCTAAGATTTGTTTATAATTAAAAGTTATTATTTCACACACTCACCGTTAGATATTGCAGGATGCTTTATTAAAGGAAATGGGACATCACATTTACCAACTTTGTAGCTATTTCGTAACATCCAGTTTCTTACATACCTATACTGAATGGTGTATCACCCATAGCTTTTAAAGTATAGGAAGTGACAACGACCAATCGGAGCTGGCAGTTGTTTAAATGGATGCTCACGAGAAGTAAGGCTAAGCTGTATACTGTATACTAGTAATTGAAATTACACCAATCAAAAACATACACCCATAAAAAGAATTAAAAGTTCGTGTAACAATACTTAAGATATGCTTAGTCAGGAACACAAGGAAAATTCCTTTTCTTTAAAAATTAAAATGACCGCTAAGTACGAGATTGTGGAGTGAGACCTTATTAATCGTCAAATATAGCTTTTTAGTAGGTTCAAGTAATGAAGCTTGTGTTTTGCATAATTCACGTACTCCCTACGCTTGAAAATCGATTTCACATTCTGGATACACTCTAGGTCACATTGCATCATTTTAAGTAGTTATTATGTACGATTTTAAAGTTTATAGAAACTATTTATAATCTTAACTGTTTGTGAGTAGGTCTAGAAGTTACTTTTATATAAATTCCACAGCTTTCAAATTAGGTTTTCTATTTTGTACCATTCTCTCTAACGAATCGTTACAATACTTCAATGTTATCATCTAAAGAAACTTTTGTTTCCTGAGGGCAAAGAACAGAAAGATTGAAATAGTACACAAAAGGAGAGACCGGTAAGACCAGATACCCGCTTATACAGCCTTTACACTGCCATTAAGACCACCTCGCCAATTTCAGCGAGATAACAGCTTTCCTAACAATACCTCAGAGCACTGATTTGCTGAAAACTAGAACATTATGTTACCCGGAAATATCTCTGTATGACGAAACCACAATCGGTGTAGATCACCTGTACTATTTCCAGCTATGGACTATGGAAATGACCGAGAAGTTCAGACTGAAGAAAAAAAAATAGCTCGATTCATTCGCAACTTCTCGGTGAATCATTATTTCGAAAAGAACACAAGTAGTCCGAACGGGAGCTATTGGCACACATTCGAGCTATAGTTTCTATAATCAATCTCGAATTTGCGAAAGTAGTATTTTCCTGCTATCAAAATCCGGTCCGGTCATATCTCCATGATAACATCTGGAATCGCATCACAATTATTATTTCCAGTTCAGTACCAAACGTATGTAGTTCTAGTCTATTTTAGAACATTTTTTCCTCTCTCATTTTGGTGGCGATAGAAGAGTTTTATTTGTGCATATTTGGTAGGGATTTAAAGGTAATTGTTATTCATGAGAATATGAGCTCAGAGAGTGGTTGTCTGTGTGTATTTTGGCGACAGTGCACATTGAGTTATAAGGCCTTGTTGATGATCCTTAAGTGAAATCTGTGTTTTGTTTACAAGCTGTTCTGTTTACAGTGCAGCCACTCAAAAAAAAATGCCGGCGAACCCTTGATAAGAACTTCACCGTGAAGTCATCTTTGAATGCATTTTAGATTAACATATGATTTGTATTGATTGTCACACAGTTGAAAGGTCAGTACTGAGAAATATATATTGAGAACATATAGTAAAATTATTTGTGATGTATGCCCATCTAGGAATAGATGTGTTCCGGTGATGTCTTCATATTTACATCCCGGAATGCGTGTGCGGCACAAGCGGCAACACTTTTTGTACGTTTATTTAAATACTTAGTAATACAAATCCATTCAAACACCATAAGCATACCACCATCATCATAAGTGACGTCATGACGTCATTTACCACATAACTGGGTGATATTGCAAAGCAGATAATATGTATTTAGTTTAGAAAACATATTCACGGCATCGTGTAATCAACTGAAATTTAAATTGTCTCTTCAGAGCAAAACACCTCGGTATAGACAAAAACTATGTACATGGGGTAAAAATTATACTTGTCCTTAAGCATATAAGCATGATCAAGACACATCTTAAAGGGTAGTTGTACAAAAATCTTTTAACAACTATAATACGGAAATTTACAATAAAGACGTTTTGTATTTCCGTGTGATATTTTATATTATCAGACAATATGGGAGTGTATAACGCCAGTGTAGAAAGAAACATAAGTTTTCAATTAACAAAATCTGTGGAATACATAAGAGAATGCAGGAAAATTGTATATTATATATTTAAAAAAATAGACAAATGATAAATTTATATAAGTCGTTAACCTTACATTGTCGGAATCGTTCATTAAATTCCCATAATGCACTGCTTTATATTGCACGACAAGAGTGTCTAAAACAGAATGGTGTGTTATGAGCTACTTTGATTGTAGAATGGTGTATTAGGAGCTACTTTGATTGTAGAATGGTGTATTAGGAGCTACTTTGATTGTAGAATGGTGTATTAGGAGCTACTTTGATTGTAGAATGGTGTATTAGGAGCTACTTTGATTGTAGAATGGTGTATTAGGAGCTACTTTGATTGTAGACAAACAATGAACATTCATATTACATAGCTTTAGGTTTCGACTTATTATATTTGTTTGTGAATAAACTCAACATGCTGTATCGTCCATGTGGAGGTAGAGATGATACCGTTAACGATGTCCACGAGTTCACTGAGTCACGAATGCAACGTTAACGATGTCGACGAGTTCACTGAGTCATGAATGTAACTTAACTATGTCGTCGAGTTCACTGAGTCACGAATGTAACGTTAACGATGTCGACGAGTTCACTGAGTCCCGAATGTAACTTAACGATGTCGACGAGTTCACTGAATCACGAATGTAACTTAATGATGTCAACGAGTTAACTGAGTCATGAATGTAGCTTTCAAATACACAAACGAATGAACTTAATAATCGCAATGTCAACAACATTAATTGAATTTTAATAGAAGAGTTTGTCCATTCGTTAACACAAGTTTGCTATCCCTACTCCTCTTAAAGAAGCTGACGGATTGTCACAAACTTTACACACACAGATGTGGCATACGGTTTATCTGCATACTATGAATGAGACAGAATTTTCCTTACTATTTTTTTGTTTGGATTCTACCACATTTAAGGACATTTTCACGCGTCACTGGTTTCCCAGCGATTTTTGCGTGACTTGCGCACTCGCGTGCAATGTCATCATATCGCTGTTTCTCTCCGATGGATATCAATTGGCTTATGATGTTTAGTTTGTCCCAAGTTAAAATGGTACAGATCTTACCTTCAATATGGCCACAATGGCTGCCAACGTTAGCTACTCATGTTACATTTATAGTCATATTGATATTTGTATAATGTTTAATTGTAGATGTGGACTTCCACGTTTTCAATGTTGATTTTGAATGTTGTCAGGGTGTTATAGGAATGCTATATTATGACGTTAAACAACATTATAGCAACATTCCAACAGTCCACCAATTACCAATAATGTTGTCACGATGTTACATTACAACGTTGCCACAGCTTTACAACAACGTTGCTGCAATGTTATTGCAACGTTGATTTGTTAGCTGGAATAGAATATGCAATGCATACAATCAATATTTGCAAGATCCATGGTATATCACTGCGTACACAGTGCATGTACTAGGTTTGTACACGCTATATATTATATCATTAAACATGCC
Organism: Unio delphinus; assembly: GCA_029339505.1. Classification (NCBI taxonomy): domain Eukaryota; kingdom Metazoa; phylum Mollusca; class Bivalvia; order Unionida; family Unionidae; genus Unio; species Unio delphinus. The sequence continues at coordinate 2,573,700 of JAQISU010000064.1, forward strand.
GTAGTAGAAGTACTCCGTTTGTACTCGCTAAATGTTATATCATCAGTCATGCCGTAGTAGAAGTACTCCGTTTGTACTCGCTAAATGTTATATCATCAAACATGCCGTAGTAGAAGTACTCCGTTTGTACTCGCTAAATGTTATATCATCAGTCATGCCGTAGTAGATGTACTCCGTTTGTACACGCTAAATGTTATATCATCAATCATGCCGTAGTAGATATACTCCATTTGTACACGCAAAATGTTATAGCATCACTCACGCAGTATATGTATTCCGTTTCTACAAGTTTCATGGTATATCACTATGCATCAGTAGATGTATTCAATATTTGCATATGTCATGGTATATCGATAGTCATGCAGTGCATGTACCACTTTTAACAAGTTTTTTTGTTTCGCGCTTTGTATGCAGCGCGTGTAATATGTGTGTGAATCTTCAGTGCATGTAATCAGTTTGTCCCATAGCATATTGCTGCATATGTAGTGTCACATTATTTGTAACTTACAGTTTACTGTAGCCATAAGTATAAACCAAAAACAGACAAAAAGACAATACATTATATTCTTACTTGAGCCTAGTAAAAGTTAATGCAAGATTCTTTCAACTGATTTTCTCCGTACAAAAAAAAAATGGATCATTGTAAACTCAATTTGCGCGCCATTTTATTACGTGATTATGTGCTAAATGACAGGAAATGTGATCTATGACAATTTAATTCCAGCACAAAATTACTCATGGTGCTGCTAAAGTGGTGCACATTTATTTGTCTGCTCCTAACCTTAAGGAAAATAATTATTTTGAAGCTTAATTGAACATTATGTTCTTCTTGTCAAAATCTCTTTTAATCAGCTATTTATTTAATTTCTTCATATAATCAAAGGTAGGAGGGTCATTTAGACACCTGGTGAAGCAACTACTGTGTGAAAGAATTTCAATTGTATCTGAAAAGTCTAATAACGAAAAATCAAATGTTAAATCATTACAACTCTGATATCCACTAGTACAACCCTAATATCCATCCACATAACTATGATATCTAATAACGATTCATATTGTTTTATTGTTATGCAAGTAATTGCATAAATAATATTACTTACATGTATGTATGTATGTATGTATGTATGTATGTATGTATGTATGTATGTATGTATGTATGTATGTATGTATGTATGTATGTGTGTGTGTGTGTGTGTGTGTGTGTGTGTGTGTGTAATTCTTATTTAAATATACTTTACAGTCTAAACTAGATGTAATTTACCTATCTTCTATACTCGCTAATAAATCGAGTTCACATGCAAAACATATTCTAGACTGTTATCGCATTATTTTGTTCATTCTACTGAGTACTCTTAACAAGCCACATCAACCTTGATCTGCCGGCGTATTATGTTTGGTCTATGTAGTATTATGTTTGGTCTATGTAGCATTATGTTTAGTCTATGTAGTATTATGTTTGGTCTATGTAGTATTATGTTTGGTCTATGTAGTATTATGTTTGGTCTATGTAGTACTATGTTTAGTCTATGTAGTATTATGTTTGGTCTATGTAGTATTATATTTGGTCTATGTAGTATTATGTTTGGTCTATGTAGTATTATGTTTGGTCTATGTAGTATTATGTTTGGTCTATGTAGTATTATGTTTGGTCTATGTAGTATTATATTTGGTCTATGTAGTATTATGTTTGGTCTTAGTATTATGTTTGGTCTATGTAGTATTATGTTTAGTCTATGTAGTATTATGTTTGGTCTATGTAGTACTATGTTTGGTCTATGTAGTATTATGTTTGGTCTATGTAGTATTATGTTTGGTCTATGTAGTATTATGTTTGGTCTATGTAGTACTATGTTTGGTCTATGTAGTATTATGTTTGGTCTTAGTATTATGTTTGGTCTATGTAGTACTATGTTTGGTCTATGTATTATAATGTTTTGTCTATGTAGTATTATTTTTGGTCTATGTAGTATTATGTTTGGTCTATGTAGTATTATTTTTGGTCTATGTAGTATTATGATTGGTCTATGTAGTATTATGTTTGGTCTATGTAGTATTATGTTTGGTCTATGTAGTATTATGTTTGGTCTATGTAGGATTATGTTTAGTCTATGTAGTATTATGTTTGGTCTATGTAGTATTATGTTTGGTCTATGTAGTATTATGTTTGGTCTATGTAGTATTATGTTTGGTCTATGTAGTATTATGTTTGGTCTTAGTATTATGTTTGGTCTATGTAGTACTATGTTTGCTCTATGTAGTATTATGTTTGGTCAATGTAGTATTATGTTTGGTCTATGTGTATTATGTTTAGTCTATGTAGTATTATGTTTGGTCTATGTAGTATTATGTTTGGTCTTAGTATTATGTTTGGTCTATGTAGTATTGTTTTTGGTCTATGTAGTATTATGTTTGGTGTATGTAGTACTATGTTTGGTCTATGTAGTACTATGTTTGGTCTATGCAGTATTATGTTTTGTCTATGTAGTATTATGTTTGGTCTATGTAGTATTATGTTTTGTCTATGTAGTATTATTTTTGCTCTATGTAGTATTATGTTTGGTCTATGTAGTACTATGTTTGGTCTATGTAGTACTATATTTGGTCTATGCAGTATTATGTTTTGTCTATGTAGTATTATGTTTGGTCTTAGTACTATGTTTGGTCTATGTAGTACTATGTTTGGTCTATGTAGTATTATGTTTGGTCTATGTAGTATTATGTTTAGTCTATGTAGTATTATGTTTGGTCGATGTAGTACTATGTTTGGTCTATGCAGTATTATGTTTTGTCTATGTAGTATTATGTTTGGTCTTAGTATTATGTTTGGTCTATGTAGTACTATGTTTGGTCTATGTAGTATTATGTTTGGTCTATGTAGTATTATGTTTGGTCTATGTAGTATTATGTTTAGTCTATGTAGTATTATGTTTGGTCTATGTAGTACTATGTTTGGTCTATGCAGTATTATGTTCTGTCTATGTAGTATTATGTTTGGTCTATGTAGTAATATGTTTGGTCTATGTAGTACTATGTTTGGTCTATGTACTATTATGTTTGGTCCATGTAGTATTATGTTTGGTCTATGTAGTATTATGTTTGGTCTATGTAGTATTATGTTTAGTCTATGTAGTATTATGTTTGGTCTATGTAGTACTTTGTTTAGGTCTATGTAGTACTATGATTAGTCTATGTAGTATTATGTTTGGTCTATGTAGTATTATGTTTGGTCTATGTAGTATTATGTTTGGTCTATGTAGTATTATGTTTGGTCTATGTAGTATTATGTTTAGTCTATGTATTATTATGTTTGGTCTATGTAGTATTATGTTTGGTCTATGTAGTATTATGCTTGGTCTATGGAGTATTATGTTTGGTCTATGTAGTATTATGTTTGGTCTATGTAGTATTAAGTTTGGTCTATGTAGTATTATGTTTAGTCTATGTAGTATTATGTTTGGTCTATGTAGTATTATGTTTGGTCTATGTAGTATTATGTTTGGTCTTAGTATTATTATGTTTGGTCTATGTAGTACTATGTTTGGTCTATGAAGTATTATGTTTGGTCTATGCAGTATTATGTTTTGTCTATGTAGTATTATGTTTAGTCTATGTAGTATTATGTTTGGTCTATGTAGTATTATGTTTGGTCTATGTAGTATTATGTTTAGTCTATGTAGTATTATGTTTAGTCTATGTAGTATTATGTTTGGTCTATGTAGTATTATGTTTTGTCTATGTAGTATTATGTTTGGTCTATGTAGTATTATGTCTGGTCTATGTAGTATTATGTTTGGTCTTAGTTTTATGTTTGGTCTATGTAGTATTATGTTTAGTCTATGTAGTATTATGTTTGGTCTATGTAGCATTATGTTTTGTCTATGTAGTATTATGTTTGGTCTATGTAGTATTATGTCTGGTCTATGTAGTATTATGTTTGGTCTTAGTACTATGTTTGGTCTATGTAGTATTATGTTTGGTCTATGCAGTATTATGTTTTGTCTATGTAGTATTATGTTTGGTCTATGTAGTTGTATGTTTGGTCTATGTAGTAATATGTTTAGTCTATGTAGTATTATGTTTGGTCTATGTAGTATTATGTTTGGTCTATGTAGTACATGTATTATGTTTGGTCTATGTAGTATTATGTTTTGTCTATGTAGTATTATGTTTTGTCTATGTAGTATTATATTTGGTCTATGTAGTATTATGTTTGGTCTATGTAGTATTATGTTTGGTCTATGTAGTATTATGTTTGGTCTATGTAGTATTATGTTTGGTCTATGTAGTATTATATTTGGTCTTTGTAGTATTATGTTTGGTCTTAGTATTATGTTTGGTCTATGTAGTATTATGTTTAGTCTATGTAGTATTATGTTTGGTCTATGTAGTACTATGTTTGGTCTATGTAGTATTATGTTTGGTCTATGTAGTATTATGTTTGGTCTATGTAGTATTATGTTTGGTCTATGTAGTACTATGTTTAGTCTATGTAGTATTATGTTTGGTCTTAGTATTATGTTTGGTCTATGTAGTACTATGTTTGGTCTATGTAGTATAATGTTTTGTCTATGTAGTATTATTTTTGGTCTATGTAGTATTATGTTTGGTCTATGTAGTATTATTTTTGGTCTATGTAGTATTATGATTGGTCTATGTAGTATTATGTTTGGTCTATGTAGTATTATGTTTGGTCTATGTAGTATTATGTTTGGTCTATGTAGGATTATGTTTAGTCTATGTAGTATTATGTTTGGTCTATGTAGTATTATGTTTGGTCTATGTAGTATTATGTTTGGTCTATGTAGTATTATGTTTGGTCTATGTAGTGTTATGTTTGGTCTTAGTATTATGTTTGGTCTATGTAGTACTATGTTTGCTCTATGTAGTATTATGTTTGGTCAATGTAGTATTATGTTTGGTCTATGTGTATTATGTTTAGTCTATGTAGTATTATGTTTGGTCTATGTAGTATTATGTTTGGTCTTAGTATTATGTTTGGTCTATGTAGTATTGTTTTTGGTCTATGTAGTATTATGTTTGGTGTATGTAGTACTATGTTTGGTCTATGTAGTACCATGTTTGGTCTATGCAGTATTATGTTTTGTCTATGTAGTATTATGTTTGGTCTATGTAGTATTATGTTTTGTCTATGTAGTATTATTTTTGCTCTATGTAGTATTATGTTTGGTCTATGTAGTACTATGTTTGGTCTATGTAGTACTATATTTGGTCTATGCAGTATTATGTTTAGTCTATGTAGTATTATGTTTGGTCTTAGTACTATGTTTGGTCTATGTAGTACTATGTTTGGTCTATGTAGTATTATGTTTGGTCTATGTAGTATTATGTTTGGTCTATGTAGTATTATGTTTAGTCTATGTAGTATTATGTTTGGTCGATGTAGTACTATGTTTGGTCTATGCAGTATTATGTTTTGTCTATGTAGTATTATGTTTGGTCTTAGTATTATGTTTGGTCTATGTAGTACTATGTTTGGTGCATGTAGTATTATGTTTGGTCTATGTAGTATTATGTTTGGTCTATGTTGTATTATGTTTAGTCTATGTAACATTATGTTTGGTCTATGTAGTACTATGTTTGGTCTATGCAGTATTATGTTTTGTCTATGTAGTATTATGTTTGGTCTTAGTATTATGTTTGGTCTATGTAGTACTATGTTTGGTCTATGTAGTATTATGTTTGGTCTATGTAGTATTATGTTTGGTCTATGTAGTATTATGTTTAGTCTATGTAGTATTATGTTTGGTCTATGTAGTACTATGTTTGGTCTATGCAGTATTATGTTCTGTCTATGTAGTATTATGTTTGTTCTATGTAGTAATATGTTTGGTCTATGTAGTACTATGTTTGGTCTATGTTCTATTATGTTTGGTCCATGTAGTATTATGTTTGGTCTATGTAGTATTATGTTTGGTCTATGTAGTATTATGTTTTGTCTATGTAGTATTATGTTTGGTCTATGTAGTACTTTGTTTAGGTCTATTTAGTACTATGTTTAGTCTATGTAGTATTATGTTTGGTCTATGTAGTATTATGTTTGGTCTATGTAGTATTATGTTTGGTCTATGTAGTATTATGTTTAGTCTATGTATTATTATGTTTGGTCTATGTAGTATTATGTTTGGTCTATGTAGTATTATGCTTGGTCTATGGAGTATTATGTTTGGTCTATGTAGTATTATGTTTGGTCTATGTAGTATTAAGTTTGGTCTATGTAGTATTATGTTTAGTCTATATAGTATTATGTTTGGTCTATGTAGTATTATGTTTGGTCTATGTAGTATTATGTTTGGTCTTAGTATTATTATGTTTGGTCTATGTAGTACTATGTTTGGTCTATGTAGTATTATGTTTGGTCTATGCAGTATTATGTTTTGTCTATGTAGTATTATGTTTAGTCTATGTAGTATTATGTTTGGTCTATGTAGTATTATGTTTGGTCTATGTAGTATTATGTTTTGTCTATGTAGTATTATGTTTAGTCTATGTAGTATTATGTTTGGTCTATGTAGTATTATGTTTTGTCTATGTAGTATTATGTTTGGTCTATGTAGTATTATGTCTGGGCTATGTAGTATTATGTTTGGTCTTAGTTTTATGTTTGGTCTATGTAGTATTATGTTTAGTCTATGTAGTATTATGTTTGGTCTATGTAGTATTATGTTTTGTCTATGTAGTATTATGTTTGGTCTATGTAGTATTATGTCTGGTCTATGTAGTATTATGTTTGGTCTTAGTACTATGTTTGGTCTATGTAGTATTATGTTTGGTCTATGCAGTATTATGTTTTGTCTATGTAGTATTATGTTTGGTCTATGTAGTTGTATGTTTGGTCTATGTAGTAATATGTTTAGTCTATGTAGTATTATGTTTGGTCTATGTAGTATTATGTTTGGTCTATGTAGTACATGTATTATGTTTGGTCTATGTAGTATTATGTTTTGTCTATGTAGTATTATGTTTTGTCTATGTAGTATTATTTTTGGTCTATGTAGTAATATGTTTGGTCTATGTAGTATTATGTTTGGTCTATGTAGTATTATGTTTAGTCTATGTAGTATTATGTTTGGTCTATGTAGTACTATGTTTGGTCTATGTAGTAATATGTTGAGTCTATGTAGTATTATGCTTGGTCTGTGTAGTATTATGTTTGGTCTATGTAGTATTATGTTTGGTCTATGTAGTATTATGTTTGGTCTATGTAGTATTATGTTTAGTCTATGTAGTATTATGTTTGGTCTATGTAGTATTATGTTTGGTCTATGTAGTATTATGTTTGGTCTATGTAGTATTATGTTTGGTCTATGTAGTATTATGTTTGGTCTATGCAGTATTATGTTTGGTCTATGTAGTATTATGTTTAGTCTATGTAGTATTATGTTTGGTCTATGTAGTATTATATTTGGTCTTAGTATTATGTTTGGTCTATGTAGTACTATGTTTGGTCTATGCAGTATTATGTTTTGTCTATGTAGTATTATGTTTGGTCTATGTATTACTATGTTTGGTCTATGTAGTATTATGTTTGGTCTATGTAGTATTATGTTTGGTCTATGTAGTATTATGTTTGGTCTATGTAGTACTATGTTTGGTCTATGTAGTACATGTATTATGTTTGGTCTATGTAGTATTATGTTTGGTCTATGTAGTATTATGTTTGGTCTATGTAGTATTATGTTTGGTCTATGTAGTATTATGTTTGGTCTATGTAATATTATGTTTGGTCTTAGTATTATGTTTGGTCTATGTAGTATTATGTTTGGTCTATGTAGTATTATGTTTAGTCTATGTAGTATTATGTTTGGTCTATGTAGTATTATGTTTGGTCTATATAGTATTATGTTTGGTCTATGTAGTATTATGTTTGGTCTATGCAGTATTATGTTTGGTCTATGTAGTATTATGTTTAGTCTATGTAGTATTATGTTTAGTCTATGTAGTATTATGTTTGATCTATGTAATATTATGTTTGGTCTTAGTATTATGTTTGGTCTATGTAGTATTATGTTTGGTCTTTGTAGTATTATGTTTGGTCTATGTAGCATTATGTTTGGTCTATGTAGTATTATGTCTAGTCTATGTAGTATTATGTTTGGTCTATGTAGTATTATGTTTGGTCTATGCAGTATTATGTTTTGTCTATGTAGTATTATTTTTGGTCTATGTAGTAATATCTTTGGTCTATGTAGTATTATGTTTGGTCTATGTAGTACTATGTTTGGTCCATGTAGTAGTATCTTTGGTCTATGTAGTAATATGTTTGGTCTATGTAGTACTATGTTTGGTCTATGTAGTATTATGTTTGGTCTATGTTGTACTATGTTTGGTCTATGTAGTATTATGTTTGGTCTATGTAGTATTATGTTTGGTCTATGTAGTACTATGTTTGGTCTATGTAGTATTATGTTTGGTCTATGTAGTATTATGTTTGGTCTATGTAGTATTATGTTTGGTCTATGTAGTACTATGTTTGGTCTATGTAGTATTATGTTTGGTCTATGTAGTATTATGTTTGTTCTATGTAGTACTATGTTTGGTCTATGTAGTATTATGTTTGGTCTATGTAGTATTATGTTTGGTCTATGCAGTTTGCAGTGGAAATAAAAATAGTTGTTTTTTATCAGTGTTATTGTATTCGTTTTCACGTTAACTTTTCTCATGGAAGTAAGATTAGGATTGAATGTAGTTACCATAAACCATAAAAGAACCTTCGTAATGTTTGGTATTATTCTTGTCCGATTTTCGTTCGTTTAGCTATTGAATTAATCTCGATACCCATAGAGCCATCCAGTATTTCATTTTCATATTAGCATGAACTGGGTGGAATATTCTCTGACACCCCCTTAACGTTTGTACAATATTCCAAGTGAAACTATTTATTTATATATATATGTGGTGTACAACAACGAGGATAATGTGGTCTATAACATCGAGGCTAATGGGATCTACATCAACGAGGGTAATGTGGTCTATAACAACGAGGGTAATGTGGTCTACGTGCACGAGGATAATGTCGTGTACAACATCGATTGTAATGTGGTGTACAACAACGAGGATAATGTGGTGGACAATAACGATGATAATGTGGTGTACAACAACGAGGATAATGTGGTCTATAACATCGAGGTTAATGTGATCTACATCAACGAAGGTAATGTGGTCTATAACAACGAGGGTAATGTGGTCTATAACAACAAGGATAATGTGGTGCAATAACCTTGGAAACCAATTAAATTAGTGAATGAATAAAGAAAACAACATAGAAATTGTGCAAATGTAACGTTCATATATATATATATATATATATATATATATATATATATATATATATATATATATATATAATAAAGGTGGAAGAAATGAAAATCTGATATCCAAAACGAGGTATGATTAGATGCATACTGTCATTCGGCTATACTTGGTTGCCATCTCACTAAGTCAGTTCCTGTAGTAAGTCCTGAGAAAGAAGGACAATTATTGATCTCAAGATGGAGAATATAAATCTTTCCATTATCGTGGATATATATTTTCATTTAATTAGTGTCACCACTTTGAATATTAGGTACACCCTTGTAGTATCACTCAATGTTTTACGCTTTGATATTGTCGGTTAGAGATATTTATAGTCCGTATCAGATTTTAAGAATCAGTTACAAGAAAATACGGTCCAAAGCGAATTCTTTTATCTTCCTAATTTGTTCCACAATGATTATAGTGTTTATGTCCCATGGATAAAAAGTGCGAAACAATTAGCCTCCATAATTACTTAGGTACTCATACTCACTGAGCGGCACTATTTATCAGCGCGCAAGAGGATCGAGGCATTCGGTTCAAAAGGATTATCTTGTATCACATGACTGTTTAATTGAAGGGCAGTAGTGCAAATGGATTTTATCACTTAGTTAGATGAACATGCGAAGATAATGAATCGAGGAGAAAGACAAATAACTCCTGAACAGCGGCATTCATCAACATACAAAAGATTCCTCATCAAGATTAAATTGTAATTTATGAATTGAAAATCACTTTCCTTTTTATTTCTATGATATAAGATTGCCTGTCTTTATCTTCTGAAATTGTGGAAGAGATAAACTCTGGAACGTTTGATCTCATTACCTTTGTGTCAAGGTGTGAATATACCGGATTATCTTTCCCAAAGGCTGTATGAACAATATTGTTTTCCATAACCTCTAGAAATGTATTCACATAAACGGCACTTCCTAACAACATGAAAGGAATTGAAACATCGGAAAATTAGCAACAATCTCCAACTCTTTGCACACACACACAAAAGACAAATGAATAGTTTTCATTCTAATTAAGAGCAAAGTCCTAGTGTAGGTCAAAGTTCACAGGATATATTTTGTTTCAAATAGCAATGCACGTAAAACGTCACGTCTAATTTAATAATTGCTCGACTTGTATAACGTTGGTGTTATTTTATCCTTTATGTGCAAATGCTTACCTAAATAATTGCTCACAAAATATTAATTAATAATTAGGTTAAATATCATGTCAGAAATTAATTTAGTTTGAAAACGTAACCTTGTTGTTGCAACATTAAAAATGGATTTTGGTTACAATATTAAGTTTTAATTAACACACGTATTGTCATTTGTTATGGACCAAATAGTCTGAAAACAAACTGTAATTAAGTTATGTTATCTCAGGTTGAATCTATACCATAATTTTCTATACCATAATTTTCGTATAGCTAAATGTAGCTATAAACTGAATTAAACGCCCAGTTATTCTATTCTAAATCTATGAAAATGTAGCTTAATAGTCAAAAGACATGATGTAGTGCATTTCTGTGAACTTCAAATTTGTTCTCATATATTTAACTTGTATTATTAATAATAATAATAATAATAATAATAATAATAATAATAATAATAATAATAATAATAATAATAATGATATTATAATAATAATAATAATAATGATATAAATATTATTATTATTATTATTATTATTATTATTATTATTATTAGAAATGATAATAATACAATTATTATTAATATCAATGTTTATGATAAGAATAATAATCATAATAATTTTAAATAATAATAATAATAATAATAATAATCATAATAATAATAATAATAATAATAATAATAATAATAATAATAATAATAATAATTTAAGCTAGACATTTATGGTTAAAAGTTGAGGTAATTGCGTAATTTGTAGCAGCAGCAATCACATTGGTTGTAGAAGCCGTAGTGGTAGTAGTATCTGCAGTTGTTGTTGTTTCCACGATACATTATTTCTATATCTATTGCTTTTGGTGCTGATGTTAAATTTTATTCAATCCGCCCTTCTTTGTCATAGTTCTGGAACTATTGCTTGTGTAAATAAAACATGGAAACTTCTCCAACTTTGTAAATAAAGTTTTAAACGAAATGTACCTTTCAATTCACTGAAATGAGCTGCGGTAGCTCAGTTGGGAGGGCGTAGAATTTGGAATCTAAGGGTCATCCGCCTCACTGTGTCGTTAGTAAAGAGATGAGTTCCCATTTTCTTGGTATGATACAGCAATTAAAACCTGAAAATGGTGTGAAAATTCCACTAATTTAAGACACACTGTGCATGTAAATTTCTACGATCGATTAAAAGAAAGACACAAGTTCAAGATAGGTTCTTCCTGTGATTATGAATTTTATTCAAAATATGTTCAGAGCAGGGACGTACTTGGTGGAGGGGGTTGCCGGAGGGAGGGGCATTTGCATCCCTCCACGAATTTGCGTGTGCTGTAATATTGTAAAATTGCTGTAGCATATATATATGTTGTCCCCACCCCTAATCAAGCCTCCCCCCCCCCCGAAAAAATTAAATTACATCCCTGGTTCAGATAATTTTCTTTTAAAGTTATGTTCCAAACTATATGTCTATACAAACATCTACTCAACATTGCTTGCAGACACTAAATATGCTGAGAACTCTAGCCCTTCCGCAAATATTATTTGTAAATATTACATACCAACTTGCAGACTACTTAATTGAGACTGATGGGTATGACATAGTCATGGAAATTTGCAGAATATGTAAGTTCTGTCTGTCTGTCTGTCTGTACGTCTGTCTCTCTTTCTCACGCACATCCAAAACTCTTTGCTAACCATCATGCGACTTAAAATGGAAAATTAACATTCACTTTTTAATCATACAAATGTTAAAGACATCTTGCAGAATCAACTCAATGTAAAAAGATTGTTTTATTTTTTCTTTAATATGTTCAAGGTTTCCAGATGCAAATAGTGGTTTCTATTTCTTCGTAAAAGAATCTTGAAGACCATGGGAAGAGTTTTTTTTTTTGTCGTGGCATCATGCATGAGAAAATTTTACGTGGCAAAATAACATTTTGGAATGCAAACTCATTTTAATAATGTTGCATCAAGTCAGTTGTCTTATTACACTTACTAAGTGTAATAATTGTAATAATAAGTGTAATTTTCATGATTGTGTGGTCTAAAGCATTCCATTTTAATGACGAGATAGGATTTCCGTACTAAAGTATCTTGAAAAAGGGAAGAGGATGAGTTGACTGTAGAATCATGACAATGTTGAATAAGGGATGAGATAAACAATATCAATACACGTTTTAAAGTAAAGTCTAAGCCAATGTTTCACATCAAGTTGAGAAAGTTAAAAATGTCGAAAAAGAAAAATGACGCCGCCAATTAAAAATTATTTGTATATGCTTGACTGTTTATTAACTGATATATTTCACAATAGCATTATAACTGTTTACTAATTTGGGGGAAAACTTGTAACGTGATCTTAGGTTTAGCTTTACTGTATTGTTCTCTTTTTTAACGCCACGTTTAACTCATTTTGTACATTACGTGGAATAGACTGGAGTTAGATTCCGTTACCAAGGACATACCGAGTCAGAAAAACCGGGATAAATTGAGTGGCTATGGAAACCTCATCCGACGCTCTGTCTACCTGCTTACCAGGTATAGCAACACTGAATTGTTGATGCTATATCATATATTGTGTTATGACGACCTTTCTGATGGCTACATTGTCATTTACAGAGAATAGTTTTCAGATTTTCCTATTTGCCAGGATCAAAGTGTTTCTTTTTCATTAGCATGGTGCGAAATGTTTTTTTGGAAGGCAGTGGGAGTAACTTTAATTTCAAATGACAACTGGCCTACTAATGTCCCTATTTTATTTTCGGAGTGAGTAGACAGATGACTACTGTTTGTAACGTCATAATCAAAGACATTATCTAAAAAAATTATTATTGGAATCCTCACCAAAACTTTGAAATAATGACCACATCCAAGCCGAAGTCAAAATATTGCGCTTCCGCGTCCGCAACTTTCTTCCGTCGAATCGAACATAAAGCGTTGTTACAATTTGGTTGGACCAACGACATCAAAAGACTGTATCTAATGTCAGTAAATGATCAAAGCGAAGCGTGTTAGTATTTCTTTGCACCTATATATGTTCTATGCAGTTAAATCTATAGTGACTATCACAAAATCAAGCTTAAAATCATCTTGTATCAAATCATTGGCTCAATGCATTTATCTTACCATGGCAATCTTGCATAAAAACATTGGCTCAATGCATTTATCTTACCATGGCAATGTTGCATAAAAACGTTGGCTTAATGCATTTATCCTACCATGGCAATCTCTTATACTATATTATATCTCGGGCAATCTTGAACACCAACGCAGTCTTAATGCATCTATCTTTAACATGGCTCTCTTGTAATAACACCTTGCCTTAATGATTTCATCTTACTATGACAATCTTAGATACCAACGTTGTCTTAATGCGATTATCTTACCATGGCCAATTTGTAAAAACACCTAGACTTAACGCATTTATCCTAACATGGCTGTCTTGTAATAAAACCTCGGATTAATGATTTTGTCTTACTATGGCAATCTTGGATACCAGCGTTGTCTCAGTGCATTTATTTTACCATTGCTCTCTTGTGTAAATACCATGGCTGAGTGCATGTATCTTACCATGGTTAACTTGTGTAAGCACCTAGGCTTAATCTACTTGTTTACCATGCCTATCTTGATGCACAATGCAATTATCTTCCCATGGCAGTCGTGTGTAAACACACAGGCTTAATCCACGTATCTTAGCATGGCTATCGTGTGTAAACACACAGGCTTAATCCAATTATGTTACCATGGCTATCGTGCGTAAACACACAGGCTTAATCCAATTATCTCAAAATGGCTATCGTGTGTAAACACACAGGTTTAATCCAATTATCTTACCATGGCTATCGTGTGAAAACACACATGATTAATCCAATTATCGGTAAATGGCGATCACACAGCCTTGGTAAACACACAGCCTTAATACAATTATATAAAAATCAATATTGTGTGTAAACACACGGGCTTGTTCTATCACAGTTTCTAGCAATCATCATGCAAGATGAAAGTGGAGCTTTTACACGGTGATAACATAATTTATGAAAGCGGAGCTGTCTTTCGTCCTCATACATCGGTTTTATTTGCAGGTAATTTCCTCTCTCTGTAAACCTAGCATTTTCCATAAAATTCACATGCATCCATATGACTTGATCCATTTTGTTGTTAAATTTTGTTATACAATCAGATCTCAAGAATCAAAGAATTCTTTCATTCAAGAACGCAACCAATTGATAAAGAATTGAGCAGTCCTAAAAGTAAAATTAAACCGAAATGACAAATTGTGTATTCACTCACTAAAATACAGTGTTCATCGATTATGAAATAGTGTCAGATTCTAGCAATGACAAACCTATTAAACAACGGCTCTGGTGGCCTAGTGGTTAGAGCGTCCGTCGCGGAAGCGGGAGGTCGTGGGTTCGATCTCCGGCCGAGTTATACCAATGACTTACAAAAATGGTACTAACAGCTGCCTCGTTAGCGCTCAGCATTAAGAGGTTAGTGTTAGAACTGGTACGCCTGGTGTCAGGCTAATGTGACAGGGTGGGACATCATGATACATGTCAGCGACATGATGCCCCAGTGCTAGACATCACTCTAAACTGCCTCACTGCAAACATCGTAGCGATATGACTGAACAATTGTTAAAGCTATGTTAACAATCCTAATCAAACAAACAAACAAACAAAGTTTAGTATTTAGTCGTATATCTGGCTGGATAGATGGATGGAAAAATGAACTAACAAACAGGTGTATATATAGGTGGCAAGATGATTGTATGACTATGAATTATTATATGACATGTATATATGTATTTGAAGACAAAAGCATGAGGGTACAATATAGGTACTAACAGCTGCCTCGTTTGACGCTCAGTATTAAGAGGTTAGTGTTAGGACTGGTCGGCTTGGGGTCAAGATAATGTGACTGGGTGGGACATCATGCTACGTGCTAGACATCACTACAAACTGCCGCACTTCAGACATCGTAGCGATATGACTGAAAAATTGTTAAAGCTACGTTAAATATCCTAAAAACACACAACCTATTAATCACATTTATAATAGAAATACGACATGCTTCCTGGGCATATTATTGACGATACATTGATATTATTGACGATACATTGATATTATTGACGATACATTGATATTATTGACGATACATTGATATTATTGACGATACATTGACGAAGCATATCGGATGAATTGACATTTAACGACATATCAATATAGAACACATTATTAGAGGACTAGCGCCAGTGAGGATATAATGTAGTGTCAGTTGGTGTAGGATGATATATATAGTATAGATTCTTCGTGCAGTTTTGTAGATTTAAATATTTTCAAAATCACATCTGAATTTTAAAGTGTGGCTTACAGTCATATGCATCTGAAATGAGTTAAGGAAAGCTGACTAGAGTAGGATTTTTCAGTTTTGCTTTTATAAATAATTTTGTGTTCCTTAATGACGTCAGTTTTTTATGCTCCGACGATACATATTAAATTACTCTCTAACATATACTGCGATATGAAAAATATATGATGGATATTTTGGCTTATGAAAAAGTATGTAATAGATACATGATACACAACGAGTATTTCACGGACATGCTGAGATACGCAAAAAGTATTTAATGGACTTGTTATGATACGCAAAGAATAATGAATAGGCCATGCTGGGATATGCAGAGATCATGTAATGAAAATATTAGCGACATGCGTTAAGTATTTAATGGATATGTTGGGATAGGCAAAGAGAATTAACGGACATATTGGAATACGAAAAGAGTATTTAACGGAAATGTGGTATTAATAAAGAGTATTCAACGGTTATGTTGATGACGGTGCAACCAAGTTATCAATAGAATAATAGATGCATGTTACAGAGAGGCGGACAATAATATGGACAACAATTGTATCAGATAGACTTGCAGATAGATAGATAGATAGATAGATAGATAGATAGATAGATAGATAGATAGATAGATAGATAGATAGATAGATAGATAGATAGATAGATAGATAGATAGATAGATAGGTAGGTAGGTTGGGAGGTAGGTTGGTATAGAGAGAGAGAGAGAGAGAGAGAGAGAGAGAGAGAGAGAGAGAGAGAGAGAGAGAGAGAGATTTTATTGAGATGAAAAGTAAACACATGTTTTTCATGACAAGCATTTTATTCACAAGATACAGCTTATGAGAACAAGGAGCTTCATTAATTTACATTCGAATGACTCAAGAAAGCGAACACCTTCACAGACTGCAGTATCATATTAACATAGTACACAATTGAAGAAAATGAATAATCATCATTGAACATAGTCCTTTGCTGTGTAGTTTCGTGATTTTAAAACATATGGTATAGTTCTGTATACCAAAGGATTCTTTCAACGGACAAAGTTATGCATAAGATTAGATCACCTGTGATTTACAATAGAAATTGTATTCTGGCTTTTTGTATCATGTCAAATGTAAACCACATTTGCATGTTTAAATAGCATATTTTTGCTTTGAAAGCAGAATATCAATACGAATCATATACAACGAATCATATACAACGAATCATATACAACGAATCATTTACAAAGAAAAGCATGATGTTGAGATTCACAAACTTTACCTAATATTAAACGGATACAGTCAAAGCATTTAATTATCTTTGTTTATTTTTTTTAAGACGTTTGTAATTTGTTCTTGACTTATATAAATAATGCACATGTTATTAAAGTACATAAGGGTGGTAATTAGTCTAATTTATTTCGATATTTTTTTTTCACTCTGCAAGCTAAACCTTGTTACTGTACACTTTCCAGCATAGAACCAACATAAATAATTAAATTCAATCTGTCTTGTATTATAATGTTATTATTATAAGATGAGTGATAAAAATCACTGTATTGAATTCACGTATTCGTCACTGTAATAAAGTTAACTAGTCGTCACTGAAGTAAAGTCACGTATACGTATGATGTATTGTGACCAGTTGACGCTTAATTTAAGAGTTTGAGAGACAGGGACGTAACACTTGTCTGCATTGTCCAATATTTTTATAAATTTAGTATCGGAGAGAATTCAAAACGTTATAAGTTATATTTTTCTTCCTAACGCCCGATGTATTAAAAGTATTAAGATTAAGCTAAACTTTGGGTATTTAATCGTCAAGGCTACGTATAGCTCGATACCTCATACCATTAATGTATGTCGATAGCTGTCAATAGCTTGAAGTATTACCCTCAGTCAAGGTCTAGCCAAGACGTTTCGAAATAATTGAACCATGTTTGTATTCGCAACAAGGTCTGGCCAAGACGTTTCGAAATAATTGAACCATGTTTGTATTCGCAACAAGGTCTGGCCAAGACGTTTCGAAAAAATTGAACCATGTTTGTATTCGCAACTTCACGGTCCATCATACGCTCAAGCCAAACGTAGAAGTAACAGAAGTGGTCCGAATAGTTAGATGATTCCATTTTGCGAAGCAATTGTATGCGAATATACGATTTCCTGAAAATTACTTTGCCGACATCCAACCGAGGTATATATTTTGTCTCGCAGAAAAAGCAGAGATGATCAAAATGGATATATGAAATTTATTGTCTCGACATCATTGTAGATTCTTTATAATCGAGTTTTTTTTTTATTGACATATGTGATATAGTTTGTATAGACATGGGTGTGGTTAGACATGTGCTATGACATGGTGTTATGACATGGTGTTTATTTTATGTACATGCGTGATGTTGTTGTCAGATATAATCTCAATCTATGTACAACTTTCTCACTAATCTTGAAGTTCTTAAAATGTTGTTTAAAAACGTTTATCTTCTGCTTTGCTAAAATATAATACGCACCTGTGTATTTATTTAAGCATGATTGTGAAAATGCTGAACAATCGTTTAATACTAATATGAATTTCAAACGTAGTTTCATTCCATATAGTTCGCATGTTATATATATATATATATATATATATATATATATATATATATATATATATATATATATATATATATATATATATATATATATATATATTTATATATATACATACATATATATATATATATATATATATATATATATATATATATATATATATATATATATATATATATATATATATATATATATGTGTGTGTGTGTGTGTGTGTGTGTGTGTGTGTGTGTGTGTGTGTGTGTGTGTTGCACTTCATGTGATTTATGGAAATCCTGAAAAAAAAATAACATTGGTTTCTTAATAATATCCCAGACAACTTGTACCGCTTTTGATATGGCTAGATTGTACTTATATATTTATTGTATTTAAATACATTACATACAGTGACGATGACATCAAGAACAAACATCAACATAATAGTGAAAACAGCAACAACAGCAGCGGCAATAATAATAATAATAGTTATAATAATAATAAAATAATAATAATAACATGGTGTCACTACCATCATCGATTGATTTAACCATGCAATTGCTAATGAAGGTAAAACATATAAAAACTAAGCGATATCTGCCGCAATGAATATATGAAAATTAGGGGATAAACGCAGTTAAAACGGCTTACCCACGACTGAGCGACAAATTTAAATGCAGCTATAACTAAACACTCTCGGCAAATGCTCATATAAATATCAAATTATGTAGATTGTTATTTTTAATTTGTGCACCTAATCTCGCGTGTCACAGGTATCGCAGGGCCGAACTAGTTCGATGTAGTTTCAATTTAGCTTACATGTAAATATTTCGATGACAAGCCAAATCCGCAAATTTCCTAATAAAATGTTGAAGGTTTTGATTCGAGTCACACTGCATATCACCTGAAGTTGACGACACTGGTTATGTGCTAATTGATGTATTAATATTCAGAGGAAATATCTTAAGATCGTAGCTTGAATGGAAGAAAATAGTTATATTTGTGTTTTGTCTGGGGAGTGGCAAATAACTGGCACATCATCATATAGCAGCATTTAGGAAGTATTTACACACACGCAAACATACACAAGCACACACGCAAACATACACAAACACACACGGGTTACATATTTCTGACGATCTGGGACTGGTTAGCTTATTTTGTATGAATAACAACCCATCGGCCTGACCGGTATATAATCAAGTGCACACAGCGCCATTATTTTAATCATTTTTGGGTATTCGAGACAATAGAATATAGCAAAGAAATATGTACATTATTATGCAGACAGAAAATTACGAGGGTAGTTTTCTCTTAAGAACAATTAGACATTTTAAGTACATTTCAGGTGACCTTGGACTATGCGCACCCGCAGCATAGGTCACAGAGGGTCACGCGACCCCCTGGAAATCATACTGCAATTCTTTCTATATAACATCCGACACGTTTAATCGTGCAAATGAAGCTGAAAATAAGTAACCAGATTCTGTTCAAAACGCTTTGTAAATATTAGCTTTAGTTTCAGACTGCTTACTATGCTAACTCTCCCGGCCCTAATTGACTGCCCAACCCCACCCCTCCCCGCATAAAATCCTGACCCACCTTCCCTGCAAACAATCCTGCGGGCGCCAATATATTGGACAGATTTATCAAAGTGTATGCTGCTTATAATACAAATGGAAAATTAAACAGTATATTTAATTTAATTTAATTTAGCGGTATAAATCAGTACCATTTAATTCAAATAATTTCAAAACAAGGAACATTTTTAAAAGATTGTTTTTCTTGTAAATGCATATAAAAAAAATCAACTAATTTCGATTGATAGTTAATTAAAAAAGTTATTTGTTCCAAAGTGAAAGAGAATTCTAAGCTTCTGTCAACATATGAAATGCCGCTACATCAAACATAATTTGACTCAATGTTTTATTGTCCAAATATCTGGCGATCTTGATATTTGTCAGCAGGCATACATTGACGTTTTCAAATTATCACGACTTATATAAGTGACACCTGCATGAAACAGGAATTGACATCGGTCTTTGTTTTATTGCAAAATATGAAAATCAAACGTTTTTGGAAATGAGTCGGCCCTCATGTAGGGAGTACGTAATCTGTTATTTATTAATTTTAGTTCACTTTAAAGTTGAAATTAGGATAAATTAATAATTAGACACTATGTACGTAAGGCTATCGTATAATACAAAAGAAAAAGATCCTGGAATATGATAAAATGATTTGCGGATTTATATTTTCATCAAGCAACAGTTTTGGACCAAAGTTATGCCTCAAACGGTGTAGAACCGTTGTGAAGGTTTATGTCACACATTTTAAACATCGTACGCGGAAATCTGGTAAGAAAACATGGATAGAACATATGTAATACAGAAATAGAAGCGGGTGAACATGAAGTTTTTGTTCCATATTCATACCATATTACAAGCACTGAGAAAGTACATGTAAACAACTATCGTTTACAGTTCCATAGACGCGGTGTTGGTTAGATGAAAGAGAACACATGTAGCAATGAAACAAAGCAATGAGTGGAATCGAACCTATCTCTACTGAGGATTAGAATAAATACCACACCACTCAGACATTCCCCTGAGATAGGTGTGTTTAGGCATAAACATGTTTGTTGTAATGCCACAGCACAGTAAAATGGTATCGAATATTATTGCGTGTTTTTATCATTATACCAAGCGATAGGAGCAATTCCACGGATACAAACGTAATAACATACATACATACATACATACATACATACATACATACATACATACATACATACATACATACATACATACATACTACATACATACATACATACATACATACATACATACATACATACATACATACATACATACTACATACATACATACATACATACATACATACATACATACGTGCAAATCGAGGAAAGGACTAAACACACAATACACTTTATATATTTGACGTCCATTATTCATGCGGCCCACGGGGTGATTTGAGTTTGTGACCCCTGAATTATAACATAATAATATTTGACCAGGTAAGATATTTTTCTTGAGTCACTGAATTGGCAAGTGTCATGAACATCGGTAAAGTCAATTGTTTAAAATAGTTCAAAGATTGAATGGCTTTCTTCACTGGGGTATACTTATTTATTACGACATCAAATCTCAACGTTTCAAATATCTACCGCACACACACACACACACACACACACACACACACACACACACACACATATATATATATATATATATATATGTATATATATATAGATATATATATATATATATATATATATATATATATATATATATATATATATATATATATATATATATATATATATATATATACATACAACCAACTTCACAAATGCGTGTATTACAATATTGTGTCAATATTATCAGATAATCAACAACCTGAAGGAATCTGAGTGCTGAGTGACTATATTCCTTTCTAGTTTAATAACAGAGTTATGAGTTTTGTTTGACTTTTATAACGGCAGTTTACGTGTCTGAAGCTTTACCAGCTGATTGGTCTCTAGGAGAACCTTGGGAATTCTCATCTTCACTTCCACTTCCCGGTTTCTTTCCATCAGGATAGCTATGTGTTTTGACGTGCTTGCTGAGGTGGTCACTGCGCATGAATTTCTTATTGCACACCGGACATGCAAATCTTTTTTCACCCGTATGAGTCCGCAAATGTCTTTGTAGTTCGTCAGACCGTGTGAATCGTTTCCCGCAAAACAACCAATTACAGATAAATGGACGCTCCCCCGTATGCCAACGAAGATGTGCTTTCAAATGGGACGTTTTACCATAAACCTTTCCACATCCAGGAATATGACAACTGTGTATATTCTTCTTGGCAAGATGAGCGCCTGCAGGACCGAGTCTTTCAATTTCCTGACAGTTTGGGCACGCGCAAGTAGCGCGCCCTGCGTATCGTTTTGGTGACCTTGAGCTTGATAAGCTTGGAACTGTTCCACGAGAGAAGAGAGGGCTCATTGAAGATCCAATATCATTCTGCGAAGGTAGCACTGATTTGTAAGTGTCCGATAAAAATTGCTGTCCGGAAGTAAGGTAACTACCGCCAGGGGATCCGAGGCCTAGCTTCAGGTCAGCTGCAGGATAGGATGATGAAATCTGGGAATGTAGACCAGATGTAGTGGACACTTCCGGTAGCCAACTTGTAGACCCCGGGTGTACATCCCACCATGGTGACATAGAACTTAGCGAACCAGGCACTTCACTTTTCAGGTTGTGTCCGTGTGAATGTGCACCAGACATTCCAAATGGCCAGGTCTCATATTGATGAGCGCTTACGCCCGCGACCCGTGAATATACTCCACCAAAACTTGAATCCATCAATCCCGTGTCACCATGCATTTTCTGAAGAAACGATTGCTGCGTAGAGTCAGATTGAGTGTGGGAACAAAGTGAACTGGAAGGGTACAAAAGATCACAGTTGTAGTTGGAGGAACAATTCAAGTAGCCGCTATCGCGGGTGTAGCCTGCACCGGAAGTAATTGTTGGAGTAAATGAAGATGTCCTGTTTGATGACATTAGTAAAAAGTTAGACTGTTCACTTGATGGTTCTTGTTTTTTCCAGGGATGAAATCCCTTCCCGACAGCAGCATCTGCTAGAGGAGGTGGAGACTTGGTAGATATTTTATTACACTGGGCTGCCAACATGGCCAAGGGTGCTCCGCCAAATGGATGATGTAAATCCTGTAAATATAAACAAATTTGATTTATAATCCGTTTTTCTCATTTCCGTCTGATCAACAGGAAACACTAAACATGATAACATGTACATACGATTTAAATATAATCGGAATACAAGCATTTTTTTTTTTTATATTAACCTATGGGTTTTGTATGCTATCCCAATTCATGAGTCTTCTAAATTTGTCGTTTTCTAATGCCCAATGAATATTTTAAACAAAAATCAACTTTGTGATAAATAAAACTTATTAGTCTGTATAATTCTCTTTCACACATCCGAGCTAAATGAATGATAATGATGGTCAATTCGGTGTTTAACGTTTAGTTTAAGAAGAAATACTTGCATACAGTGCAAATTATTCTTAGTTGGTTCTTTACAGAAAGGGCCAGGAGCTTAATGGGGCCAAATTAATAAGTAAGAAGTGGTTTATCGATTGGGTTGAATATACGATTCTTTAATCTGAAATATATATTATGGCTCCATTAAGTAAAACGTCAAAATTAATATCCCAGCAGTTTCTTTTAATATCAGCCTCACCTTCACAAAATTTATTTTTATCTGTAATTTCATATATGTCAATATACTGATGGTTATTTAAACGGACAGGAAAGCTATGGTACCAAAGTATCTTGTTTCTCTATCTCCGATTTCTTGAGTCTATATGAAAATGAAAAGCACACATAACCGCTCCAGTGCCCTAGTGGTTAGACCGTCCGACAAGTAAGCGGAGGCCGTGGGTTCGATCTTCGGCCGAGTCATACCCAACGACTTACAAAAATGGTACTAACAGCTGCCTCGCTTGGCGCTTAGCTTTAAGATGTTAGTGTTATGACTGGTCGGCCTAGTGTCAGGATAATGTAACTGGCTGGGACATCATGCTACATGTCAGCGGCATGATGCGACCAGTGCTAGATATTACAATAAACTACCTCACTGCAGACATCGTAGCAATATGACAATATGACTGAAAACTTGTTAAAGCTACGTTAAAAATCATATTGACACAGACAAAAGCACACTCACTCACATCTTACAGGCCAAAAAGAAGTTTGTTCCGAATGTTTCGATGCCACTATAAATGCGCGATTGATTTTCCAGTTAAATCTGATGAAACGCTATAGCCACAGTGTTCATTAGTCTAATCGATCTAATCGTAGCACGCCTTTGAATCAACCAATCGTTGCATTTGTAGCGCATCCATGTTTATTTCATTTCTAGATGATTGGGCGTTGTTTTCATAGAAGGTAACGACGGTATGAAAAATTAGATGGAAATAATTAAGGTAAATTTGTCTTCTAGCCGTTCACCCGTTTTATTTAAGGTCGTATAATTTTCCGTTACGATGAACAAATTCGTTCAGACTTATGTTCGAAGACTGGTGCGGTGAACAATTCACTTTGATCGTGGAGGAATTTTTCGATTCGATTGACAGGTAAAATTCTCGATATATAGTTTGTAGGTCTTAACTCTGATAATTTCTCCCACCTGTCCAAAATTAGCCTGGTTGATTTATGGCATGATCCTGTTGTACGCTTATTGACACACAGGTAACCGGGTGCGTTGGTTATCTTGTGTGGTTCTACAAACAGTTGAAGTCTGAACTCAAATTTCACTCAAGGGTATGTTTAAAATCAAGAAATAGATTTGCAAACTCTGTGCAATTTGAGGAAATTCTTTGATTAATATTTTTGCTGGTCTTATTTTCCTGTCCTGACTACGCATACTTTCCAAACACTCTTGCATCCACTTAAATGACCAAAGTCAAAGATTATTTTTTGTTGAAGACGCCAAGTACAGTCTCGGATTAAATTTAGAACGAAAACAACAACGCTTTATCGTTTATATTGAAACATAGCAGAAACGTATTTCAAAAAGCTAATTGGAAAGAAGATGAAAAATCTGGACAATTATTAATCTAAACACTGTAAATGTATTGTTCCACTTGCGCGAGCGCGCGTGTGTGTGTGTGTGTTTGTGTGATTGTACGTGTGTCTCGAAAATGGTGGAAGACAAAAGCATTTAAAAAGCAGAGAACATTTTGCTTTCTTAGATTTTAATTATATTGATCGACAAACAGACAGACAGACAGAAAATAGCTAAACTGCAATCGCAAAACAATAAATTTCAAAACAACCAAAGTGACTAACAGTCCATGTGAATTCTTTTTTTAGAGTCCTGACTGCGTACTGATGATGTTACCTATCATTCTCCTATCTGAATTGATTCTCAGCACAAAAAGTCAACAGTACATTCATAAATGTTAGAAACAAAAAAATCAGAGAAAGTAACATATAAATATTATACTAAATTGTACCTGATATCCTTAAAAATGAAAGTACAAACTTTCAAGTACAACTTCTTGTCAAGTAAACATATTTAGCTGCTTATAGTATAAAAGTAAATAGACGTGTTTATTTTGTAAGACAAAAGCGCTAGGCCGCTGGCGCCCGGAGATAAATTTCTTTATGAGAAAATCCAACATTGTCAATGTACCATTCAGACCCGGCAAGGTACGGTAATTCAATTTCCAATTTCTTTAACAAGATGGTGATAATTTGTTTGCTTAAACTTTACATGTTTCACCCGAGGTTACATAGAAGAGAAGTGGATAAATACGAGGTTCTTTCCCTTATATGTATCTTTCTTTCAAAGCTGAGCACATTCGCGTAAATAGTCGATACTTTATTAGCTGTAATTTTTCAACTTTAAAAGGTTCAGCAATAATATCTTCTCAATAAATCATTAGCTTCTATCCGATTTAAATTATGCGATTTACAGGCTTCTCAAACGTGTAATATGTTGATATTAAATAAAGCTTAATTATCACATAAGATAATAGATAGTAATTTTTAAAAAAAAAAGTATTTAGATAACCTCCAAACTCTGTTCCGTTTTTATTTTATTGTTTTTCAATTACCACATCTTGGTCGCCAAAATCGTGTTCTACAGCTGAAACATTCATTTTGCAATGAAGATTGATATCAAAGTACATGATTGCCATATATTTTTTAAATTGTCTTGTCTCGTTTTACTACCAGTGTTATTCCATGAGTAGTACCTTTCTCAAAAAATTGTTTGCTAGGCGAATTAAGTTGACATGGTATGATTGACGACTATCACACACACACACACACACACACACACACACACACACACACACACTTGCTTTGTACTCTATTTCATAACCTTGGTCAAATTAATTTTTAAATCATTTTAATACAAAATAAGCAATTAACTAATAGGTAATTTTGTCTAATTTGTGTCAAACATTTGGCTGGAAAAAGTGACATTCCAGACCTTTAAAAATGAACGATTTAAAAACAGAGATGGAATGTATCGGTTCTATTATAATTTACTGTAGTTTTTACTATTTTAATTTAAAAAGCAAATATTGACACCCGCTTACTCCTCGCATCTTGTGCAATCGAAATCTGCCCCACCAAGATAATATTTAGCTAAGAAAAACGTGAAAGAAACTATTATTCATTATATATTATTATATATTCATTATATATATATATATATATATATATATATATATATATATATATATATATATATATATATATATATATATATATATATATATATATATATATATAAGGAATAATATATTCAAAATGCGAGCAGTAAGCGGGTGTCAATAATCGTTTTTGTTTTAAATAGCAAAAACTACAGTAAGTTAGGATAAAACAGATTCATCCCAAGATCTCCATATTAACTCTGTTTCTAAAATGTTCATATATATAGGTCCGGAATGTCCCTTTATATATATATATATATATATATATATATATATATATATATATATATATATATATATATATATATATATATATATATATATATATATGCGCTACATAAGAATAAGTTTAGAATAGCAGGTCATACCAAGATACTAGACATGGTATTTGAATATATCAGTCTTTAAATTATGAAATTATAAAAAGAAGTTGCTTAGTGTTACAAAAAATATTAAAATTTACCCGTATCTCTATCTTATTGAGTAAAGAGAACGGAAAAGGTTCCAATGTTGTACACCCTCCCCTTCCATTTTTGAAGCAAAAGTTTCAACATGCGTGGATTCCATTAAATAGCTGTACCCAAACTCTGAGACCTGAACAAAGTCTAAAGTAGACTTAGACTGACTAAACAAGTATACAATAAATTACAAGTATACAATAAAATACAAGTATACAATAAAATACAAGTATACAATAAAATACAAGTATACAATATAATACAAATCGTCGTGTTTGCTATGCGCTTCTAAGTCATATTTACCAATTATGACTGTTCATTTAAAGATTTATTTCTTATGGTTCCTTTTTGTACTGAATTTTCTTTAATATCTGTTTTATTATTATTATTATTATTATTATTATTATTATTATTATTATTATTATTATTATTATTATTATAGATCTTTTTGAAAGCCTTTATTTCCACGATAAGATTTTTCTTTTCAACATTTACTTTCACTGCATGCGTAACTAAATCTCACACTCATTCAAAGTTCTGTCATGGTACATTGGTTAGATTCAAAATAAGATAGATTAACTACATCTTTCATCTGATTATTGATATCAGCCTACAGAGGTAATTTAATATCATCGTAACTGCCTAAAAACGACGTAGCATTAGGAAATGAGACAACTTCCCTATGAAAATTAAACAGATTAAACGATTATCAATTTATTGGTTACACTTCTTACATATCACATGTTATTCATAAGCAATTTCGAGGCATGATTATTTTTAGTAATTTAGACTTTATATCTACAGATCTACCCATGGTGTTCATTTATTGGCTTAAATTTCGTTTTACACACTCAAATAAGTATTGATTTTTATGTAATTAGCTTTTCTTTTGACATACAATTCTTGAAGTATTGCTTTCGTATTGATCATTTTCTTATATAATAACAGAAACATAGCTATTATGTGCAACCAATAAATATACTCCGTAGCTCCTATATGCAACCAGCACACACATATCCCTGTCTCTTTCTCTTTCTATGTTTGTAAAAGTTGGAAGAAAAGCCAATCTAAAACTGTAATCCCTAATAAAGTACCTGTCAATACATTAAGAGATGACATATAATTTGGAGATAAAGTTTATTAACGAAAAGATTAATTGAATGAAACGTGGAAAATTGTCACGAAATACTTGTTACTGAAATAACTCTTGCAAAGACAGCTAAAACTTTTTTGTATGTAACGCGAGTCCCAGTAAGAGGGTATCTGAATGAAGGACACGTCCCTTTAAACTTTTTGTATGTAACGCGCGTCCCATTAAAAGTGTCGTAACGTAGAACACGACCCATTAACATTATACCTGGGAGACCTACGTTTATTGATGTAGGCAGATCTTTGCTGGTAAGAAGACACATAACTTCTTGATTATTAAAATACATTTTTACGGCATGCATTGATATATAAAAAAATAGTGCTTCCATTATATCTTAGTTGAAATTCGTCTATATTTATGTAGAAATCGTTTATAAAGAGCAACTTGTATTGATATATTCTAGAATTATGTTACTCTTTTATAGCGGGCTATACTCTAAAATTACCAACTGAAATCAAATATTAAAACCTCTCAAAGACATAAAAACGGTAATGATTTTATATACACAACTGTACAACGTCATTAGTCCGGACACATATGTAACTAAAACATTTGGTTATTTTACAGAGGAGGACATTTTCAGCATGAATAATTAATTCAGAAACACCAATCTAGGATATGGCCACATCCCATAAGGTAAATGGTTTATGGAGGGGAAACTTCATACCAATTAAGAAATTTCGTATTTAAAAAAAATCCTTTAAATAACTCTGTTTTATTCTGACTCTTATTTCTCATAATAATTTTACTGGGAAATTCTTAATTAGCACAAGCCATATAATGGTACATTTCCTTCCAAACGAGTGTAGTCTCCCATGAGTGTGTAAGTTACATTAATTATGTCATAATGTATGGACACAGTTTATTTATTTAGTAAAATAGAATTGATGATGTTACAAAAGCGTTATGTGCCTAATGTGGACTGATTTCGTTGAAAAAGACTAGCGATCCATGCTGAACATGAAACAGCGCGCTGCTGTAGCTCTTGAAAAGATCAAGTGTTCAGATTCCATAGAAACTTGACCTCTAGATTGCTTCACGAATCAGATAAAGAAATGCAATCTTCTATGCTAGAATCTCTCTCTCTCTCTCTCTCTCTCTCTCTCTCTCTCTCTTGAGATCTTGAGAGCTTCATAGATTAAATACACACAATAAACACCATAAGTGTAAGTATTATAGTATTAATGTATATTTAACCAGTCTTTACGTAAAACAAATATATTCTCCTTGCATAAGCTCTTTCCTTGCATATTTACAAATATAGGATATTGCAAGAACTTTAACATATGACAACGTTACTATGCGACAGATTTACTAGTTTTGAATTCTAAACAGATTAAAATACAATTATTAACTGGGAATAATTTGTCAATACGAACACCATGGTTTTGAATTTTCACATATTTTTTAATGTCATGATTCTAAAACAAAATGTACAATTAACTTTCAGGCAATACAATTACTAATACTTGGCCTCTTTAATTAAATAAATGCATTTACAGCATCAGAATCTAAAACAGGAATCCAAATCATTATAACAATGCATATATGAGAAAGAATCTTACCCCAATAATCGCCGTGGCCATCTTTTACTCACACACAATATGAACAGAACATCCTTGAGGTCAGAGATTTCACAAATACGGTGTTTTCTCGCCAGAAAGGAATTATAAAGTCGCGCACTCAGTTTCCAACAATGTAAGTGGTTACTTATTGCATGCTCTGCCGAATACTAGGCGTGTTGTCTCCAATAGAGGGCGTTTGGGGCGTGACAGACTAGTCATTAATATTACACTTCACCCGATTGGTTTAACCAGCTTTGTGTAATACGGGGCGGACGAAGGCGTGGCGTTTTGGTTTCCGAAACATAGATCGCGCGGGAAGGAACTGGATTTGTATACGTCATGTAACTGAACACTATTATTTTGAACCGAGAAATACGAGAAAATAGATGGAGCAGGGAGGTTCTTTTCTTTTATATTTATGTTTCTGCAAATTAGTATGCTGTGAGTAATAGAATCAGCTGAGAATAACACACGAAGAATCAATTATGTGAAAAGCAGAAAATTAAATTTCATTAAAACGTAATGATTAACTAGCTGATAAAGAGTATCAGACCTTTATAAGCATTTATTAAATATGCAAATAATGTGTTTATGGAGTAAAGTCAATAAGAGCAGATATAATCTCTCTCTCTCTCTCTCTCTCTCTCTCTCTCTCTCTCTCTCTCTCTCACACACACACACACACACACACATCCAATCATTATTATGTGCTAGACCTTATCTAATAACCTTGTTTCTTTTGATATTCTTACTGTTTTCTTATAATGTTGTCATGTGACTGTTTCTTCATTTGATTTTTTGTTCTTTGATAATTTGTTTTCAAGTCAATTAATCAGACATAGCTTTCTCCTAAAAAATAATTTTATAAAGATTTTAAATCATAAATATATAGTTGTCTGTGTTTTAAGACTTTATTGCATACAACTCAAAACGCCTTAGTACACGTGTACAACTCCACGTGTGTTATTCTACGTGTAATATACTTAATGTATCGACCATAATTAGCTGACGTCATTTGTGACCATGTTTTCTTATAATATGCAGTATGGGATACGTCTCAAATGTAATTCTTTATCTCTCAAGAAAAATATAAAGAAATACTATAATATGTTTTGGCGGATTTTTGATTGTTTTTGTAAGAGCGTTTTCAATATGGCTTGCTGGAAATGAAACTAAACATTTCTGTTTATTTATTTAGATCCACTTTTTCCGTTTAGCAAACTTTATATATTTTCTATGTTGGTATGAACGAAACAAAGGATGAAATAACGATGGGGTATGTGCAAAATATGCATTTAATATTGCTATCCCTCCAAAAGAATAAAATAGTCTGCTTGTGACACAATGCCATTCAGCAGATGTGAGATGTTATTCATTCGGGTATTGACAAAAAAGAGTTTAAAATAATCCAAGAACATATTTTGAGACAATTGTTGACTTAGTAATTGACAATTTTTTTTTTAAATAAAAAACTTATAAAATATAGTTATTAGTGTTTGTACGTAAGCGCGTACAAATGATAAAACCTTTACTTTATTTTCATGCATTTTGTAATATAATTACAAAAAAAAACAAATGTTGGTAACATATTACGCATGGGTGTTACATCTGGAACACCTTCTGGTCAGTAATTCAATGTAACTTGTGTATAATTATCACTAAGATTCATTCATTAATTTTGTTCTTGATTGCTATTCTTTGTGTAATTTTTTCGATTTTCAAAGTAAATTTAAAGAATTTTTCAGTCATATCGTTTCTATTCTGCATTGTGGCAGTTTTATAGTGATGTCTAGCACTGGAGCATCATGTCACAGACATGTAGCATGATGTAACAATAGACTCTTAATGCTGAGTGCCTAGCGAGGCAGCTGTTAGATCCATGTTTTAAGTCTTTTGGTATGACTTGACCCGGGTGCAAACCCGCTACCTTCTGCATCCGAGGTGAACGCTCTAACAACTAGCCCATCGGAGCTGTGATATTGCTTTTCGAAAATATCAATTAAATGAGAAATAAAGAGTTTGTGTATGTGTATTTAGATTTTTAACGTAGCTTTAACAATTTTTCAGTCATCTCGCTACGATGTCTGCATGGTAACACTGTGTAGCATTGGGACATCCATCATGCCACAGACAAGCATGATGTTCCACCCAGTCACATTATCTCGGTCACCAGACCGACCAGTCCTAACACTAACCTCTTAATGCTGAGCGCGTAGCAAGGCAGCTGTTAGAACCATTTTATAAGACTTTGACATGACTCGGCCGGGGTTCGAACCCACGACCTCCCTCATCCAAGGCAGATGCTGTACCATTAGGCCACCGGAGCCGTCAGAATGGAAAAACCCTTCAAGAAAAACCTATCATCATTCAAACGTGATGTATTAGTATTTTAAATTGGTTGGTACATTATTCCACTAACCACTCTACTGGTTAGAGCTTCCGTCGCAGAACTTGGTGGGAACATCATGCTACATGTCTGCGGCAAGATGCCCCAGTGCTAGAGATCACTATACACTGCAGACATCGTAGTGATTGACTTAATTTATTTTAAAGCTACGTTAAAAATCCTACACACACACACACACACACACACACACACACACACACACACACGAGAGCGCTAAATAAATAGATTTCACACTGAACATATACCTTAAACGTAACTATTTTATATTTTCTTTATTTTGGTATTTTAAATTAACTTGCTAAACTTTTGATACATCACAATTATAAGTAATTAATCGAAGCAACGGTTTTACATCTGTACACACCATATCAAGATTTGTTTACATTTTTATAGCTTCTCTAACCTAATTTTAACCGTTACAAATGCATTCCTGAAAATTCTATAGATTTTTAATTTCCTGTATAAATGCCAACAGGCGTGCAATATATGACTCTTTCATTCATTTTGTATTCTTGGCTCAAATTAATTTTTCTTACACTTTAGAAATATTGATGACTTTGCCTATACAGACCGATGACTGCCTATACAGACCGATGACTTTGCCTATACAAACCGATGACTTTGCCTGTACAGACCGATGACTTTGCCTATACAAACCGATGACTTTGCCTGTACAGACCGATGACTTTGCCTATACAGGAGTGCTTACTGTAAATATGTTTTGCATTTCGTCGGTTACATCCAGTTACAAACAGTTTTTTTTCTTCGCACAGCGAGGTGAAATGAAATAAAATGAGATCTAACGTTTACATTCACATTGTATTCATATGATATGAAATAGTTCTAAAAGATCAATGGTTAATTAAGTGAAAAATCATTTAAATTTAATAGATAGAGTAAAGTTTATAGTTTCAACGTTTCCTTACACCCCCAACCCCCACCATATATATATATATATATATATATATATATATATATATATATATATATCGCACACTGACTTGTTTTGGCGGTTTATATATATATTTTTTTGTTTTCTATAATGTAAATAAGTATTCGGCATAGGCTATGCGATTATTGTTCACTTCCTGCATTTGGGAATATTATGTGGCGATAAATTGTTGTTATTTACGCGAAATTAGTTTTGTATACAGTGTAGGAATTATTTTTATTTAAATAAATCAAATACGCGAACATCTGACAGGAAACTCTGCAGCATTTTAATAAGTAAGATTCTTACAGCTTTTACTTCCAGCCTAGTACTGGTTTGGAATCGTGACATTTAACGTGGATTCATCAAACATTAATGTCGTACAAATATATACTAGTGACATTTAACGTGGATTCATCAAACATTAATGTCGTACAAATATATACTAGCCCTTCATACTTTTATTTTGTTGTGGACTAATATCAAGACAAGCATTTATAGGTATGATATTAATGAAGCAACTATATTCAGCCTGGATATACGACATGGATAATCGTCTTACAGAGTCATAAAGACTTAAACGACGTGGAATATTTTTTGTTCACGTCAGTCAGTCCTTTTATGTTTTAAATAGAGCAAATCTAAAACTTAGAGACTATATTTCAGAACTATACCATACACCACACTTTATTATAAGCTACCGCTCTGGTGGCCTAGTGGTTAGAGCATCCGCCTCCGACGCGGGATGTCGTGGGTTGAGTCCCGGCCGAATCATACCAAATACTTACAAATATAATACTACAGCCGCCTCGCTTGGCGCTCACAATTGAGAAGATAATGCTATGACTGGTCAGCCTGGTGTCAGGATAGAGTTACTGCATGGGACATCATGCTACATGTCTGCAAAATGAGGCCCCAGTGCTAGACATCACTGTAAACTGACACACTGCAGACATCATAGCGATATGATTGAAAATTTGTTAAAGCTACGTTAAACAATCATAATGACACAGACACGCACACGCACACGCACACATCATACGCTAAGTATTGTCTGCGTGTATACATTATACGCTAAGTATATTCTGCGTGTATACATTATACGCTAAGTATTGTCTGCCTGTATACATTATACGCAAAGTATTGTCTGCGTGTATATATGCATTTTGTGCGAAAATGTATACAGTAGATGTCGATTGATTCAAATTCTTACACGGAGAGTCAGGACTCAGTAGCTCTTTCCTAGCAATATGTATGTGTTCCATTCCTTTCCATATCTTGCAATAATTAATTACAAGTTGTTCCATTCCTTTCCATACCTTGCAATAATTAATTACAAGTTCATATATCGTTTTACGCTGGACTCACATCTGATTCTTGAACCGAAAGAACTGCTAAAATAACCAACATAATCGAGTCCAGAAACTTTCCTCTTATTTGCGAAATAGTTCTTGTTTCTCGTCCATTCATGTTATTGCTTGGAAGTGAATACCTACCACACCGTATGTTTTTTAAGATCAAAAGCTTACAGTACAAATTCATCGAGATTGTATCCCTGCTGTGATGTTACTTGTTGCTACTGCCTAGCACATATTGCAAAAAAAAAGAACCCGTGAACCGGAAACTCACTAAAATTTGCCATGAACAGGGGATCTATTATAGAACCGTAGAAATATTCTTTTCATAAAATCCTCCCTCCCTGTGTTCGATTCACCCTTCAAATAAAAATCAAATTTGTCTTTATATCTTAAATGATGAAAATACTTCAATAAAATTGAATCGTTTCTATTTACTGCTGAGTGCTTTCTTGCAATGCTTTATGTGAATCGATAAAAAGCTGTGTGTTTTCTTTACTCGCAGTGTTCCATCCGACCTTGACAGTTTTCTATGAGTGACAGGAAAAAAGGAAACAATGACACCCACATCAGCCGAACAGTAAAATATATATTGTAAATTAAAGAATGGCGAATGGGTTTAAGACAAATCTGCAATTGAGGGAAATTGACTTGGGGTGTATTTAACCACAGTCTAATTTTATTTATCTTATTAAACATTTTGACTCCATGATTTTTACACCGTAAACAAAAATAGATTTTTTTTTATAAATAATGTATTTTAATGATAAACTGTTTTTTATTTGTCTTGTTTTTTTTTTTAAAAAACAAACAAAATGTCATGCGTATCGCAAGTGGCTGCATTATCCTGAAACCATTCTGACCAGTCCTACCACTAACTTCCTAATGCTGAGCGTCAAACGAAGCAGCTGTTAGTACCATTTTTAGTATGACTCGGCCGGGGATCGAACCCACGACCTCCCGCTTCCGCTACTGACGCTCTAACCACTAGGCTACCGGAGTGGTTCATTGTTATGTATATTTAAGTTGCTACCTTTTCAATGTTTGTATCACATTATATACTACTATAAGTAACATTGTATATTTAAGTTGCTAGTTGTTAAAAATGTTTTTTTTATCATTATATACTACTGTAAGTAACATTGTATATTTAAGTTGCTAGTTTTTTAAAAATGTTTCTATTACATTATATGCTACTTTAAGTAACATTCTATATTTAAGTTGTTAGTTTTTTAACATGCTTTTATTACATTATATGCTACTGTAAGTAACATTGTATATTTAAGTTGCTAGTTTCTTAAAATGTTTTTATTACATTATATACTACTGTAAGTAACATTGTATATTTAAGTTGCTAGTTTTTTTAAAATGTTTTTATTACATTATATGCTACTGTAAGTAACATTGTATATTTAAGTTGCTAGTTTCTTAAAATGTTTTTATTACATTATATACTACTGTAACTAACATTGTATATTTAAGTTGCTAGTTATTTTAAAATGTTTTTATTACATTATATACTACTGTAAGTAACATTGCATCTTGGACTTAACCTTGTCCAGCCTCAAGTTTATTTTATATTTGATCTGTAACACAATTATGTTAACAACTAAATATAACTATAATATTCTATGTGAGTATGGATTTAATATCAGGATGATCATTAATAGAAACAAGACAATGTTAATTATGGTCTGGACTATTTTATTGGAATTCTTTTTTAATTTACAAATCTTGATTGAAATATTCCAGGGTATATATTGTTACAAGCCAGGGGAATATGCTTGATAGAGCGGAGTAAAACCATGGCACGATTATCGCTAGACGTTTACACAACATTTGCAAAGATTTTCATACAACTTCAGTTATAAATTTGAAAGACCAATATGTCCATCATATACTTTAATTTTACTCTAATCAATACAAGACCACAAATCTTACAAGTACACCACATCTGCATGGTTTCTGTTTTTTTTCGGTTTCCGTACCGCCATCAGTTCACGCCGTAAAAACTATACAACTCTCCCCTAACACAGAAACTGTTTTAACTTCGCCACTTTAGGCCAGTCAATCGATGGTTTCCGGGCACATTTCGCCACTACAACGTCATCACATTTACTAACATACCGACATAAACGATATCTGCAGAGTCCATTCTTATTTATACACTTGTATAATTTATCGGTTTCCTACTGTAAATACTGCCATTGCAGTCACATCACCAATGCACACCAATAAATGTTAATAGACGCTATGTTATTCCTGATAAATTCATTCCGTTTTTACCTAAATTCACTACTGATGAACCGTGGGATCACAGAAACTCACTAACACTTCACCCCGCTACGTTTACTCCTAGTAATTGGCGAATTATTTAGAGCTAATCAAAATAGCGATTGCACCGTAATGCAATAATCAGACAAGTAATCACACAAATCTAAGAATTCCTTTAAACGGGGCGTTATAACCAAATATGCATACTCCAAATTTATTTGTTTTAATAGTTTAATAAAAAAAATTTCAATTGTGACCTGAGGTCAATTGGATTACTACTATATTATCTTGTTACTTGTTACATAAATGTATAGTATTGTTATCATCTGAAGTTCATTTGAACTGGACTTAATTTTTTTTATTTATTCAATTCAGTGATTATTTTCTCTGACAATACAGAGTACTGACAATAAATACATATTTGGTTAGAGACACTGGCTGAGATTTTTAGTGAATCCAAAATCTTCGAATTATATTACTGTGTTTCAACAACACAATGGTGATACAACATCACGATACAGGCTGCCACGGTCTTGTCAACGTTTAGCATTGGATTTATTTTGGATTTGCATTAAAGTTTATTCAGAACCATATTATTAGGATTAACTTTTTGTGTTGAATCTTACAGAGCCTATCGCTTTTTACTTTTTTGTGGGACTTATTTGAAGAGCATAGACTCGTAATACAGTAAGTTCATATGGAGCGAACAGTCACTATGTGAACTGTTGAAAACTTCCTTTATATATCGTTAGGTCATAGTGCGTTGAATTATCATTCAGTAAGCAGAACTGGCATATTTGCAATATGACTTTGCGTTTTTTCTGCTACAGCGCTTTTGGAAAATAATTAAAATAATTAAATGGTTATTGCTTCTATGTGATAAACGGTTTTGTGAACCACAATTTATTAAA
This sequence comes from Unio delphinus, assembly GCA_029339505.1. Taxonomy (NCBI): domain Eukaryota; kingdom Metazoa; phylum Mollusca; class Bivalvia; order Unionida; family Unionidae; genus Unio; species Unio delphinus. The sequence goes on from JAQISU010000064.1 coordinate 2,611,340, forward strand.
GACACATGACCATTAAATGGTATTGCTTTTATATTTTTTTTCATATCATTTTCTTCACTGACATATTTGTAACTTGAAGTAGATTTACATTGTTTGATGGAATGAAATTAAATAAAAACAAGATTGTTATATGGAGACTGATTTTTAGGTGGGTAGAAATTTCATATTAGAATCAGATCATTCTCTATAAGTTATAATTATATAATTGAACATTTCGAGACTACTACTTATTTATTCAGTATGACACTACCACTTATTCATTCAGTACGAGAATACCACGTATTCATTCAGTACGAAAATACCACGTATTCATTCAGTTGGAGAATACCACGTATTAATTTAGTTCGAGAATACCACTTGTTCATTATTATAATAATACCACATATTCATTCAGTTAGAGAATACCACTTATTCATTTAGTACGAGACTATCACGTATTCATTTAGTAGAAGCATACAGCGTATTCATTTAGTACGGCACTACCATGTAAATATTTTGTACAAGAAAAACACACATACATTTAGTACGAGAATACAACGTTTTCTTAAAAATACGAGAATACTAAGTAATCATCTAAGTATGAGAATACTTTGCATTCGTTTAGGTCGAAAATATTAATTTAGGACGAGAATGCCACGTACTTCATTAGTACGAGAATGCCATATATATATATATATATATATATATATATATATATATATATATATATATATATATATATATATATATATATATTGTATGAGATTACTATGTATACATTTAATTAGAGAATACAACGTATTAATTTCGGACAAGAATATCACGCATTCATATATAACGTAATTAACGTAATTAAGAAAATCCTTTCTTCTCTGTAATGAAAATCTTGGATAGCTTTAAACATTGTATAATATAGACGATAAGAAGGTTGAGATGATTCGTGTCATAGCAGGTCAAAAGACACTGACAATTGTCATTGATCTAAAAATAGCAATTGTTTATCTACGTCATTGTTACACTAAAAAACATAATGCGAGCTCTGTTTCACGTGAATGTCCCCATTGGAAAAAAAACGATCGAACTACTTTGTTATTAAGAAAGGTTTCATGCATGGAAGATACAATATTTCCTCTAACCATATGTCAATGTTCGGCTGTTCAAATATTTAATATATTTGATCTGCCGTTGAGATTTATGAATAGACCAGCAAAAGTTTACGCTTACATAAAGAATGTTCGCAAGTTTATAGGCTTAAACTTCCCTGATGTTGTAAACAAAAATTTTGAATTCCTAAAATAAATATTTGCTTATATTTTAACTTGTTACATCGGCAGCGAAACGTGGTAATAGATCATAAAAATAAACCGGACATTGATTATATGTCATTTTATACAATTTTCATAGTTCATGATTTTTTTTTTCCTCTTAATTTTGGCTATCCATTTTCCCTATACAGGTTTTAGCTATCGTACTTCTGTTAAATCCAAACCGTGCCTCCTCTAATTGGGATCTTTCTAATTTAGCCGTTAATTTCAGTAACAAATCGTGCCGGCTGTAGTTAGAAACTTCAGTAACAAATTGATCCGAATCTTCTTTTGGACATTCTGCATACTTGCGACGTGGTCTTATAATTATCCGGTGTGATTTCCTTTTTAAAGACTTTCTGGTCTATTTGAGTTCCCTAAGTGATCGTGTCGCTTTTTAATTTTGGATACATTTACTGTGTGTATAGGATACATTTACTGTGTGTATAGGATGAGCACTTTCAACCACCACTGAAACAAACATGGATGTCATTTTGTAAATGAAAGAGTTTAGTTATCGAGAACTGGATTTGGGAGGAAAACTGATAATCAAATAACGAAGACCATCACACCAATCTTTTTCACTGACTTCTGTTTAATTTCTTTGAATATTCTGTTGTTGCTGTTGTTATTGTTACAATTATGAAAAATGTAAACATGTTATCATTTCGCTATTAATTTTTTTTCAACCGTGTCCAATCACTCACAGCTTATAGCTCTTCGATGTGTGTGTGTGTGTGTGTGTGTGTGTGTGTGTGTGTGTGTCAGCTCGTGTGTATTTGCGCGCTCTCGTGTGTGTGTCTGTGTGTGTGGAATTCGCGTTGACACCTAAAATGCAACTTTTGACAGATTGACAGCACCGAAAACGTTTTAATCGCTATGAGCAGATGGTAAGTGAACATTTGTATAAGCTAACAACGCATGCCTAAAAAGTATACGTTTTCATACATACTTTTTCATCCCATATTTCTTTCATCTTATTAAAGCTATCACCTTTGAAAACATTCTCAGCGGATTACACATTTGCATGGTTCCACAAATGTTGCCATTGATTAAGAAGCAGAAAAAGATATTATATTTTAAATCAAACTAGCAGGGTTAAATTAGAAGAAATTTGCCACCATATGCTGCGTATCAGTTGGAGCAATTTATAGAACGGTTCTATCACAATGTCTTTATATTACCTTTATTACTAACATGTTTAGGAGAATCTTGGCATGAATAGACGGGGCGCTGTTGGAGAAAACAACCCAACACTAAACCTGGAAAGAACGAATGTCTAGGATAGAAACAGCCTTGTATAGCTGTTTGTTCGGCCATCATACGGTGGTTAGAGATGAAAGACCACGTGTCAAGTCGCAGGGGATTAAGGAAAAATTAAGTTGTGTGATAATTGAATTTATGTGGTCAGGTATGCCCTTCTTATGAGTCCGTCCAATTTTATGTGAAATATGTATCTGATTGAACATGGAGCCTTAGTTACAGTAGGGCTAAATAATGCATGAATAACATATACACGCGTTTTTATTTTTCCTCGTCTTAAACAATACATAAAAAAATTCTTTGTGGTTTTCGATGTGCAAAGCAATAGCATGCTAGATAGGTAGTTAATAGACTTACGTAGGTACCTATCTATCTATCTATCTATCTATCTATCTATCTATCTATCTATCTATCTATCTATCTATCTATCTATCTATCTATCTATCTATCTATCTTTCTATCTATCGATCGATCGATCGATCGATCGATCGGTCCATCCGTCCGTCCGTCCGTCTGTCTGTCTGCATGTCTGTTTTTTTATTCATCAGTTCATCCATCGATACATCGACATATCTAGTTCTGCAAACAATTTAGTAGTTTTGTAAATATGTGCAAAGTTATTTTTTGTATGTAATTGAAAGAATAAGTAGTGTCATTTGGGGTGTTGTTTTGTTTGAGTTTTCTGTCCTTTTGTCTTGTGACCAAGGAACATGTTGGTGCTAAATGCGCTGTTGCCAGTTTGCGCTGGTCTGCACCGTGTATTTTACCGTTCCTTGTCCTGGAGCAATCGTTCGGAGTTTCCGAACATCACGCAACCCGGCTAAAAAACCCACTAAAAAACACAATAACAAAATGACGTATACACGAAACATACAGGTCACTTGAAATAAGGCCATCGTCTTATTCTTGCACACGGTTAATGTGTATATGCACACTTTGAGTCAATATACACAGACGTTTGCTTTTTGATCATGTCCATCCACTTTATGATGATCTACCGAAATATTTATAAATGTTTGCCTAATTGTCTATTCATATGCATATGTGTCTGTCTGTCTCTCTATGATTCTACCTGCCTTCTTCCCAACAGTGTACCTACATACTGTCTACAGATCATGGATATCTCCCTATCCATGAGGCATTTTGTTAAAATACAGATGAAAACGAACTTGTTCGAATTTCTTTGCGGTGTAAATAGGCGCTCTCATTATTCACTCAGTCCATCAATTAAGTTTTGAACTCACGACTTCACTATGTTGGTTTTAAATAAGGTGAAAATTGTAATAAAAGACCCTGGTAACGGCATAGCTTCTAATCCGAATAAAATGAGTAATAACACTGCATAGGTAAACTTGCCATTCCATTTCTATTTCCCATTCAGACATTTAACATCAATTGATACCATATGAAAAGAGACAGATAAACAGTTTTTCCTAAATCAATTTTTGCAGTGCACATTATCGGCTGAACAAAAGACAACATTTTCTATTTTAAGCTAGTTTGTGTTGAATAAAGGTGCGATTATGATGATGGTACTATTAACGTTTAGAATTGAGCAACAAAGGGAGGAAAGACAAATTTGTTCAGCATTTATGAAGTGTCAAAAAGACAATGTACTTACTGTCCCTCGATGAAACAGTGATTGTAGTTGGTGTGCTGAATAAATATTTGTATTCAAAATTGCAGAAAAAGACCTGGGTATGTTGAAGAAGGAAAAGCGAAAAAAGGTTTTGTTTTCAGGTCAGAGTTCTCGGCCTTAGATAAATTTCTGCACAGACAAGAAACAAAGTGTTCATACGTCGTTTGACTCTCTTTTCGATGGCATACAGAAACATTTCTGACACTATGTTATGTACTTCTTCTTCTTCTTCTACTACTACTACTACTACTACTACTACTACTACTACTACTACTAGTACTACCACTACTTTAATAAACTTAGTGTATGTGTTATTTATATTTTCGTTTCCATTTCTAAATCTGTTTGATGGTATATACTACTACTACTACAACTACTAATGATGACGATGTCGATGACGACGACGATGATGATGTAATAACATTAGGTTGATGTGCTGTTTATTTATGTCACTATTTATGTCACTATTTATCGCTTTGCTAGATTTTAGTAGGGATTTGAGGTGGCTGTATGGACGGTATACTTCAGCACGAGTAATTTGCAAGTTTCTAGGAGTTGAAGCATACCGTACAATATTCAGGAGACTCTCTATAAGCATGAATTAGTTTTTAAATTGGACCCTACCTAATTTCTAAACACAGGAGATAATTTAAATAGTTTTTGGTATACACGCTAGTGATGTGAGATAGAAATATTTTTTTTAGTATGCGTTCATTTTTCTCCCCGTAAAGTTTAGATGGTCAGACTCGTGCAGTATTTTTAAATATTGCACGGCTTCATATTGCACGACACTTGTGTGTACAAATACTATCGTGCATTAGGAACTACTTTGACTGTAAACAAACAACGTAAGCTGACGTAGGGGACAATTAACGTTTGATAAATTATATATGTTTGTTAATAAACTAAACAAGCTGTTTCGCCTATTTGAAAGCGTAGATGATAAATTTCAAGATGTGGATGAGTTCACTGAGTGACATATACAACGTTCAAGCAAGTAAAGGAATAATTGAGATATTCGTAATGTCCACAACAAACGATATACCCAGTATCACCAATGCAATTTGGATCATTTGAACAGTTATTTAGGTAAAATGTTCATAACTTATGGCTAAATGGACTGTCACACAACAGATTCGTTGCAAATTTACCCATTCATTTTTTTTAATACAATATTCGGCTGGCGATAAAAGACAGGTCATGTACATTGGTGGGGTGATTGGGTCCTTTAAACATAAAACATGCAAATGACAGGACAAGCACGCGTCTTTTTTACTGTTAATAAACTGTGTTTGATAATCTATATATAACTCAGTATACAGACATCAAATCATACTTGCTTATTTAGCCACAAGGTTAATAAATGCAGCTTTTTCAGCTAGTTTATTATAAATTACCAGATAAAAAAAACTTTACTGACAAAACGGCTGTTTTTTTTAAAAATAAAGTGGCTTCGGTATTTTATAAATGAGTGAAAGTGCAATAATCGAAGCATAGCGACGTCTGCAATACGTTAACGAGATTTCAAACTATTTGACAATCCATGTTTTAAAAAAAAGAGTATGGTAAATCAAAAATATAAAACAGCATGTAAAGTTTCAATTAGCTAGAGGCAGGCATACAAATCGTTTCTACAACGATGTTGTGTTTTATTGAGACCAGCTACTTGTATACCATTTTAACGGATTTATCATATCAGTTGAAATAAATCTTAACAAGATTTGAGTGATGAGATAATTCGTCAGAAGGTTTTAAATCATGATCAAATATTATAATCTACCATCAATTTTGAATATTACCAATGACGTTTCAAAAGTGAAAAGTAAAAATTAAATTAAGAATGTCGCGTCTGTTTTGATCGGTACTACATCTAGAAACATATAACAAAGTAAATAAATTAAAAAGCAAACGGAAAAAGGAAACATGCAAATTACAGAAAAGGAAGTTTCAACACAATTAATTGCTGGAGAGTATGAAGTTGACGTCGCACGTGATAGTAAAAGCTCCAAAAGGTAGATTGGCACAAGTATTGCATGTGCTAATGTTTCATTAAGAAATTTAGAGTTATATTACAGTATACAGACTCATTGAAATAAATGTTTAAAATCTAAAAGCGAAGAAAAAACAACCAGCAACGAAAGATAGCAAACAAACAAAACCAAATTTATTAAAGAAATACCAGACATTCTATTTCATTAGAGCGAATAAATGCTGTTGTTTGGTATTTCAATAAATGTTATTAGGTATTTCAATACATGTTGTTAGGTATTTCAATACATGCTGTTATTAGGTATTTCAATACATATTGTTAGGTATTTCAATAAATGTTGTTGTCAGATACTTCAATAAATGTTGTTAGGTATTTCAATAAATGTTGTTAAGTATTTCAATAAATGTTGTTAGGTATTTCAATAAATGTAGTTAAGTATTATAATAAATCTTGTTGTTAAGTAATTTAATAAATTTTGTTGTTAGGTGTTTTAATAAGTGTTGCTAGGTATCTCAATAACTGTTGTTGATAGGTATTTTATTAAATGTTGTTGTTAATTATTTCAATAAATGTTGTTGTTAGGTATTTTAATAAATGTTGTTAGGTATTTCAATAAATGTTGTTGTTCGTCCGATGTACTCAAAAACCACATATTCACTAGCATCAGTGGCACAAATGAAGCATTTTTAAAATTTAATTGAATTTAAAAGTTTTAATTTACGAAGGTATTTAAACTATAATATACCCATGGTCCACGTTAAAGAGAGAACGTCTGCAATTGCCAGTATTTATATTGAGTATATAAACAGAACTAAACAATGCGAATGAAACTTCCAGTGAAGCTCTTCATTATTCATGGCCTTGGGTCATCTGTTTTGTCTCCTTCCAGGACATGCAGATGGCCTTAAATTCTGTGTCCTGACTTCTTCGCCAAGCCATGACTGGTCTTCCTCTTCTGCATTTGCCGTGCGGGTTGCAATCCAAGGCATGTCGAACAATGCTGGATGGACTCCCCGCAGCGTATGTCCAATCCACTTCTACTGAAGTTATTCAGTTGTGTCGGATATAGGTTTCCCATGTATAAATCAGGGCTCAGAATTTCAGAGACAAGTATTAATAAAGACCTGCAGCGTATATTCCAAGTTGTTTGTTTGCCTCCAGGTCTCTGACACATTGACCAGCACTAACTAACATTCTAACTTTAGTCTAAGCTATGTCCCAAGGTGGATGTGATCATTCCTCCAGACGAGTCTGATGGTGTTAAAAGTATGAAGTGCCTTGTCATCCCTGGTCTTGACGTCTGATCCTCTTGTTTAGGTATGCGAACTTGTCGATATTCTAATTGGCATTTTCCCTGTGAGAGAATAGTTGCATCCTGGTTTGTACTGACTCGCATGTATTTTGTCTTTTCGGAATCTAACTCCAGGCCGTTGGTTCGGTCTGCTGTTTACGGCTTGTAGCCACAATGTGCTGCAATGTGCGTACGAACCAGTATTTATCATCTATAAGTCCACTGTGCTTGTAATGGTTTGTTTATTGTCAGAACTAAACCACAGTCTATCACTAGTGATAACATAATTGGTAAAAGTAATCATCCTTGCGAGACGCCGTTGTATACAGAAAGGGGACAAGTATGTCCTGTGTATGACATGACAATATGAGTCTTTGCAGAGGTGCCAGATACTCCTAACAATCTTTCATTGGAAACGGTAGTATCTGTAACAGCACTGAAACCGAACCGACCGTGAAATCACCAAACACAACGAAAAGAATTTACGAAATGAAAATAAAACTAATCAAAAACAAACAAACACTGAATTCCCAATAATGATCCACCTCACGCACTGACAACTCTATGAACATAATATGATTCTTCAAAATGACAAAGAACAACCACTCGTCAAATGATACGAAATTACCTCCCTTAGTATGTAATCGAAATAAATCAGTACGGTCTCCTGTAATATATAAAAACGATATGATTCATGTCAATATATGTTATATAGCATGTGTGTATGTGTGTGTGATTTGGATTGTTAACGTAGCTTTAACAATGTTTCATTCATATCGCTACGATGTATGCAGTGTGGCAGTTAATACTGATGTCTAGCATTACCGCAGACATGTAGCATGATGTCCAACACAGTTACATTATCCTGACACTAGACCAACAGGTCCTAATATTAACTTCTTAATTGTGAGCTCCAAGCGAAGAAGCTGCTAGTGACGTTTGTATTAGTCTTTGGTATAACTAGATCAGGGTTAGAATCCGCGACATCCTGCATCCAAGTCGGACGCTCTAACCACTTAGGCCACCCGCGCAGTTTGACATACAGTAAATATGACTCCTACAACCATAGAAGAGCCCCGAGTGGCCGAGTGGTCTTAAGCGCTCTCCGTTACTGACCACTGCCTTCTCAAATCTGTCTGCGTGGGTTCGAGTCTCATATTCGGCCAATGTGGGTATGTGAGAACGCTTGACAGTAGCTTCTCATGGGTCGGTGTTTTTTCCAGAGTTTTTCCTCCACCAATAATGCTGGCCGCTATGTATAGCATATTTTGTGCTGAAAAATGGCGTTAAATCACTACAACAACAACAACAACCATATGATTTAAGGAAATGAAGATGGTTCTATATGTCCTTATAATACTAAATCATTGTTCCCTGCTATGTTGCACATCCAGGAATCCATAGCTTTCAAAGAATATTCACTGGCACAAACTAATCTGCCTCACTGCCATATAATCCGTCAAACGGTCCTCTATGTTGCTATATATATAATAGCTACGGTGCCATACCACTGGTTAAACGTGTATAACAATAGCTACACTGACATCCCACTGGTTAAATGTTTATGAAAATAGCTACACTGCCATACCACTGGTTAAACTTACATAACAATAAATATGATGCCATACCACGGTTTAAACGTTTATAACAATAGCTACACTGCCATACCACCGGTAAAACGTTTATAACAATAGCTACACTGCCATACCAATGGTTAATCGTTTATAACAATAGCTACACTGCCATACCAATTGTTAAACGTTTATAACAGTAACTACGCTGCCAAATTGTGTCAAGCTTCCACATTATTAGCTATATGATGCCACACTGCACAACTATATCAGCCTTATGCTGTCACTCTGCCAGCCCAACCCGTTATATCAGCCTTATGCTGTCACTCTGCCAGCCCAATCCGTTATATCAGCCTTATGCTGTCACTCTGCCAGCCCAATCCGTTATATCAGCCTTATGCTGTCACTCTGCCAGCCCAATCCGTTATATCAGCCTTATGCTGTCACTCTGCCAGCCCAATCCGTTATATCAGCCTTATGCTGTCACTCTGCCAGCCCAATCCGTTATATCAGCCTTATGCTGTCACTCTGCCAGCCCAATCCGTTATATCAGCCTTATGCTGTCGCTCTGCCAGCCCAATCCGTTATATCAGCCTTATGCTGTCGCTCTGCCAGCCCAATCCGTTATATCAGCCTTATGCTGTCACTCTGCCAGCCCAATCCGTTATATCAGCCTTATGCTGTCACTCTGCCAGCCCAATCCGTTATATCAGCCTTATGCTGTCACTCTGCCAGCCCAATCCGTTATATCAGCCTTATGCTGTCGCTCTGCCAGCCCAATCCGTTATATCAGCCTTATGCTGTCGCTCTGGCAGCCCAATCCGTTATATCAGCCTTATGCTGTCGCTCTGCCAGCCCAATCCGTTATATCAGCCTTATGCTGTCGCTCTGCCAGCCCAATCCGTTATATCAGCCTTATGCTGTCACTCTGCCAGCCCAATCCGTTATGTCAGCCTTATGCTGTCACTCTGCCAGCCCAATCCGTTATATCAGCCTTATGCTGTTACTCTGCCAGCCCAATCCGTTATATCAGCCTTATGCTGTCACTCTGCCAGCCCAATCCGTTATATCAGCCTTATGCAGTCACTCTGCCAGCCCATTCCGTTATATCAGCCTTATGCTGTCACTCTACCAGCCCAATCCGTTATATCAGCCTTATGCTGTCACTCTGCCAGCCCAATCCGTTATATGATGGCAGCCATTACATTCCTTCCAGCTTTAAATAGACCAATCTGGACATCGTATTATATGGAATGAACGTTAGTAATAATTAAAATATACAAATCTAAATAATCATAACCAACATAATATAAATTTGTTAAACATTGCAAAGAAAAATTCATTGAAATACATGTCATCATAAATTATACGCCATCATAAAGCCAGCAATGGTGAATTTTATCAAACCGACAATGTTTTATAACCAAACACGTTATGATTTTCCAGAATTTTAAACCTCGGTAACGCGGGATAAAAGTGGTATGTCCGATGAGGCATTTAAAATACAAATACAAATACTAATTGGACTTAAGTAATCTATTACGTATTCTATGGATGTCGTAAATTGTCTACTAGCCACATCCTGACAAGATATGTGCGGTCTGCGCATGTCAATATACCTCCTATAAATACCTATAAATAAAGATTAGATCCAGGGTTTAAAGCACCTATGCACACCATTATATATGGACACGTCGCTGAGAAGGACCTACGGCAAGATGGAGGTATTAGTCACCATGAGAAGACAAAATGTAAGGAAACAACAATTATCTAGGTAACGCTGTACGCGTCAAGGAAAGCAATTGCACAGAATTGTTCTAAGGCATTGGCAATTATTTTCCTGCCTTATTCCGCAACAGTCTCTCAAGATTTTCTAGAAGGTGCTTATATCTACATCTATTGATATCTTGAAGTCTCTAACATTTTCATACAGATGTTACCATCTTAATAGGGATAATCCTTTGAAAGTAGATATTGCTTTTTGATCTGTATTGGGCCCATGAATCTTTTTGTCTTATTATTCTCTTAGACGTGAATCTGAAACAAACCAGATTTTCTCCAAAATCAGTCTTGTGAGAATCTTGTTCTGTAAGGACAGGAATTTACTACCTCTTTAGAGCTGGCACTCACTATGATCTACTTTCTTAGGAATCTTGAAATTGGAGACCTGCATCCGTTCCTGTCACACCCCTGCCTTGCCCCATATTTCATGTAGATGGTCAGTCAATGTGCACTTTTAAATGTGGCATCTACTTTTAAGGCTTCTGGTGGAAGATTGTCAGGGCATGTTTGAGATTGTTATCCTTCCTTACAGATGCCGCGTGGTGCTGTAGATAGTCCTCAAGTCATTTATTTTTGAAGCTTTCCAAGCATCTGTGACAAGTGACTCGGCAAGTTCCCGCTTATCTGTCTTGGCGCTTTACTTTAATTCCTTATCTTTTTTCTTGTATTACTCCGGAAGACTACATGCACCCGTGTAGATCATACGACTTGGAAAAGTGTCCCGCCAGTCATATGGGTTTTCACCTAACAAAAGTCAGCAATGAGCTCATTCATCGCTCTCAGGTTATCGTCACCCATGAATCTTATATTTTAGTTGTCCTTGTTTGCATTCGTCTCGCTCATCACACGTACACTCTGTCAAGCACTCCATGCAGTTGCCCATGTAAAACAATCCTCCTTGATTTTGCGGTAAGCTAAGTTGATTGGAGTAGCACTTCACAATAGTTGGGAATTTTGTCTGGAAGCTCAGTATTAGACTCACTGATTCTCTGGCATCCCAATATAAATGCTGGTGAAATTATCCATCTCTGAGAGTTTAAATGGCATCACAATCAATCCTGGTGAAATTGCGCATCTTTTCGAACGTGTAAATGTGGCACCCACGGTTGAGGCTTCTTGTGGGATGCTGTCAGGGCTAATGATTTTGCGACTCTTAATTTGGCTGAACTTCTGTATAACACTTCCTAGGTAACGTGTCCTATGTTGAGGTCCGGATCCGCTCCCACGTCTATAATTGACAGGATGTTTGTTCACATATGTGTGCCACTGAGCAAGCTGGTGAAATGTTTATTCCACCTGTCGAACTGATCTGTCGATTTCGCTCATGATATTCTCATCCGGCGTGTTTGAGATCTTTGTCCTTCGTGACAATTGTCCCGTGAGGTTGTAGACGGTCTGCATGTCATTTATTTGTCTGCTTTATCTGCATATGTGGCAGGTTTCTCAGAAAGTTAAGACGTATCTTTCTTAGCGCTCTTCTTAACGTCCTTATATTTGTCTTGTACTACTCCTGTGTAGGTTTCTTCCGAATTTCTTGCCTGTCTTCAATCGTCTTGTTTATATCTTCTGACAACAAGATCTTAATCATCATATTTTCTAAATCCCGTCTCCCCATTACAGTATGAAGTGAATGCTCGTTGAACAACTCGTTCCCTCAAAATGTGCCTGAAATAAGTAGGAGATAGAAATGGTGATTTTTTTTTTCTCAACGGTCGTTATTATTATTATTATTATTATTATTATTATTATTATTATTATTAATTTTTTATTACAATTATTATTACTATCATTATTGGTATCAATATTATTATTATCATTATTATTAGTATTATCATTATAGATATTATTATTACTACTTTTACTACTTTTATTATCATTATTATTATTATTATTATTATTATTAGTAGTAGTAGTAGTAGTAGTAGTAGTAGTAGTAGTAGTAGTAGTAGTAGTAGATGAGCAATATAATACATTCTAACATTTACAGGACAGAACCTTCTCTTCAAAGTATTCCATTCAGAATGAGATTAAGAGCACGCGCTACAGTATTAAATGAAAACCGATTGAAAATGCTTGAATGATCGAATAATCGAAAATAATGGTTGGTGGTATGATTTTTAAATAGTCTAAATTATAATATTTCCGTATATGCGTATTGTAGTTGATGATGCCTGAAAAGACTGAAATGACAAAGTTTACAAAAGGAAAGAACATTTTAAATAAATATTTGTTATCAGATTTATGACGGTGTGCATATAATCTGCAGGATTCTTGTAAAAGAAAGACCACATTCACAAATGTAAATAAATAGTAAAGACATTTGACGAATACAGAACTCTACGTATGACTAACTACTACAAGTGGGTTAAAACACATGGATCAATTCAATCATTGTATCGCAGACATACCAAATAACAATGAACCATATTTACAGATCTCAAAATGTGTTTCCAAATACACATTTTGTACCCGGTAGTTTTGTTCTGTCTTTTATATTATGGTAAATATATAAAACAGTTTGGCAGAATTTTTTTTAACAAATCAACATATAAGGAAGTAATGATATTTCAAATTGAATGTGTAGAGCTACAACATACAACGAAATGTGCTCACTTGCATCATTTAGAAGAAACACGACTCAATATGAAATCATGAATGGTAAGCTAAGAAATGGACGGAAAATAAGCACAATGCAGGTACTGATTCTATTAAGTTTGTGAAGCATGAAAAGAAGTCGAGAACACTATTTATTTTCGCTATACAGTCAATTTTATCTAAGGACATTGTCCACAGCATACCGTCTTTCACCTCAGACTTTTCGATCTGGCATTACACTTGTCGAGGCAACCGCTCTGGTGGCCTAGTGGTTAAAGCTTCCGCCGCGGAAGCAGCAGGTTGTGGGTTCGATCCTCAGCCGAGTCATACCAAAGACTTTAAAAAATGGTACTAACAGCTGCCTCGCTTGACGCTCAGCATTAAGAGGTTAGTGTTAGGACTGGTCGGCCTGGTGTCAGGATAATGTGACTGGGTGGGACATCATGCCATATGTCTGCGACATGATGCACAAGTGCTGGACATCACTATAAACTGCCTCACTGCATACATCGTAGCGAATTGACTGACAAATTGTTAAAGCTACGTTAAAAATCCCAATCAAACTAACACACAAACAAACACTTGTCGTGTCAGTTGACGAGATAGAATTTGGAAACCAAGACTATAAACAAGAAAACGTTTGTTGCTAGATAATACCGAATAAGTTATATAATCTGTTAATAATACACAGAGTAATGAAATGCATTTCTTTATATCTAAGGATAATACAATTTATACGAATAATATAATAATAATAATAATAATAATATAATATACTTACATTTCCCTGGATGAGTATAGCAGTGACAAAGAAACACAACAATAGCATCGGTGAAGATAAAATGTATGCCAGGGTCTCAAACTATGACAGTTATCACATGCCACGAACTAACTTTTAATGCACAACAAAAACATGCAGAAATAATTTTTAATAAATTTGCGACACGATCATAATCGCTGCCTTTGCCGTTAATAGGCATGGGAGCGGTTCTAACTTAAAATTAACATACATTCAACACGCATCCACTTTCAAATGAACAGAAATATATATATATATATATATATATATATATATATATATATATATATATATATATATATATATATATATATATATATATATATATATAACAGATATTCCGAGTGGTTAATCAATACCAAACCGTTTTTCCATGATATGCCTACCCTGTCTTTCAACAATTAAGGATTTCGCTGATGTTGTAGTTTTAAAATAGTCACGTTAATGACGATGCCGTAAGATATATCCCTGACGCAGGGTGGTGTCTCATGGCTGACCGTGCTGCGTCACGTTCAACTCTAAATTTCTCCAATCCCAACGTTACAGTTCAAGCTTATATGACGTATAAGGGGCGTGCATAAACTACTAATCCCCAACTGCTGATAACCCTAATTAGTCACCTCAACGTTACCGCAATTAATAGAATAACCACCACTAGGCTACCATGACTTACGGTTTATCTGTAAACTTCGTACTCAGCTTCAACGTTTATGTAGATGTGATGCTGATAATTTGATACCGGAATACTTAAGATAAACAGTCATACAGGATGGCCATTTCATACAGGGTTCTGATGATATTGATAATTGTCGGCTCTTTATTATTAGACACAAAGACACAGTGGTCCCTTTAATAGTTCTCTGAAAACTCACCTTTTTCGACTGCAGGAACAAACTTAGAGACCTAATAATGTTTTGTACCTTATATGTTTTCAGCATGTTTTATGTTCTCGAATTTCATGGTTCTTGTTATTTGTTTTTCTGTTGTGTAGTCATATCATTATTTATGTTGTAAAGCGCTTTGAGTTTCTAAAGATTAGGTGCAATACAAAGGCCTCATTATTATTATTATTATTATTATTATTATTATTATTATTATTATTATTATTATTATTATTAATTTACAGAAAATAGTATACATTTTCATTCCATTCTAAGAAAAAATTTGTTTTAGTTATTCTTAAATTTGATTTTACCGTAGCAGAATCGTATGCTATAATCTTCTTCACCAATGCTAGTTCACCCGTTATTGTTTATCTATATGGTTATGCAAATTAAACATGCAAGTACATTTCATTTTAAATGCTTCAATGTTTAATTTTAAATTTAGATACTTACGGTTTCAACCAAGTAAGAGAAACCATTACCGTCCTGCAAATACTTTGACATACACAATGCTAGCAACCGTATGCCTCTTTATGGTGATTAAAATTTCGCTTTTGTTGCGTGTCACCTTTTGTTTCATATTTTTCATATTATTGGCTAATTTCAAAGAACTGGCTTTCTTTGTTTGTCATTGCAATGAATATTTGCCTAAGTGTATAACGATGTCTTTATTGTACTTTATTTCATATTATGAATCTCGCAGTGAAGGAAATGATAAATTAAGGAATGAGAGAACCTATAATGCAGACAGTTGAAGACGTCCTTCTGTTTCAAAACTGTATCAAATGTTTTGAAGGAGGCTGTTTAAATTTATAAGTTAAGGGATGTCTGTATGGATGATTATTGAGCATTCATCTATACCATGTTTTACGATTCACTTATTACTAGAAGCTGACACAAGTAAGATTTGTTTGGCACATGGATTTTTAAGGCAGTTCCGATTTATTCTTGAAACCTCTGTGGCATGTCATCATCCATCCATTTGAATGGTGTATAAATTTATAATGATAGTAATTGAAGAAGTTTAATTACAAGCGCTTAAATAATCCGGATTATTAAGACAGTGCTGGTTTACAAACCGTTTGAAGCATTCTCCTTAATGACAAAGCAAATTTTAATTAGGGTGGATACCACAAAAGCTTTACGCCTGAAATTTAAATATTTTACATTTCTTCCCATTGAGAAGGCAAGGTCATTTGTTAAGCTACCTGACCTGTCCTAGAAGTGATGAGAATGAACCAAATGACAAGCAAAGTCATTGCTGTTTAATTATGTCACAAGTTGTCTATACTTCACTCCGCTAGAGTGCGCCATTGTTATTCTCTGTGGGACGAGACTGATTTGGCGTCGCTTACGCCACAAACAAACGATAATAATGTCTGGCTCTGCTCCACACGTTGCGGATCTTAAATAGCTCTAAATAGTACTATCGTTCATTAACAAAACACTCAGGATAATTCCGAAGTGTTTAACTTCTCGATGAGCGGGTTTTAAAGGAGCTCTTCTTATTCCTTCAAGAAATTGCCACGGTCGGTGAGAGCCCTTATCTAAATCGTTTTCAGAGATCAAAACATGATAAGGTTCTACACCAACTGTGTTTGAGACTATTTAGAAGCTCGAATATGTACCACCTACCTTGTACCTGTCATTCATGGTGCAATATACAATATATCTTACCTCATATCTACCAACTATTGAATTTATTTTTCTTTCAAACTCTCTATCTATTCACTTAATGAATAATCGTTCTCTCAAACCGCCTCTCAGACCCTTTATTCATCTATTATTTATTTTATATTTATTTATGTATTGTTTATTATTTATTTATTTATTTATTTATTTATTTATTTATTTATTCTGTTCATGATTTAATTCGTGTTATCCATTAATCTCTCACAAAATTCAGTGCATTTTCACTAAGCAGAAATTCAAATCTCCTAACTAGCTTTGGCAAAAAGAACTTGCAAAAAAACTTTTTTGTTTGTTCAGTAAAAGTAACAGCAATTATTTTATATTTTAAAATGATCCATAATAGTAAAATCATTTTAAATTACAATGATGAGATAAACTTACAATCATAATATTAATGTTGAGGTCTTGCATAGTTCAATCCTAATTACACAAAAGTTCATTTCTCTGAATCATCAATTAAACCCTAAATGGTGCAACTCACAACTCGATCGACTAATATTTAGAGGAAAGAGACAAGCTGCACATGGGAAGAATATTCACAAGCATCTGGCATGTGTCATAATAAAAGACATTCAACCGATTTAAAACGTTTCTAAAATTGTCTGTAACATAACAAATACCACGAAGTTAATATTTGATAAATACAAGAAGACACAATTCAAACGAAAATGATGTATTCACATAATTAATACAACTCATGTTTTTAATATACAGGCCTGAGTAACGTTCCTGTAGGTGAAAACAGTGTTTACCACGTTAAACGTTTCAAATTCTACCTTCATAAATTTTTTAACTTTTTTGAAACAAAGCTTAAAAACGGATTGTTGGTAGTATTGCGGTCTTTTTCTGTATGATCAAAATCTTCCAGAAAGGAATGCTCTTTAAATATCACAATTGTCATTGAAATCAAAGCTGTAATAAAACACTTCTTGAAATGAAATCTACGCTAATAAAATCTTTCAATAAATTACTTACCTTATGATAGGAAACACCTACAACCATTCATTAAATGCAAAACATATATCTAACATCAATATACCTATGTTTATCAGGTGACTAGGCATCACGTTGACAGACTGGGAGGGCGTGAGAAGATGTGAAAATGGGTAGTTTGAGAAACTGCTAATCAAGTCAGTCTTCAGGTGAGAAGACGAGAAAGACAACAAGACACAACTGCATAAACAGAGAGACAAGCTGGACTATTGACGTGCTTGAATGTTCGGACAAATGCACAAAGAAGAGGTATACAAATAAAAACTATCAGATAAAACATATGTAAATTTGAAGTCTATTTTGTGCTGGGGGGCAGATTAGTAAGTTTTATCAGAAATACCATTTATTAAAAAAGCAATGAAAGGTGTGGTGATCCGTAAGATCTTATTATCGTAAAAAACCGTTTAAGATTTTTTTCAGAGAGAGAGAGAGAGAGAGAGAGAGAGAGAGAGAGAGAGAGAGAGAGAGAGAGAGAGAGAGAGATGTTTAAGCTGGTGTGTAATTCTTGCAGAATTCATCTTTCTGAAACGTTATAAAGTTATTCGTATCTTTGGGTTTATATGTTCAATTCGGAAAATATTGATTGCAAGATCAGGCAAGGTGTTTCCGTTTCTTTTCTTCCTTCATAATTGTTCCAAGAACAACTACGATACTTGTTAATACAAATTCTTTTATCATCGTCAATATTTGTAAAATCAATGTGACAAATATGTTGCTAAATTGTTACTCTAATTTTACTAACATTACCAAAAGTATTTAATGATTATCGCTTGCTTTTATCACCTGCATTCGACCTAATGCAATTCATTGAAAGACAACTGTGATCGCCAGGTTTAATTCATTTTCATATTTATTGTTATGTCATTTCTCGGTTTCTTTGTTGTTTTTGTTTGGTCTATACGTATGTTTAATGACTTGGTAATTTATTTGCTTTTTCATCCTTTTTCATTACTATTTAAAAAAAAATAAAAAAATCTGTCCCAGGTTACCAGAATTTGTGAGTACTAGTACTTGGAATTTAATTTAGGTTTTTCTCTGTATAACTAATATAAATTATTTGTAAGAATTACTATTCCACTCTTTTTACATTTCATATTCGAGGCTATAGCCTCTGTGTCTCTGTACACGTTTTACACCCAACCACATCTACAACATGGAGAACGTTAACCTATTTTTTCCATGCCAGAGCCAAAACAGTTCCATTAACTTTTACCTCTAAGCAGCATGGCTAATTATAGCAAGAATTAGAAGCACACTAAGACATACGGGTAATTCGAAAAGCTTTTTGAAACGGGAGCAGAGGAATGTATTATGAGATCCCGATTATATTCAACTTGGACAGTCCTATTCACTTAATCGTGAATGAAACAAGCAAAAGGTTTTTACATTTTACAGTTTGTTGGTTTTTCCACAGATACCGACAATTACAAGGATTTTTCTTTATCGCATCAAATGTGGCATAATAGGAGACCCACCGTTTGAAGTTTATGTACAATACAATACTACAGTATAAAGGCTTAGACTGGTTTCCCACAGAAGTAGTCTCGCGTGTTTATCCATACAATGGGTGAAATCACGTAGAGAGGTTATGAACTGATATAACAAATCCTTACCGCTGTGAGACAGCGAGAGTTTCCGAAAACAAGAATACACTGTCATTATTTTTCACACAAAAGTGTTTGTCTAACATTTACACGTATGTTTCGGATTTGGGACCCTTTAGTTTGACTTTAAATGATGAGTTCAAGACGAATATATTGTTAATCTGGTAGCCATATATCAACAAGTATTCAATAAAATTGATAATTTCATATTTAGGAAGGGTTGTGCTGTGACATTTGACACGGTCCAATATCTTGATCCACCAGTAGAGGATCCAATACCAGTACGTCGACTAATTATTGATCACAAGGAATATTACCTAGCGATATTAGTTTTAAAATAACACATACACTACGTTTTATGATAAGGCTATACCATAACAGAGTACAGATACAAAGATGTTTGTTTATAAGTTATCCATCCATCCATCCATCCATCCATCCATCTATCTATCTATCTATCTATCTATCTATCTATCTATCTATCTATCTATCTATCTATCTATCTATCTATCTATCTATCACGATATATATATATATAAATATATATATATATATATATATATATATATATATATATATATATATATATATATATATATATATATATATATAGAGAGAGAGAGAGAGAGAGAGAGAGAGAGAGAGAGAGAGAGAGAGAATTTCTTGGTTAGCCGCTTTCCCTGTTTTGTGTACTTTTTTACGATCTATGTAAATGACAGTCTGTGTATAGTTTTGTAAGACGTTATAGCAACATTCATTGTATCTGTCGCATATATATCATCATTAGACATACAAAAGCCGGATACTTTGTAATGTTGATACAAAATATATATCACCATCTGATTTTACTTACATAGAAAGTTTCCAAATTAAACTAAATTTACTTGTATTCATTTAAAAATTACTTTTAAATTAAATTGTCACATTTTATACATTTTTATTTAAATTTGACTGTGTTCGAGGACACATTATTCTTATAATTTTTAGTTAGATATATGTTTTACATTTGACGGCATATCAGCATAAGAAACGCTAATGTCATATCGAGGCTATTGAAGTAAAGTGCCTTTTCAGGTTCAACCTGGCCTGTTCTTTGTAGGGTTCAACACCACTTCATTCTGGTCGAGAGTCAATCACGTAGCCGCCTCGTCTTTCCGATATCAGCGTATAATCTTGACGTACGCATACCACCTTGTTTTATTGACGGCTATGTTCCAATAGTCGTACAATTTTTTTAAAAATATAAATAAATCTGAACTGTATATCTAATGCGGATAAAAATATAAAGAATATGCACATTTATAACAGAGTAGAAAAATATAATTTAAAAGCTAATGTTATTGAGAAATAAGACCATTGAGAAATAAGACCATTGAGAAAAAAGACCATTGAGAAATAATACCATTGAGAAAAAAGACCATTGAGAAATAAGACGAAAGGATATAACACAAGAAAAATCCTTTCTAATTATTAATTTATTCTTAGTCAAAGGTAAATGTAGCCGTTTTAATGGTGTATAGACAATGGGAATAAAGCTATGCATTTTCAGACACGGTCTTGGTGAGAAGTATGAAATGTATATGTTTTGGCTCCACATTAAATTGAGAGACAGACGTACATTCAGAGATTGTTAGAGACTTTTCAAATCATCGGGTAAAATTGTTTTGGTAACTTTTAAAATAAACTCTACGCAGAGTTTTCCATGCAATTTTCATTTCAGAGATTTCTCTTTATGGCTAAAATGTACAAAGTGTGACAGATGAATCTTCTCTACAAAGATTTCCTCTGAGGCTGAGTTAACAATTTAAATAATAGATTTAGCATCATAAACACTCTTGCCAAATAAACGGACTTTCATAACAACGAATTCTACTTAACTTGATTATCTCCAGTCGTTATATGTTCCATGAAATACTCAGATTAATTGAAGTATATTAACCCTTTTCTCTTCCGGAATTGTCAATTTTGGACACACCGCCGTGTCAATCACATTGTCTTTCGTGAGATCCGAATCCGATTCGATTTTTTTATAAAACTCATGGAAATAATTCATTCTTTTGAAATATTCCATCTGCTTCATTGAAGCAATGAATAATAATAATAATAATAATAATAATAATAATAATAATAATAATAATAATAATAATAATAATATAATGCACATTAATGTATATTTGAATGAATATTACTATAATAATTTATTTTAAACAAATTGTTATGGCTAAAATGAATTCAACACTAGGCAGTCAGAAGGTCATAAATAGATTCGACAAATTCAATGGTATAAAGAAAGGACGATATGAAGGACATATTGAATTGAATTGATGGGAGAGCAAATTGGCAGACAGGCCGTTTGAACTGATGTGACAAATTAACTTAGAACCTCAATTTACTCAGATATGGACCCAGACCAATGCTAGAGATGGAGTGTTTATAGCGTTATGCTTTCGGTAAAATAGAGTGTTGGGTCTGTCAAGTATTAAGAAGTTATTTTATGGCTATACATTATTTTAAAAGAGAACGTGTACTGTATTTAGATTACGCATTGATCACGCAGCGAGTATTTTCTAACATCTGGGGAAAAAAATCATATAACCCTTTTATTTACATGTTAATGATCACTTCTGTTAGACCCTAATATTTACATGTTAATGGCCACTTATTTTAGATCCTAATGACAACATACAATATCCTTCATGACTTGCCGATATGACATAGGAATGCTACGTGACGTATGAAAATCTGGAAGCTGCGAGGAGCCGTTATATATTAAAATGAAATCTGAAAAAGTATCATATATAAATAAATAAAGGCTTTTCTTTTGATTTCAAATGTAAAGTCTCCCATTAGCATTATGCTCATTGTGGAACCAAGGTCATTCCAAATGCATTAACAAAGCACCATCGTAGCTGAATGGCGTTTATTACTGCTGTACAACTCTATCCACAATCAAAAATCCATACCAAATAATATTGAAGAAATCTGGCTACAACGCATTCAAGCAACACAAAACACCACGCCAATCACGGATCTCTTTCCTTACTACTAAATTGTCAGTGAGAAAGTCCAAAAGCTTAGAAATCTCTTTATTACTGAATTGCTCCTATACTGACGTGATGTTTAAAACCTGATTATCGAATAAGCTGAGACAACACATTATTGTAATTGTGGTACTTCGCCACCTATAAAAGAAAAAAAGCTTAAATTCATGGTACGGCATATACGATATAGTTAGATTTAGAGAGGTTTCGGAAATATTTATTGAGATTAAGATAAAAGCAACTATACCAGTATAAAGAGATAAAGTGTACTGATTTACAAGTTTTGTATGGGATGAAAGTATGATTCAAAAGCAGCATTCGAGAACATACAAATGATGAATTGCCTATTCGATACATACAAATGATGAATTGCCTATTCAATACATACAAATGATGAATTGCCTATTCGATACATACAAATGATGAATTGCCTATTCGATACAAACAAATGATGAATTGCCTATTCAATACATACAAATGATGAATTGCCTATTCGATACATACAAATGATGAATTGCCTATTCGATACATACAAATGATGAATTGCCTATTCAATACATACAAATGATGAATTGCCTATTCGATACATACAAATGATGAATTGCCTATTCGATACATACAAATGATGAATTGCCTATTCGATACCATACAAATGATGAATTGCCTATTCGATACATACAAATGATGAATTGCCTATTCGATGCATACAAATGATGAATTGCCTATTCGATACATACAAATGATGAATTGCCTATTCGATACATACAAATGATGAATTGCCTATTCGATGCATACAAATGATGAATTGCCTATTCGATACATACAAATGATGAATTGTCTGTTCGATACATACAAATGATGAATTACCTATTCGATACATACAAATGATGAATTGCCTATTCGATACACGAAAAGATGAACCACTACAGTTCAGGACAGATGCTGATTTGCAGTTTGGATTCAGCGATTGAAATATTGAGAAAACAAATAATATGGAATGTGGGATGATACTGCTGGCGTTAACAACAAATCTGGACTGTGCCATGAAACTATGCAGATCAATGGTTAATCCTTTGTATGGATTGGTCAAATATGTGCGGTGTAAAGATAATGAAGGTTACCGATCCGCTGTAGTCAAATACATGCATTTGTTGTTTAGCTATCTTTAGAGTACATTTCAATGAACTCATCAACTTGACCAGATCAATTCAAATTGATTTGTACAAACCAAAAGAATATTTTAAGAAAAACAAATGATTTAAAACATCACATGTTAACTCGGTGTATGAAGCAAATGCTTTTGAAAAAATCACTTGCACGGCAAAATCTGACATTATTCTAAACTATTGATACATTACGAATGACTCAGAAATGTTGCAGATTCCTTAAATTGAACATTCCGGTTGTAGAAGGATGTTTTGTTGACCGATTGACGTCTCCAAAAGTCAACCATGTGTCAACAGTAAATAAGTTTTGTAAAGCACTTTTTGATACAATTATACAATTATACAGTGTTAAATGACCTACGTAGCTGTTCGTTCAAGAAATACACGAATCAACAGGTTGCGTTGGTCTATCTGGCTATTTAAGAAAAGATCTATATGGAATTTGAAAGTTTAAAATTTGTGAAACCCATATTTAATGTAACTTTACTATGATACTGAAAAATACGTTCTCTTGTACAAATGAAAACCGATTATGGGAACACGTTACAGTACATAATACATAGAATGGCTAAAACTATATGCACATCGCACAAGCAAGCGAGAAAACAGAATTCGAATCAAAATAGGTTATGATATTAACGAGTAGATATTGTTGGCAATTAGGCATTATTAATGTGCCAGTATGTCAAATATACAATGACGGATATAAATATATCTCTACAGTGATATGTCGTTTTTGTTCATGATATGCAGGTGTTATAAAGCCAGTGCATTAAAAGTTGACAAATGCACGAAATGTATATTTGTATAGACTACGAGACATGATGTGAATAAATAAAATGTCCAAAAACTTAAAGTTGAAAAGTAAAATGGTGTACATTTGAATCTCGGTAAGAATCTGCTTATTTGAGAAGAGTTTACATATTATTTGTGCGAATTAAAGTCCCATACACCTTTCACAGTATGCGGATATCACGTTTCGAGGACTAAGCTGTCACAGTCATTTTGCATAGTTTGCAGTTTAACGGCATTATTGACACATCATTAATGATATCATGCAAGGAGAGAAACAGAAGCTGCCGACCATAACTGTCCGGGATATCTAGCAGTAATAGAAATGTAGCATCTGAAATACACGGCAAAATTAGTTACAGCAACTGTTGGTGGTCCTTGCACATTATTAGTCGCTAAAACCGAAGGTTCACGAGATTTATCGTGTGAAACAGCAAAGTCTTCTTATTTTACGGCAGCGTCCCTTCGGGACAATTTCTTTTAAAATCTTGTTCACATATCCTATGGAGTTATAATATCTTGAGGACAATATTTTTAAAATGTCATAAAATACACAGAGAAATAATTTTTGAGGCTATGGAGAAAAAAAATACCAAAAAGCAAATATGTATAGATGGCGTGAAATAAAACATATCAACCGGTAATCATTGGATCCGGCAGAATTACGAAAATGGAAAAACCGAGTAGAAATGTATTTTAACAGGAACAAAATTGTTTGTACAAAATACTTTTCCCAAGATAATTGGATTGCAAATTCAAAACAACATACCAAATTCCTCCTCACACCAATCACACACCAAAGCAAGGAACAAAACAACAAAATAATACCTTTATGTATTTTTGTCCAGCAACGTAGTTTATCGTATTAAATTAGCTAACATTCACCAAGTTCACAATGTCACAGAATTAGGCGAAAATTGAATTAATTTCTTCTTGAATACAAACTAATTTCACCATTTTTTTTTTGTTTCGTCGTACATGCGTTACCTGGGGTGAATAAGTATTTTTCAAGGTAATTGACGTGTAAAGATTTGCATGTGCCTGACTACGAATCACTTGAAGTCAGGAACATTTGAATCACGGGGTGCACGGGAATTTTGCCGTGAATTCTGCTCACCAATTTGAGGATATATAAGGCAGAATAATTCTGATAAGATTACAAAAGTATCTTATCAAAGGAGAGATAGCTCGTCATTCTTTCTCCAGCCAAAGGGGTGAGTGTTAAATTTATATTGCGTTTTATTGTGAATTTTATTCAGTTTATCATTTCATGTAATGATGCCTTTATTACAATGCAGATTTAAAACGTGGAATATTTGGAATTACTAGTCACTATTAGACTTTAAATGCAATAGCGTAATCTAAGTTTTAGATTGTTTTAGAAACAACTATTATTAGTTTGGTTTCTTTATTGTAGCTGATTTGTAGCGGAACGTCTCTGATTGTAGCGGAACGTCTCTGATTGTAGCTGAACGTCTCTGAACGTATATGAATGTAGCTGAATTGTAGCTGAATATGACTGAATGTAGCTGAATTGTAGCTGAATGTGATTGATTGTGCCGTGATTATGCTGTTTAATTGTGCGATCAAATTGATGTATCTGACTGTCTGTCTGTCGGATTGTCTGTCCGTCTACGTCTGTCCAGATGTGTAAATATCCGGAAATCTAGAAGTGTAAATGTCCGAGTGTCGGAGCTGTCTAGAGGTGTGAACGTCTGGGGTGGCATCTAGGTATTTGGGACCGATGGTTCTAGTAGATGCTGTATGCTGTCTGTACGTATAACTGTGGTGGATCCGTGAAGGGCAAACGGACGATAAAAGTATTGGTCAACCCTAGGTATTCGGAGAAGCTGGGCGGCGATTCAACAGTTGGTGAATCGTACGGTTGTACAGGGTCGAGACGCATAAGTGTGTTTCAATTGTAGTTACAATTGAATACATTGTTATATTTACAAAGTTACTTTGAATCACAGTAGTATTTCAAGGGATTACATGAATCTCAATAACAGTTAGCAACTTGATTAAATACATGTAGATGTTTGTGCTAGTTGTCGCAATCCATACGTGCGATAGTATAGTTTGATGTTTGTATTTGTTATCGCAATTTATACTTGCGTTAATACAACTTTTGTAAAGGTTCCATTTTATGTGAAACATTTGTGTAGTCCAGGAAATTCCTTGGATCTGTGTTTATTGTGTATTAATATTTAATTTATTCATGTATTGTGATTGGTTGTGGAGTGTAATCGTGGGTTGAACGCATGAGTTATTGTGTTGATATATCATTATTTTTCATTAATAATTTATTTCATAAATTTACATTATCTTTTACATATTGTGTTTGTGTTGTTCATTTAATCCACCATCTACTCGGTAACAATTCTGTTACACACATTGCAAATGACTTCTATGAGATGCAATTCTGTTACACTGAAACTCAATTTAAAATGTACCCTCGCCATAGAGGTTGATCGAATACTGCATGGGGGATTGACCTGCAAAGGAAAGGGTGTTCTCAAGATATCTTACAGTTTCTTTAAGTTTACTCATGTCTGTTTGGATGTGTGATGTCAGTTAGTTTGGTGTCATGTAACTATTAATCTTTAATCCAATATAAAGTGTATTTCCTAGAGATTAGATCCAAGATTTTCGTTGACAAAACATTATTTAAGTTGATAAATAAAACTGCGAGGTATGTTGTAGGGAAATATACATGTATCGCGTCATTCTTGTTGTTTGACCTTGATTGAAGGTTAAAAATGTTGACTTGTAAATAGTGCTGAAATAATAATTTCACCAGTAATGTATGCAATTACCTGATACACTCCCCAATAGAAACCGAATCACAAACGTTTTTCATATTCTTGTCAAACGGAAGCTACCAAAGGGGCATTATACCTTCTGTCAACATTCCAGTTTTGTTTAAACTGCAATGGTGTTTAAAAAACTACGTGATCCACATAATAATAAAACGAAATTTAAGTTATGATTGTTTATTTGGATAGTTTTAAAGTAATAACTTATCATCATCATTATAATAAATTGCTAATAGTTCTTTTCCCTTGTAGCCTTTAACATTTACACGAAGTAATTTGTTTTTTCTGACCAAATAATTAGAGACAGATCAGTAAATATAATATTATTCCCCTATTGACAGAAAAGTGTTAAATGACTGTAAAACAATGACATTAGAAAAGGAATATGCTTCATCGGCCAAATGGCTGGCTGAAATATGTAATCGAGCAAACGTCTGGCTGAAATTCTTCAGCGACCAAATGGCTGGCTGAAATACTTCAGCGACCAAACGGCTGGCTGAAATACTTCAGCGACCAAATGGCTGGCTGAAATACTTCAGCGACCAAACGGCTGGCTGAAATACTTCAGCGACCAAATGGCTGGCTGAAATACTTCCGCGACCAAACGGCTGGCTGAAATACTTCAGCGACCAAAGGGCTGGCTGAAATACTTTAGCGACCAAACGGCTGGCTGAAATACTTCAGCGACCAAACGGCTGGCTGAAATACTTTAGCGACCAAACGGCTGGCTGAAATACTTTAGCGACCAAACGGCTGGCTGAAATACTTCAGTGACCAAAGGGCTGGCTGAAATACTTCAGCGACCAAACGGCTGACTGAAATACTTCAGCGACCAAAGGGCTGGCTGGATTGCTCTATAAAAGAAAAACCGAGGAGGAACGTGTACAGTAAAAAAGCCCAACTTGTTGAAATTTACTTGTTTGAATAATAACGTGCTTTTGTTTACATAATTATTTATAGCACACAACAATATAAAAAAGCAATTTAGATTCAAATAAACGTCTGTTGTTATCTTGGTTGAATTGTATATTTGCTGTTTAAGCAGGATCTGTGTAGAGATTTTTGTTGTTCTGCTCACTGGGTATCAATGGACGAAGATGATGCATTATCCATGCGGTGTTGTATATCGACCCTCATGTCCTGTATGTATTGACCTACCAAAGGAATAGCTACAGCCTGGTCCAAGAGGTGGATAGGTATAGAAGTATACGTGCTCTGTGCGTTGTTAATGTCGGTGACATAAATCTGTCATACTATGCACGGATGATACGTTAAACGAAATATCTCCTAAATGGACGAAACCCCCAGTGTATTTCACTAGACGGTTAACAAAACCCAAGTCATCATAATCAACAACTATCTTGTGTACTTTGTTTCTTGTATTTTGTAAATAAGAGGCGGACTCAACTACTGACTTTCATAATACAATACGGACTCAACTACTGTCTTACATAATGAAGACAATACGGACTCAACTACTGTCTTACATAATGAAGACAATAGGGACTCAACTATTAACACAATGGAGACAATACGGACTCAACTACTGTCTTACACAATGTAGACAGTACGGACTCAACTACTGACTTTCATAATACAATACGGACTCAACTACTGTCTTACATAATGAAGACAATACGGACTCAACTACTGTCTTACACAATGTAGACAATAAGGACTCAACTACTGTCTTACATAATGAAGACAGTACGGACTCAACTACTGTCTTACATAATGAATACAATACGGAATAAACTAGTGTCTTACACAATGAAAACATTACGGACTCAACTCCTGTCTTACATAATGAAGGCAATACGGACTCAACTAGTGTTTTAAATAATGAAGATAATATATCCATTGTTGTTTCGTGTTTCTTTTCGAATTTTATTATTTGCTTGTCTCGAAATAAGCCTAATGGTCAGAATTGTTCAAACTGTTTTCATCCCCTGATAAACGTGTATATTCAGTATTTCACAGTTCAAGCTGTTTTCATCCCCTGATAAACGTGTACGTACAGTATTTCACAGTTCAAACTGTTTTCATCCCCTGATAAACGTGTACATTCAGTATTTCACAGTTCAAACTGTTTTCATCCCCTGATAAACGTGTACATTCAGTATTTCACAGTTCAAACTGTTTTCATCCCCTGATAAACGTGTACATTCAGTATTTCACAGTTCAAACTGTTTTCATCCCCTGATAAACGTGTACGTACAGTATTTCACAGTTCAAACTGTTTTCATCCCCTGATAAACGTGTACGTACAGTATTTCACAGTTCAAACTGTTTTCATCCCCTGATAAACGTGTACATTCAGTATTTCACAGTTCAAACTGTTTTCATCCCCTGATAAACGTGTACATTCAGTATTTCACAGTTCAAACTGTTTTCATCCCCTGATAAACGTGTACATTCAGTATTTCACAGTTCAA
Organism: Unio delphinus; assembly: GCA_029339505.1. Taxonomy (NCBI): domain Eukaryota; kingdom Metazoa; phylum Mollusca; class Bivalvia; order Unionida; family Unionidae; genus Unio; species Unio delphinus. Next base: position 2,640,976 of record JAQISU010000064.1, read on the forward strand.
ACTGTTTTCATCCCCTGATAAACGTGTACATTCTGTATTTCACAGTTCAAACTGTTTTCATCCTCTGATAAATGTGTACGTACAGTATTTCACAGTTCAAACTGTTTTCATCCCCTGATAAACGTGTACATTCAGTATTTCACAGTTCAAACTGTTTTCATCACCTGATAAACGTGTACATTCAGTATTTCACAGTTCAAACTGTTTTCATCAGCTGATAAATGTGTACGTACAGTATTTCGCAGTTCAAACTGTTTTCATCCCCTGATAAATGTGTACGTACATTATTTTACAGTTCAAACTGTTTTCATCCCATGACAAATGTGTACATACAGTATTTCACAGTTCTATCTGTTTTCATCACCTAAAAAATGTGTACGTACAGTATTTCACAGTTCTATCTGTTTTCATCACCTAAAAAATGTGTACATATACCACGGGAAATACACAACGAACACGTTTGTTTATCTTTTACATTTAAAATATATCGAACCATGAGAAGAGTTAGGTGATGTAAACACATGACTCAGTACAATTAAGTCGATTGCGATGAGGCCCTAATGTTAGTTACGTTGTGTTAATTACTTCGTTCACGATTACTCTGTTTTCAAAGTGTTCGCGTAAAGTTTGGCTAAAGTAGACTCAACATATTTTCCAACTGCACCTGCAACTTTAAAAGAACAAAAGAATAAATCGATTATGGTTAAAGGTTTTCATTATGGGTACATCGTATTAGAGGTAATTCTCTTTTTTTTTGTATTTGCTTTCCAGGTTATTTATTTATTACAGAATACAAACTTAATTTGGGGTAAGTAAATCACAACTATGACCTCTCTCGTACATCCCGTTATCTCAGTCTATACGCAATCATCACATCGGTATCAAATGTTATAGCGATTATATAAATTCACTTTATATAAAACAGCTTTCCTATTACTATTTTGACCTAGAAAACGACCACAAATTAATATATAGTTTTTCTTAAAATTCATAACAATGAATGCATCAACTCTTCACATTCGATAGTATATGCAGAGCGTATACTAATTAGCCTTCAACCATGTTGCAAGGGACAAAACTGTCAAAGCAAGGTGAATATATTATCCAGAGCTATTTCCCTTGAACTACAAAAAAAATCTTTTACTCACATTTTTCTCATGTTCGTTTGAATGTCAGATGAAATAGAACAATATGTATGTATGTATGTATGTATGTATGTATGTATGTATGTATGTGTGTGTGTGTGTGTGTGTGTGTGTGTGTGTGTGTGTGTGTGTGTGTGTGTGTGTATGTATGTATGTATGTATGTATGTATGTATGTATGTATGTATGTATGTATTGTAATAAATTTGGACGTACTAGCCCGAAATAGTTAGCAGTTAGTAGGAGCAAACATCACAGAGAGGAGTGTTAGTGAATTTGAACCATGCTGGGTTCGTTAGTAGTGATTTTAGGCACAAGCCGAATGACTGTCCCTTTTTGTAACATAGTCCATATTAAAAGTCAGCGGTGTATACAAGTATTGTGATTGAAAAGGCAGCATTTATGGTTGGAAATCAGTAAATTATAGAATGGAATCAATAAGTTGGAACTTGGTAGGTACCGTTTATGTGGCCATAGTGGAAAATGGGCGTATGTATATGAGCGTGATACGCCGGAAATTCTGTGGATTGACTGGCCTAGGGTCGCGCAGTTAAATATTTCCCAGTTAGTAAGGGAATACTGGTGTAATTTCTATGGCATGACAAGTTATCGGTACGGAAAACGGATGATAATGAATAAAAACCATGCAAAGGTGCAGTTAATGGACGTTTGGGCAAGTTGTCTCCTCTGGGTCGCCAATTGATTAGAGCATAGATTATTAGTTATCGCAGACACGTCTTTCTTTCCATTTTACAACTCAAGTTGTATGGAAGTCTTTGGAAATTTGGGGAAAACTTATGACTTCCAGCGTGACTCGCGCCAGGGTTTTGACACCGCTCGGTCGGGTGAATACCCCTGTGTATGCATGCACGCACGCACGTACGTATGTACGGACGTTGATTGATTGATTGTATTTTTACGGCGCATCATCACTGATAAGTTATTTAGCGCCATAGAAAAGGTTATATGTATTATGTTTAAAAAGTGAGACCAAGTTTCTTGTCAGCCAGCGATATAAATGTCAAACAGTTAAAAGCAAAACGATAAGATGGTTAGAATAAAATATATAAAACTTCATAATCAACGGGGAATGTACATAATATGTGTTAATGAAGATTTAGAAAAAAAGGTATTCCCGATCAAGTTTTCACATTTGATAGTATAAGCAGAGCATATAATACTTAGCCTTCAGCCATGTTGCAAGGGACAAAACTATTAAAGCAGGGTGAATATAATATCCAGAGTTATTTCCCTTGAACTACTAAAATATTTAACTCACATTTTTCTCATGTTCGTTTGAATGTCTAATGAAATAGAACTGCGGTATTGGTTTATGAATGATACAAACGACATGGTTGTTTTGCAGATTTATCTTCTGTTCACTATGTATGTATGTATGTATGTATGTATGTATGTATGTATGTATGTATGTATGTATGTATGTATGTGTGTGTGTGTGTGTGTGTGTGTGTGTGTGTGTGCGTGCGTGCGTGCGTGCGTGCGTGCGTGCGCATACGTACGCACGTATGTATATGTATGCATGCATGACAATAACTTTATGATTGATAAAGTGATCAAATATCGTTTACCAAATCATATCACATTTACATACTTAAATGATCGAAAATTTTATTGTGATAAAATATATGAAAACAAAACATTTTTGCTCTTGGGCACTTTATTAAGTTGATCTCTTAAATGTATCCCTATTTTCTTCTAGAACTGAATATGGTCAGCAAAATCAGAGTTGATGCTGAGGCCTCCAAAACCTGAAACTTGAGAAATTCTCCGTCAACGGAGAAATAATTTTACAGTTCACGAAGAGGCAAAACTTAACTTAAAAAGAGGCAAAACTTAACAAAGTTTCCAAATGGGAACCATGTAAAAACCAAATGTTCTCCTAAATTGACTCTTTGAGAAACAGATAAATTAGCATGAACTGATCTGGTGTCTTCTGCTGAACTGATGTATATGTGTATATTTGGTAACAACGGAGGAGATGGAACAGCTTTTTGGAATGTGAAAGGTGAAAAGCAAAGTGGGGTATTTTGGAATGGGCTATGGTCCAATACACGGAATACATGAACTGTCTTTAACGGATACATAAGTGTAATATTGAATTAAGGGACCTATGGTAGAGCTTCTTCCTCCTCCCGAGTAGTAGCATGTATAATAGACAACTCACTTATTCTGCTTTTACATCCCGTATAGTGAATAAAGAACGATGTTAATACAACTTAAAATGACTAAACCCGGAAATACCTGGAATTATTTTGAAACACAAAAATTAAAAATCTCTAGTAAATAAAATCCTATGAAGGTCATACAGATATTAACATTACAATAAAAAAAAAATCACTCAAAAATTCAAATTTGACTTGATTAAAACTTAGTAAATATAGTGTGACTGACATTAGTTAATATAGTGTGATTAAAACTTAGTTAATATATTGTGATTAAAATGAGTTAATATAGTGTGATTAAACATTAGTTAATATAGTGTGATTAAACATTAGTTAATATAGTGTGATTAAACATTAGTTAATATAGTGTGATTAAACATTAAGAGCAATAGTATTATTAAACATTAGTTAATATAATGTGATTAAAATTCAAATTATATAGTGTGATTAAAAATGAAATGATATAGTGTGATTAAGAATTAGATAATATAGTGTGATGAAAATGAACCTAAACCAATATGTTAAGGGTCTGCTAGAAAATGAACCTAAACCAATATGTTAAGGGTCTGCTAGAAAATGAACCTAAACCAATATGTTAAGGGTCTGCTAGAAAATGAGCCTAAACCAATATATTAAGGGTCTCCTAGAAAATGAACCTAAACCAATATGTTAAGGGTCTGCTAGAAAATGAACCTAAACCAATATGTTAAGGGTCTCCTAGAAAATGAACCTAAACCAATATGTTAAGGGTCTCCTAGAAAATGAACCTAAACCAATATGTTAAGGGTCTGCTAGAAAATGAACCTAAACCAATATGTTAAGGGTCTCCTAGAAAATGAACCTAAACCAATATCTTAAGGGTCTGCTAGAAAATGAACCTAAACCAATATGTTAAGTGTCTGCTAGAAAATGAACCTAAACCAATATGTTAAGGGTCTGCTAGAAAATGAACCTAAACCAATATGTTAAGTGTCTGCTAGAAAATGAACCTAAACCAATATGTTAAGGGTCTCCTAGAAAAGGACACTACTTAATTTGTTTAAACTTATTCCAACAATACATTTCCTGTATTGGAAATGTTAGTATATAAAATATTTGATGAATACAGCAATACATTTCCTGTAGTGGAAATGTTAGTATATAAAATATAGGTTTAGGCTGAGCCCGCCAAACGATGCGTTTTAAAAGCTTTATTTTGTTATTGGAGATTACTGCCAGTACAAGGGAAAGGGAGAAAGGATGAGAGAGATAGAGAAAGAGAGAAGGAAGACATGAAAGGCACGAAAGAAGGGAGGTGAGAGGAAAAGAGACGTTAAGATAGGACAATGAAGCAGGAACAAATGTAGATACAAATCTAAGTGCAACCACGTGAGATAGATAAAGATAGGAACATTCACAAGCTACAAATGAACATGCAAGAGAGAGAGAGAGAGAGAGAGAGAGAGAGAGAGAGAGAGAGAGGGTTGGGGGAATAACTGCAGGAGAGAAAGTATAATAGATAGAGATAGGGAGTTGAGATTAAGTGAATCTGAACTGACCACTAAAAGACTCATGGAAACACTGGCTCATATTTCGATCTTGCCAAGCATCAAATCGGCCCCCCTCCCATTTTAGAGTAAAGGAGATAACTGTTGTTTTCTCCGTTTTCAGAATATTGCTGGACATTTCAAATGGCTTGAAGATTTTTGGACTATAATATTGAAGAGTTGTGATTAATGGAAACACTAATGATGTCTACACTCGTCTGAACAAATTGTTGATTATGATGCGGTCAAAAAAATAATCTAGACGGCCACTTGAGATCTAATGTCAACACTTTAGCAATTGTAGAAAAGAACAAGGACTCATCTTGAATTTGCATGGAGAAACAAATGAATGTTTAAAAGATGGTGTCTGTTCAAGAAGAGAAGGTTGACCAAGATTATGATGAAGCAACTATTTTGATTGACGACTTCAAGAATCGTGCCAGTAGTGACATTGGAATATACGTTGATCAGAAATGGGTAGAAATTTTAGAGAAGGCAGCTAGTAACCAGATGATTATTTGTATTCCAATTGTAAATACATTTTCATCTCAATGGGTTATTGTCAAGAAAACATCGTTGCCTCCTTGGAGAACTTTAAAGCTGGTATAACTGTTAAGAATCAAAATTTCTGATAATACGGATAAGAAATCCTTTTTGCTTCTACGTGCACGTATCATTAGGAAAGAGGGCACCTTAATTCTGATATGGGGTGAAAACTAGGCAAAATAATTCCAAAAGAGCACACACACACACACACACACACACACAAATATACATATATATATATATATATATATATATATATATATATATATATATATATATATATATATATATATATATATATATATATATATATATATATATTAATGTCTCTCACCATTGAGTTAATTCGTCGTCAAACATAATTACGAAATCGGTGAAAATATGAGATTTCTAAAACTATTCAAGGTGTTCATTTGTTAATAAGTAATGACCTAGCTGGAGATATAGGTTAATCCACTTGTAACTGTTTGGATAAAAGACTTAATGCTACCGAAGTATAACTAACTTTTTTTATTTCCCACTTGCGCAGTTACAAGAGCTATGGGAAAGCATATTCTTGAAAGTGATGCTGAACAGGATGGCATTCCTTGAGCAAGTACCCATCTGGGCCAGCCTTTTTTATTAGGTCACTTTTGCTCTTAGTTTTGATCAACCGAGAAGAATTGATCACATTGATACTCTTTTGGCTACACATTGTCTTAAATTTAATCATGGTGATAAAAGACAATCACTAATTGTCTTATAGGAAGAAATTTCAGAGATCTGTTTGTGTTAGAGGACTATTTGCGAAACTGATGCCACACAAGACGGAACATTTTACTTCTTAAAACGTTGGGTTCTTATGAGGAAAAGGAGGCAACCTGAGGTATCGGATGCTGACATGTGGTCAGCAAACTATTACAGTATTGTGCCTAGTTTGTAACCACAGGTAAAATTCTCTCTAGCCCCTGAAACGTCGTTGTCTGGTTATTTAGAAGACAGTAAGACTTATCACAAGATCTTACATAATTTTTATTTGCCGGACAATAAAACTAATGTTTCTAAATTTTGTAGATTTTGTAATACTTGTCAAATGGTAGGAAAATCCAATCGGAAGATAACCAAAGCATATCCTTGTGTTGTACTAACCACTTATTACAATAATGTTAGACTGTTAGACTTATTACAATAATGTTAGACTGTGTCCAAGTTAGACAACCGATACTTGATAATTATCTTTGCATCCACAACATTTCCAGAAGCTTCTCCTTTAATGAATATCGAAACGAAGGCCTTAGAAAAAGCTTTGCGAAAAGATTTTGTACACTATTTGCCTTGCCCACCAGTCTGTTTAATCTGATCATGTCTTTTATTATCCAACAAGTCTTGCATGGATCCAGCAGTTTAGAACTTATGCATATCAACCTGACAGTCAATGTGCTTTTGGTAAGGTTTAACTTGACGTTAAAGGGTATTATTTTGTTATATTACTCTGAGACAGGAAAAGACAAGGATGAAGGTGTGCGACAGAGTGAATTTTGAAGAAAGTTTAATTTGGTCATATTAGTTTGATACCGAAAAAGATCAGGATCGAGGTATGAGTAACAGTGTTTCTTAGGAAGACAAATGTTATTGGAAAACATACACGGTCAATGTTGTCGCAATCAGCATGACAGGTAATTATTATCTTTGATGTATGGTCTAGGTCTGCAATAAATGATGTGGTTAATTTACATAAATCAGACTGTTTAAACGACGATATGAATGTAGTACACTCAGTTTTCCAAGACACTATTCTAGCTGTAAATATACATTTTGACATGCGATGACATGGCTGTACTTAGTTTTTCTACAACGTTTTATAGTCACATTATGCAATAAAATGGGAATTATTAATATACTCTGTCCAAAAATAATCTACTCCCTTTGAAATCTTTAATATCCAATGAAAAGCCCTTTGTGAGCCATTTGGGGAGTGATATATTGTTATAGTAATGACTCTATAAGGGGGGCCCCGAGTGGCCGAGTGGTCTACAGCGCTTTCCGTTACGGATCACTGCCATCTCACCTCTGTTTGCGTGGATTTTAGGCCAAGATTCGGCTAATGTAGTTATGTGAGAAAGCTTGCCAGTAGCTTCTCGTGGATCGGTGGTTCTTTCCGGGGGTTTTCCCAAGTTCTTCCTCCACCAATAATACTGGCCGCTATGTATAGCCTATCGTGTGCTGAAAAATGGCATTAAACCCTACAACAAACAAACAAACTCTATAAGGTGCCTGTTTATTCATTCAGTAGCATTCTCTGGTTTAATAAGGATACATATGGCCAAAAGTACAGACGGAATGAAGAAGTTCTATAACATTAGATCGATTCTACTGTGACCCAAAAGTATAGACGGAATGAAGACGTTTTATAACATTACATCGATTCTACTGTGACCCAAAAGTACACACGGAATGAAGAACTTTTATCACATTACATTGATTATACTGTGACCCACGTACCCTAAATTTTTGCTGAATCCAACGTTAAATTTCGCTCGTCTCTGTAATGCTTGCGTAGTGCAGCGAGCACTGAGCGCACATCTACCATTTTCTTATAGATAACGTTGAAGTCTGTGACCCATCTAAAGACTGCCTTCTATTTTATATCACAAGATAATTAGTCACAGAGAAAAGAGGCTTAACGTGAAAGAACTAACACTAGTCATTATATTTCACTGCTTATACACGAAATCGAGTAGTCAATTAGCTTGTATAATTTTTGGCTTATTTATCAGATATCGGAAATTGTACTCGATGTTCATGAGAATATCAAGGAAACTCTGAACTATGATAGCAGTGTTTTCACCTGAAGTATATTTTAGTATCAGTATAAGTCGTACAAAATCGTTGATGAGAGTATAGGCGTATTAATGTTTCAAGGACCACCAACCCAATCTACGTTTTGCACGGTGAATGCAAGTTACATATTGAAAGAAACTTTTAGAGAGATCATTCTATTTGAATTCTATCGTGATGACAACTTATACACTGTCAAAAATATAATTACTCATAACTAATGTATTTAAATCGAAATCTTACATTGATCACATATCATATCATATCATTTACATTTCCTGCTCTCATTTAACCAGGTCTTGTCATTTAATTCACCACTATGTATTGTTTGTTTTGCTTTTGTTTTTTTATGGTTTAACGCCATTTTTCAGCGCAATATAGGCTATACATGGCGGCTAGTATTAATGGTGGAGGAAGAACCCGGACAAACCCCGGAAAGAACCACCGACTCACGAGAAGCTACTGGCAAACTTTCTCACATAACTACATTAGCCGAATCTTAGACTCGAACACACGCAGACAGAGGTGAGATGGCAGTGGTCCGCAACGGACAGCGCTTTAGACCATTCGACCCTCTGTATTGTTTAATAAAGGGATGAAGAAGAGGACCCAAACTATACTAGAAATGTCAGGCCTTCAACGTGTTTTAAATGAAATAAATGTGGCCATTCTACATTTATAATCTTGATGATAGTTTTAGAACTTATAAAAAAATCTGTTCTCAAAACAAATTAAATCCGGTATGTGATACGCGTATATCATTATAATTACTCCAGTGTCTGATACGTGTATATCAGCATAATTATTGTGGTATGTGATACGTGTATATCATCATAATTACTCCAGTATGTGATACGTGTATATCAGCATAATTGTTCTAGTATGTGATACGTGAATATCTCATAATTACCTTTTTATGTGATACGTGCATATCAGCATAATTACTATACTATTTGATACGTATATATCATAATAATTACTATAATATGTGATATGTGTATATCATAATAATTACTTTAGTATGTGATACGTGTATATCATAATAATTACTCTAGTATGAGATACGTGTATATCAGCATAATTACTCCAGTATGTGATACTTGTATATCAGCATAATTACTCCAGTATGTGATACGTGTATATCAGCATAATTATTCTAGTATGTGATACGTGAATATCTCATAATTACTCTAGTATGTGATACGTATATATCAGCATAATTACTGTCATGCTTGCAAGTGATCGTACTATATCGTGAACTTATAAACTTAGCAGGAGACACTCGAAATTTCATCTTAGTCAAGTGGCGGCGCAGCTGCAAATATTCCAATGTTAAAACGTACATATAACCTTTATTTTGATGGATATCGAAGTCTTCAGCATCATAAGTATATCATGTATGTATACCTTTCATCGCAACATGTACTGACGTACACATTCCCTTGGTGTGGTGACACGTTTAGCAGGGAGAGCCCCATTGCATATTGATTTATCAATACAGCAATATAGGATAATTCGTCTCGACTAGAGCCCTATGTATGGTATAAATGCTTCTGACAACACATTATAAAAGGTTTTGGTTTCATATTTTGCGAGTAATTGATATATTTCCTAACAAGGGGCTTAATGAACAGAAAGACCCACATTCAAATTATATGGTATTTTATTTGGTTTCTAGTTGTAATACGAAATGAAATTCATGCTACTTTTTGTTGTATGTAGGAAACTGACCGGTATTTCTATAACACATAGCGTGAAATGCTAACACTAATTCTCAATATATATATATATTTAGCATGGTATAGTTTGGAAAGAACTGCCAACTTGTTGCAAATGATCGGAGATACATGAAGTGGTGTGGGGACTGGAAGGAAAATGTATGGAAATGGCATAGGTCCCTTACCGTTGGGGAAGGTAATTGTGTCTCACTGACATTCCCTAATTTTGAAAATCTAGGAAGATATTTTTTGTATAATGGGTCCCATTAATGTATTATTGCTTTCTTGTACATGTATTTGGTACTAAGATTGATATGTGAAGGATATATTGTGAACTGGTATGATATGATCCACTTTAAACAGGTATGATAGGGATTCACATTAAATTTGTGTGATAGAGATACAGTTTAAATTGGTATGATATGGAAACACTGTAAATTGGTATGATAGGGATAGACTGTAAATTGATATGATAGGGAAACAGTTTAAATTGGTATGATATGGAAACACTGTAAATTGATATGATAGGGATAGACTGTAAATTGATATGATAGGGATACACTGTAAATTGGTATGATAGGGAAACAGTTTAAATTGGTATGATATGGAAACACTGTAAATTGGTATGATAGGGATAGACTGTAAATTGATATGATAGGGAAACAGTTTAAATTGATATGATAGGGATACACTGTAAATTGATATGATAGGGAAACAGTTTAAATTGATATGATAGGGATACACTGTAAATTGATATGATAGGGATAGACTGTAAATTGATATGATAGGGATAGACTGTAAATTGATATGATAGGGAAACAGTTTAAATTGATATGATAGGGATACACTGTAAATTGATATGATAGGGATAGACTGTAAATTGATATGATAGGGAAACAGTTTAAATTGATATGATAGGGAAACAGTTTAAATTGATATGATAGGGATACACTGTAAATTGATATGATAGGGATAGACTGTAAATTGATATGATAGGGATAGACTGTAAATTGATATGATAGGGATAGACTGTAAATTGGGATGATATGGATACACTGCAATTTGATACGATAGGGATACATTTTAAATTGATATGATAGAGATACAGTGTAAATTGGGATGATATGGATGCACTGTAAATTGATATGATATGGATACACTGTAAATTGGGATGATATGGATGCACTGTAAATTGATATGATATGGATACACTGTAAATTGGGATGATATGGATTCACATTAAATTGGTATGATAGGGACATACTCTAAATCTTTTATTCATGTTGTCACCAATCTCCCCTTTGATACCTCTTCAGGTACTTGGATGTAATGTCATTTTTGGATTCTCATACACATATTATATGGTTATGAGGCTAGTATGACGTAGTGAATCCTTAACAAAAGACAATCGAGGAAAATGTAAGATATAGCTATTTTATTTATAACTATCCCCTTTATAACCAATTCCCCCAAAAGGGGATACATTATATATTATTATTCATGTTGCTATAACAAATATCCCTTTATTACCTTCTTCACGTACTTGGATAACATCTGGTTGAACAAAACTCAAACCGAATATTTGATACGTATCTGTAACCGAGAATAACTCAATGAATATTTCAATATTGTTGATATAGTAACTCCTTTCTTACAGTAAAACATTCATTTTTAACGCCGTTTCATTGCGTCATTACTACTAGCAGTAGAGAATATGCTACTGTTTTGTTTGGCATAAAAATCACAGAGTAGCAGTCGTAGAACAAGCTAATGAGGAGAGTGAACTTAAGATTATCTATGCATGGATTAGTCTGGACCTTCGATACATGTTCGTACCTACAACTGATCACGTGCTTTATCTTTTAAAGTTCATTCCGTTCTTTTAATCACTAAACCCAATTGTTCATCATTAACATAATTCTCGCTTATCACTTTGTTATATCAAGAATAGTATCCGATACTATCCGATTTTGTCGTAGATCAGTGATTGATTAACATAAATATAGAATTTAAACAGGCACCTACCAGGCAATACATTTTGAAAATAGTCATACAGTACTTACTACGCCTGGTGCAAACAGTTAAGACTCGATTATCGTTATGAAAGGTGAATAAAATAGTATACACTGCTCCCATTCCATTAAGCGACATTCACTGAATAAAAGTCACTCCATAAAAGTTCAAAGAGAGTCATTTCATAAATTCGTTCTGTGGTTGTTTTTTATAAGTTGTTTGATGTTTTGTTTTGTTATGTTTTGTTTTGTTGTTGCTGTTGTTCTTTTGCGCGTGCTTGTGTTCTCCTTAAGCTTCATCTGATTGTAGTTTATGAGTGTTTTCTATGAAGGTTTTGGCGTGACCTCTTTTGAATCCTCAGGAATCAACTCCTCTCCTTGCAGCTGTTCTCCTTTGTTTCTTTACAATATTTTCGTTTTATGCTGTGGACATTCTGAGAACCAATATCATTGCATTTGACACCCAAAACATTCGTCTTTACTTTTGTTCTAGCTTTTACAAATGTTGGTAAAACTGATTACTTTACGTTATCGTTGTGGGCATTAGTTATTTCATTTCCCTTTCGCATAAAGTAAGCAGCATGAATCTAGGTCTTTCGACAGTGAGTTTGTGTTGATTACGATACTGAGGAAATATAAAGAAAAGTAAAGACCGTTCAAACAGGCGATCAAAATCCAAACTATTTTCAAACATTTTTAAAACGGAAGAGAGAAGAAGACGGTTCGATTTAGAGCACTGACAGATCGTGTACGAATTTCTTTGGTGTCTTTGGCACGGAGGTAAAACTTGTTATCTTGACAAATCCGTATACCCGTACGAGGAAATCACTAACTAGAACTTTACTTAGAAGAACGAGGAATTAATTCCACTGGAAGATATTCTATCAACTTGAGAAGTTCTGTAGTGTATGTCTTAGCCAGCGTGTTTCCTGGTTCTCACATACCTGCTGATAAACATTTCAAAACAATTCTCCATCGTATTTCACCATGCAAACAGGAAAGGCATGCAAAGGCAGATGTCTTTTGAATCTTTGAATGTCAGCTCATAAGCAAGTTAAATACCATGAATATTAAGTGTCCATACGAATCGCGTTGTGACAAAAAAAGAAAACGGAAGTGTTTTGCGCTGCTCTAGCACTATGTTCCTTATTTATATATCAAACTAAGGCCATGTCCATAATGCGGATGAAATGCTTTACAGTTTACCTATCAAACTAATGTCATGCTCATAATGTGTATGAAATGTTTTCCATTGTGTTTACAATCAGAATAATAGCATATATTGCCATGGCTAAATTTCCAGTTTTCTGACTAGTTGGTAGTATGTCAGATCATAACGGCTTGGATATTTCGCATATTGTCCTGTTAATTGCAGCTTTTCAGGAATAACTGCATTTATCAAGTATAAATAAAACTTTAAATAAAAATATAACGTTTTGCTATATAGTTCTCTGCAATGCATGGTTTGCTGTTAACATATATTTGTTAATCTGTTTAGGCACCAAAATACTCTCTAAAAGGGAACAGTTGTATTTAAACGTATATATATATATATATATATATATATATATATATATATATATATATATATAAGTAGTAATATGGGGCACTCTAGCGTCAAGGGAAAATCCAGTCAAAAACAGCTTGGGCTAATCTAGCGTCAAGGGGAATTTAACATGGTGGGCCTATCTAGCGTCAAGGGGAATTTAACATGGGAACTATTTGGGCCTATCTAGCGTCAAGGGAAATTGAACATGGTGGGCCTATCTAGCGTCAAGGGAAATTGAACATGGTGGGCCTATCTAGCGTCAAGGGGAATTGAACATGGGAACTATTTGGGCCTATTTAGCCTCAAGGGACATGGAACATGGGGAATATGATTTGTATGGGTATAGGGAAACTGTCTAGGGACAAGGGAAAAAAAGGGTGGCAATGAAAGCTACTATCTTTTCGAGACTTATGAGTGGCCCTGAAAAGGGCCGTTAGGTGTAATGTTAACGTTGTCTTGTTAACACAGAGGACATCTCACAGATCTTCTTCTCTTCCTTAAACTTCTCCTTACTGTGGGTCCATAGAAGAGAACTCTCTTCAAGCAACCTTGTCTTTCCACATAGACTCTTCTCTTCCAATAGGCTGTCTCCGTCCTATGAATGACACTCCATGATGATCTGACATACATGGGTATGTCAGTCCTAAACAGCATACTTGACACAAGGGTTGACGATTCAACATTAGTCCACATCTTCTGATGAGAACAGGTGAATCGAATGCCGTGTACTGCGGTTATTTATAGGGGAAGAGCGGATTGAAACGGATTGAGTGTATCCACCAATCCAAACGTGCGCTACAAAAGTCAGACACAGCCATCCAATCGGAAGAGAGCAGTCTGTGACGTCACCTTTTCTATATAGAGGTACTAGCGCCTGTGCGCAGTCAATCGATTCAAGAGAGTTGTCAATCATGGCGGACCCTAAGAAGACAATGAATTGGAGTGAGACAGGAGTAGAGACAGCAAGTCATGGACCAACAGTGACTACTAAAGTCATGACAAATCTACATCCAGAAGAAGTGGATTTTAACTGGGATATTGTGGATTTTTTAACATCGCAAGAATTTATTCCGGAACCTTCGTTGCCTTCTGTATCTTCTTATGGACACGTCGATGATTTTAAGCAGAGACAAAAAGAAGCATTGGAGCGATTTTTACAACAACAGAAAGTAGAAGAACAAGCTTTTCTTATGCAACAGCAGGAAGAAGAAGAAGCAAGAAGAAAACACCAGGAAGAAACAGTAGCAGCAACGGAGAAAAATGAAGACCAAGGACAGAAAGAAAATAGTGAAAATCAAACGGTTACGACGGTACTTTTAGATATTTTAGCTGAGTTAAAGAGTCTGAAACAAATGTATCAGACTTCTTTATCACGACCGAAGAGAAAAAGACCTTCTCGAGCGAAACAACCCGATCTCTCTGTGACTACGTCTACCTTACCACCGTTAGTGATTTCTACCAAATCATTGACAGGAACCACCAGTCCCGAAGTAGGCCTTGGCCGTGGCAAAGGCTTAAGACAGCTCAAGAGGATTTCATCCCGTTTCTGAGTTTGTTTTGTTTTAAATACACAAAACACCAACGGTCCTTTTCAGGACCACTCCAATTATTTCGAAAAGAAATACTATGTCAATTGCCTATTTCAATGAAAACTCAAAAGTCCTTTATGTTTTTAAAAACCCATGATGTACGTGTGAGTGAATGAATGTGTGAGTGTAGGTAATTATGCTATCAAATCAAAACCAAGAGACACTTACGTTTTTTCTCTTTAGTTTATTCTAGTACAAACGTCACAATTCAATATCACAACATAACATAACAAAAGACCACTTTAAAAAAGTTCATAGGTTTTCTTCTGTTTCACTCTTTCTGTTTTTTCATTTTCTTTACTGTCACAGCTTTTTTTCTTCCTCTTCACTTTCGTTTCGTCTTCTTTTCTTGTTTTTGTGAACGTGACGGGGTTCTTCCTTGGAGGAGGGTACCTCTTTCTCCTCCTGTTCAGAATTTCTTTCCTCCTCCTCCTCCTCTTCCTCCGCCTCCTCCTCCTCCTGCTCCTGTTGTTTCTTAGGGCAGTTTGGAGACCAATGTCCTTTCTCTTTACAATAATAACAGGTATCTTGACTTTTGTCTCTATTGTAGCCTTTTTTATTTTTGTTACGATCTGAACATTCTGTAGCCCAATGTCCTTTCTTCTTACAGATATAGCAAGTATCTTGACTTTTATCTCGATAGGAGGGAGAGTAGGCTGTCGGCTGGTCTGACGAAAACTTTCGTATGACCCCACGTAAAGCTCTAATGAGAAGTTCCACTTGTGTAGGTTCTTCCATCGTTCTGGTCAATGTGAGAGTGAAAGGAATACTGAACCGTTAGACACTAACCCTTTATATATATATGCACGGATCGAACATGAATATATAGGGGTTATGGTCTTTAAAAGGTAGTCATTTGACTTTTTGCAGACAAGATGAAAAGGCCACATCATGCTGTGGAGAAAGGAAAAGATAGTAAGAGACAGAAACGTAATGTATCACCTAGCACAGTAGCTGAAGTCTTGGCTCAAATTCATGCCAGTGATTTTGAAGATGACATGAGTGAGCCCGAATCCACACCCAGACAATCCACGTCCAAGCAAAGTGCACCACCCTTAGTAAACCCTGAAAATTACTATCACATTCGAGAGACAGAAAAGCGTTCCTCTCGAAAATTTAGAACAACGGCTTACACGTATGCCGTAAAGTTTAAAGATTTCAAGGCCAATGTACCTTTGGAGAATACAGAAGGGTTCATTACTGAGGTGTGGGATTCTGTGTTAACTGCACTGAAACAGCAATGTCAAGCCAAAGAAGACGATCGCTTGAGACTTTCTATTCATCACGATAATTTGAAGTCTCCCGTTTGGATCGAGTTTACTAGCCCATCAGAATTAACACCTTCCAAAGTCATCGACAAAATTCAACATGTGCAACAATCCAACGACAAGTTTCACATTGACGATGGAAAAGCCACACTGTTTATGACCCACGTGTCTCTTCCCCAGGGGACAGGACGCAAAAAAGTATTATTGGTCGACAACCTTCGCAACACTAAACTAAGCCTCGTCCGAATTAACAATCCTCAAGACCAGATGTGTTTAGCCCGTGCTGTCGTCGTGGGACGAACGTATGCCAACAAGAACGACACGGCAGAATGGAAAAGAGCCTGGAAAACTATTCAACAATCGGACCGAGCCAAACAAAGAAGTGAAGCAGAACTCCTGTTACAGCAAGCGGGGATATCCAAAGACACCCTTAGCGGCATTCCAGAAATGCAAAAGTTGCAAGACGTCTTGGCTCCACGTTACACCTTGAAAGTACACCCTCAAGAAGTGCGTGGACCTCTTTTGTTTCGAGGCCCCGATTTCAAAGACCGAAAATACATTCACGTCTATCATCACGATGGTCATTTTGATACCATTACCAGTATCACTGGATTCCTGGGATACAGTTACTACTGTGAAAAATGTGACTATGGTTATAACAATCGAGAACAACACAAGCATTGTGGATCAAAATGTGAGGGATGTTTGGCCTCACAACCTTGTCTGGACCAAGGACAAGAAAGAGTGCATTGTCCTGTGTGTCAGCGCACTTTTGTCAGTCCTACCTGTTACCAACAACATTTGAAGATGCAAGGTTCACAGCAGAAAAGTGCTTGTCAACTGCTGAGATTGTGCCCTACTTGTGGACAAGGCATACGTACTAGTAATGCCAAGTTTCACGTTTGTCGAGGGAAGAAACGATGTCACATTTGTCGCCAAATCGTGGACTTGGAGCACGAATGCTTCATTCAAAAATATCAACCCCAACCAAAAGATACCCAGAAGAAAGGGAATTTTATCTTTTTTGATTTCGAATGCATGCAAGAAACTGGTATTCACATTCCTAATTTCTGCGTAGCTCACCGTGCGTGTGAGCAGTGCATCCAAGAACCTATCTTTAGTCATTGCCCTTACTGCAGCAAGATTCCTGGAGGACGTGAAAAAATCTTTCGAGGGTCAAACACGCTAGCCGATTTTGCCCAATGGATCCTAAACCCCATCGACGAAACGTGGAGTCCAGAAGACATCGAACGTTACGGCAATTGTCATTGCCATGCCACGGTCATGGCTCACAATTTCTCGGGATACGATGGGCAATTTCTGCTTAGATACTATGCGGAACAAAGTACCGAACGGCCTCAAGTGAC
Organism: Unio delphinus; assembly: GCA_029339505.1. Lineage (NCBI taxonomy): Eukaryota > Metazoa > Mollusca > Bivalvia > Unionida > Unionidae > Unio > Unio delphinus. Next base: position 2,658,694 of record JAQISU010000064.1, read on the forward strand.
TTTGAACGGAGTCAAAATCATTTCTATGCAAGTAGGACAAGTACAGTTTAAAGATTCGATGTGTTACTTGGCCATGCCATTAAGTCGCATGCCTAAAACGTTTGGAATGCCAGAAATGGCTAAAGGTTATTTTCCACACTTTTTTAATACCGAAGCCAATCAACATACCGTTCTACCCCATTTGCCTGAGGCTGACGACTACGACCCCGACAACATGCGCACCGAACAACGAGAAGCTTTCTATGCTTGGTACCAGACTCACGCCTCGGACCCCTTTGACTTTCAAGAAGAAATGTTAAAGTACTGTCGATCTGACGTGGACATTTTACGACGCTGTTGTGGAAAATTTCGAGAATTGTTCATGGAATACGGAGGGATCGATCCTTTGAAAGAAGCTTGTACCATCGCCAAAGCATGTTCTTTAGTGTACCGAAAACGCTTTATGCCTGAAAATACTCTAGCTGTCATCAGTCCTCAAACGACAAATTTTGTCAAACGTCAATACTCGGTCAAAGCCCTACGCTGGCTCCATTACTTGTGCGACAAGGAAGACAAATGGATCCAACACGCTCGCAACGGAGGAGGCGAAAAGACCATCGGAACGTATTCGGTAGATGGTTGGGAGTTAGAAAACCCTCAGATTGTGTACGAGTTTAACGGATGTTTATTTCACGGATGTCCCCTATGCTACCCTCAACGAGACACCAAAAATCAGTTTTTACAACGGACTATGGAAGACTTGTACCAGACTACGTGTCAGCGACGTTTGAAGTTAGAACAGCAAGGATACCAGGTGGTGGAAATGTGGGAACACGAGTACGATCAGCGTTTGAAAACCGATCCCGAGTTTAAACGCATCGTAGAAAGTTACAAGTGGGTGGACCCCCTGAACCCTCGGGATAGTTTGTACGGAGGACGAACGAATGCTACCTGTTTGCTGTACCAAGCGGACGAGGAGAAGGGAGAAGAAATCAAATACTTGGACGTGTGTTCGTTGTATCCTTACGTGTGCAAATATTGTCACTTTCCCGTAGGGCATCCAGAATTGATGACAGAACACATTGATTTGGACCACATTCGACAGTACGAAGGATTGATCAAGTGTAAAGTCTTACCACCCACAGACTTGTACCATCCCGTTTTACCTCACCATTGCCAAGGAAAACTGATGTTTCCTTTGTGTCGCACATGTGCCGAAACGTGCAACCAAGACCAACCTTGTCATCACACTCAGAAAGAACGTGCCTTGACAGGAACGTGGGTGAGTGTGGAATTGTTTAAAGCTCTGGACCTGGGATATCAACTGTTAGAAGTGTACGAAATTTACCACTTTCCCAAAACACAACAATACTGCAAGGGCGACGAGAGACAGAAAGGTATTTTTGCAGACTACGTGGATGCCTTTTTAAAACTAAAACAAGAAGCTAGTGGCTATCCTTCCTGGTGTCACACTCCCGAAGACCAAAAGATATTCAAAGAAAAATATCGGGAGCAGGAAGGTATCACTTTAGACCACATCGAGAAAAACGAAGGAAGGCGGTCGTTTGCCAAAGTGATGCTCAATTGTTTGTGGGGTAAAATGGCACAACGTCCGTCTTTACCCAAGACGGAGTATTTGTCCGAACCGTCTCGCTACTTCCAGATGATTCACGACCCAACCAAAGTCATCAAACACGTGGACGTCATTCGTGAGGACTTGATCTTAGTCAATTACGAAGAAGAACTAGACTTTGTAGAAGCCGACAAATTTGGAAATGTCATCATTGCGGCTTACGTGACAGCCCACGCTCGTTTAAAATTGTACGAAGTGTTAGAACTGTTAGGAGATCGCGTGTTGTATTTTGACACAGACAGTTGCATCTACATTCACCGACCGAACCAGTGTAACCCTGTCATCGAAGGAGACCGTTTAGGAGCCTGGACCGATGAACATCCCAACGACAAGATTCTAAGTTTTGCAAGTGGCGGTCCTAAAAATTACGGTTACGAATACCGAGACCCACAAGGAAAAATGCACACCGAATGTAAAGTGAAAGGATTGACTCTCAATTATCGCACCAGTCAAGTGGTGAACTTTGACGTAGTACAAGATGCCTTGCAGTCGGGACAGGATGAAACGTTTCAAGTGACTACCCACGAACCGCACAAGATTGTCCGTTTACCCACACACCAAATTGTTAGCCGACCTTTGGAAAAAGTCTATCAAATCGTGTACCAAAAGAGAGTACGACTTCCCAATCACTTCACTCTCCCGTACGGTCACGTCAAAATTGGGCAGCATATAAAAAGGGACATCGTCCACGATCAATAGTTTATTTATCACTACAACGACCCAGCGAAAAGAAGATGAATCCATTTAAACAGACATCATTCAAGTTTGGGGATTGTAAAACAAATGTACCTTTCCAGAGTGTGAAAAGTACTGGATGGATAAGACCTATGCATTGCAACGGAAGTTGTCCGGAAGGAAACTGTAAGTGTCCTTGCGGTATGCACTGTAATTGCGTTACAGAGTGCGATGGTGAACCTTACGATTGTAGTGATGCCAGGCTCTGTGACGTTAGCGATTCAGCAGGATATCGTAGGAACTTTGCTATGACTACTACCCCTATATCTACCGTGGAAAGTGATGCTGTGCGTGTCAAACCTGAGGGATGCGAAAGCGGTGCCACACGTTATCGTGGACTCCTAGGAATTTCACCGTACCTGCATCGAACAGAAGTGAGGAGAGTCGAATATTCGTTCCCGACGAGTTTGCCTGAATACTGCCACTTTAAAAGTCGATTTCAAACCTTCAAAGATAAATGGCCAAAATATCTGCCTGGACCAACTCCTGAAGAATTAGCCAGAGCTGGATTTTTCTACTTGGGCGAAGGAGATAAAGTCAAGTGTTTCAGTTGTGGTGTATCCATTTACGAGTGGGAACAGAAAGATTCCGCTTACTTGGAACATGCTCGATGGTCTCCGAATTGTCAATACCTACCTTTAGTAGGACCTAGTGATTGGAAGTGACACTACTACTCCATGTCGTGTAACACGTCTAGACCAGTATATAAGCCCTCTCTAAAACATAATATTCAAGGATTACCATACGAATTGCAAGAGAAGATCTACAAGGACGTTTGGCAAGGTCTTGCTAAAGAAAAATCTCAATGGGTGACTGTAGAACATTTGTGTCGTGAAATTCACAAGAGGCAAGTGACAAAAATTAACCAACGTATTAGATTTCTCTGGATTAAGGGTATTTTTTTGCTCTGTTACCAATTTACTACGTTTACATCTGAAGATGTTGTGATCCTTCTTGACCGTTACCCTGAATGGCAGTGGGACGAAATTACACGTTATATTAATCACTTTTGCTTTTTGTGCAAATTTAATTCTGTGTTTAATTCTGGGTTGAATCTACACTGATAGTCTTCGACCTAAAAAAGAAGTATAAAAGAGAACGACCATGCCACAACCTTTATCATTGGTGATCCAACAGATTCCGTGGAAGGATATCAATGAGAAGATTCACACGGTGAAAGATTACGAACACTTATTGCAAGAACTATACCCTATGAATTGGGGTCGACGTGTCGTGTGTGTTTTAGTGACTTGCTTTCTAGGATTTCGTTTACCTGTCGATTCCTTGTGGACACTTTACGAACACTACCTATCAAAAAAATAAGACAGTATGGTGACTCCTTTAAATGTCCACGAGAGACTTATTCTGTTCAAAGCCTTACGCTTTCATCTGGATACGTCTCGACCTCTCCAAGAAAAAAAGATTCGTCAACTTTTACGTACGGAAGCAGTGTACGAAGATGTGTGTGTAGCTTGTGATTTACACCCTCATTGGACAGATGTACGTGACTGGAAAAGTTGGGATTTTGAGGCTTGGACAAACGATGCATCCCATTATGCCCAAGCGCTGTGTTCCTAAAATTCATCGTCGAGTGAAAAAAGTCACTTTTAAACCTGTGTTAGTGACAGTACCAGAAGAAGAGAAAGAATCTGTCACCGAAGACAATCCCTCTGTTCAAGACAAAACTGTCATGGACATTTCCCCACAAAGACCCTTTCGAGAGGACACGTATGTGACTATACCCCCTGTAGAGGAGACTATAAGAACATTACACACTACCTCTAGGAGACGTTTGTTACCCAACAAAGAATGTTGTACAGTGACTTGTTTATATGCCACTTTGATCGTTTCCCTGTGTCTTTTATTCCTGTATTTATCTATTTGGCTTTTATGTATTTTTGTCTTTCGTGTTGTTCGAATTTAAACATGCATTCAAATAAACGTGTCTTGAAAAAAGTATAAAAACCTCTTGTCTAGTCTGTTTTTGTGTCAATACTGTCATACCACTACACGACTATGGCTCACTCTACTCTTTCTACTACTCCTTCCTCCTCCACATTCAAAGTCATTGACGAACACTTAGATCAGGCTAGTTGGAAAGCCTTGTATCTTCGTCATCCTTTTAACATGTTAATTGCTGGACCGAGCGGTTCAGGCAAAACGGAATTTGTCAAACGTTTGATCGAACATAAACATCATTTGATCGATCGTCCACCTCAACGCATCGTGTGGTGTTACAAAGAGTGGCAATCGGCATACAGCCTCTTGCAAGAAAGTCAAGGTGATTCCATTGTGTTTGTAGCAGGCATTCCTAAAGAAGACGAAGGGATCGTGTCTGACCCTAGTCAAACTCATTGGGTTATTTTTGACGACATGTTAGGAGAAGACGAAGAAGAAATTAAACTATGGTTTACGCGTAAAGGGCATCATCGTAATGCCAGTGTCATTTACATTACACAAAATTTATTTCAACAAAGTAAAGCCCATCGTACCATTAGTCTTAATGCTCATTACGTGGTCTTGTTTAAAAGTCCTCGAGATAAATCACAAGTGCAAGTTTTAGCCAAACAGTTAGGAACACCTTGGCTAACTCATGCGTACGATGATGCCACTCAAATGCCACACGCCTATTTACTCGTGGATTTAAAACCCACTACTCCTGATTATTTGCGATTTCGTACCGATTTGTTTCACGACTGGTGTCAAGACGGAGGACCTGTCGTGTACACGTCCTCCTCGTCGACATAACACTATGAAGCACTAAAAAAATCTATAAAAACCTTGGGTTACTTTGACCTGGTCTCATACATCGTCAACATGACGTCCCTTCAGTCTCATCTTCCCATCAAATTGATTCGTGCCTTGTACGGCATCAGTCGCGAAAAAAATCCACAAAGACGTGCTCACGTCTTAGAAGCCAGTCTCAAAGAAGTCTTACGATGGTTTACGGTGACAGCACGTCAAATACTGCAAGGCATCATTCACATTCCACATCAAACCAAACGCTTTTTTGACAGAAACAAAGTAGCCTTGACGCAACTGGCCAATCCTCGCATCGACACTCACACCAAAAAGCAAATCATATTGAAACCTGGAGGTAGTGGTTCTCTAGGAGGTGTCATCATTCGTTCCCTTTTAAAATGGGATCCCAATACTCCCAAAGTTCACCCCAAGAAGAAAACAAAAAAAGCCAAACAAACCCCTAAGAAAAAGAACAAGGGTGCCAGGACCAAAACACAGAAAAAGAAAAGTCCACAGACAAAAGCGGTCACCCGCAAGAAAGGCACTTCGGCCAGGACACAACCTTACCTTCGTCAACCACGACCTGTAAGAAAAGATCTACAAGGACGATTGGCAGGGACTACGTTGCCAGTAGCCTCAGGGGCTGTCACTTCTCCGTTGCGGGTGATGCCAGCCAAACCCAATTTGACACCCGTTTTTCCTAATTTGATGAAACATTGGAAATCTGCGTCTCCCAAAACGTCTCCTCCACCGGTGACACCCTCGTCCACATTAGCGGCAGTAGCAGCTGCTCACAAAGTACCTGCCCCTAAAGTCAAAGTCCAAGAAAGATCTGGCATGTTAAAGAGTTTACTAGATTTGTCCAAACAAGAACTGTCCCGATTGAGTCCGTTGCGAACCCCTTCACGACGTGTGTTACCTGCCATGAAGTTGATACGACGCAAAGATAATCAGTGGCGACGCATTCCAGTATAAAAATATGACTTGAAGACCACGACGTCAATCAGTATTTTTCTGTACCACTGCTGAACACTCCAGGATGCTTCCTCAAAAACGTGCACACCACCACCACCACCACCACCACCACCCTCGTCGTTCTGCTGACCAAAAAGGAAAAGGAAAAAGACAATCTCGTCATCGTACCAAAGGCTTAAAAACCAAACATCGACGTCCTTTCCTCCAAAGACGTAGTCTTTTAAAGAAAAAGAAGAGTCACCAAAAAGGAGGATCCTTTGGTAATTTTGTGAAAGACATTGTTACCTTTTTGACGAAGCGGTAGTTCCCCAAAAAGTAGATAAAAGAGAGTGTGTACCAAGTCATTGACACTAGTAATATTGTGAAACGAACAAGCAAAGATGTCACCTCGCAGAAAACATTCTTCTTCACCCCACAAAGGAAAGAAAAGGAAAGGACGTTTAGCCAAACATCGATACGTTCATCGTCCAAAGGCCCAAAAGAAAATATCCGTCCGTCAAAAGAAAAAGATGCTGGTGCAACGCGGAGGATTTTTCCTACCCCATGATCTCTTTCCAGAAAAAGTGATACCACTTATAAATCAAGTGATGGCACAACAAAAAAAAAGATAAAAGAGGGTGTGTTTCAAGTCATGGACGTCAGTGGCATTGTGGAACGAACAAGCAAAGATGTCACCTCGCAGAAAATATTTTTCTACACCTCACAAAGGAAAGAAAAAGAAAGGACTACCTCATCGTTTGGTCAAACACGGAGACGTGTTGTCTGTCCTGTCCAAAGCCTCTCCACCCATGCGAAAACAAATCATTAAAACGGCTTCCAAAGATGTCATCGATACCGTGTGCGAATGTTGTTTGAATGTCTTGAAAGGCACGATACCTTTGTCTTCACACCAGAAAAAATGCTTAGCCAAACATCGACACGTTCTTCGTCAAATGGTCCAAAAGAAAATACCCGTCCGTGAAAAGAAAAAAATGTTGGTGCAACGCGGAGGATTTTTACCTTTTCTTCTTCCTGTGTTGGGAGGATTAGCGAAATCCGGTATCCTATCCAGCATATTACCAGGTTTTTTACAAGGGATGACACAAGGGATGTCCCCAGGGATGCACCAAGGGATGGCTCCAAGGTATGGGTAGCAATATGTATGATCCTTCCAGAAGATAAAAGGGATCCATGAAGCACCACGATCTCAGACGTAACCTTTGGAAGCCCATGGAAGGACGAAAACTGAATTTAGTTCCTTACAAACGATGGATGGAATACCATCGTTGGCAAGAACAACGTACCCCCCATTTACCACCCAATCCTGATTTGAACGAGATGTCCCAATTACAACAAGAATTGCAATCCTTGCTGCATCGCCACGATTTGTCCGAAACCGAAAAATCGCAAAAGTACGGTCAACTTTTGCAACGACTACAACTCTTTCATCGAAAAGCTGTGGAACAAACAGCTCTACCCACACTGTCCGATTTGAAGGCACTAATGAATAATCCGTCGCCTTTACCCTCTACAGTAGCCAAAACAGACGTCACCCCACCATTACCCAAGGAAGAAAAAGAACCCCATGATCTCTTTCAAACACCCACTGCTACTCCCATTCCGAGTAAGATTGCCGCTTCCTTATTGACCCCTTCTCCCACGCCCCCACGAGAAGAACTCAAAACTTGGGTTAAAAAGATGATGGCTACTCCTGCTTCAACAGAAGTGAAAAAGAAAGAAAGGAAACCAGAGGTGAGAAAAGAAAAGAAGACCAAAGCTATCTCATTACCTCTGCCACCACCACCACCACCACCACCAGCACCCTCGACGTCAACTCCTGTGGCACATCGGACACGTAAAACCGTTTCCAAACAACCCGCATTTCGTCCCACCCAAAGCAATATCCTCGAAGAGTGGGTCACTTATTAACCTAAACCATGGAGAAGGTCTTAGCCAGCATTTATTACGATCCAGCTCACCCTGCAGGTTACGGAGGCATTCAGAAATTGTATCGTGCTGCCAAAACTCGCTTGAAAAAGCTCCGTTTACCTACAGTACAACGATGGTTACAAGAACAAGCGACGTACACTTTACACAAACCCATTCGACGAAAATTTCACAGAAGTCGCACTCAAGTGGAAGGCATCGATCATCAATGGCAAGCCGATTTAGCTGATGTCTCTCATTTAGCCACCTACAACCGTGGCTACAAATATTTGTTTTGTGTCATCGACGTCTTTTCTAAATTTGCCTGGGTCGTACCATTGACATCCAAATCGAGCGGAGAGTTAGTACGAGCTTTGCAACTGGTGTTGAAACAAAGTGGTCGTCACCCTCTTCGATGGCAAACCGACAAAGGCACCGAATTTCTAAACCAAGCTTTCCAACGAGAATTAAAGAAACGTGACATTCATTTTTTCACCACCGAAAATCCTGAAACCAAAGCCAGTATCGTGGAACGTTTTCAACGTACCTTGAAAGAACGCATGTGGAAATATTTTACGCATCAACACACTCTCAAGTACATCGACGTCTTACCGCACTTAGTCCAAGCCTACAATCAATCTTACCATAGAAGCATTGGACGTGCCCCACAAGAGGTGACACCCGACAACGAAGTGACTGTTTTTGAGCGTCTGTTTGGTACGTCCCGAACGAGGGCTGTCCCCAAGAAAGGTAGAGAAGTGTTAACCCCGGGAGATTGGGTACGCATTGGTAAAACCAAACGCACTTTCGACAAAGGTTACTTACCCAATTGGACCACCGAATTGTTTCGTGTTACTGGACGAGTGCGTGACCGTCATCCTGCCGTCTATAAATTGGAAGACATGAACGGAGAAGTATTAAAAGGAACGTTTTACTTGCCTGAGTTACAACGTGTCACCAAAAAAGAAGACGACGTGTACGACATTGAAAGCATTCTCGAACGAAGAACCCGTAAAGTAGGAAAACGTCGTGTCAAAGAAGTCAAAGTACGTTGGAAAGGATATCCTCCTAGTTTTGATTCTTGGATTGACGCTGCCCAAGTCATCGACTATAAAAAGAAGTGACCATCATGCCCTTCAATACAGCTTCGGCAACCACAGTGACTTCTCCTTCACCCACGTCATCTCTGCAAGATTTACAAAAGCAGCCCTTGTGGGTGTGGTGTGGAGAACGTGTCCCTAAAACCCAAATCGTCTTTTTCTGTCAAATCTTTGTGGTGTATTGTGTTATCGGTGCAGCCATTGCTAATTTGAGTTTGCAACAAGGAGACAAACAATTGTGGACTATTTTACTCAGCAGTTGCATCGGGTATCTTCTTCCCAATCCTTCCCTGAAATACTCTTACAACAGGAACAACAGTAACAATATTGGGAGCCTTGCGTCCAACGTTAGTCCTTCTCCTGACAGTCACCCTTCCAATCACAATCCTCTTTTAGATACTCCTTTAACCTTGAGTGACTCCTCGGACAGAACAACATTGGAATTATGAACCACACTATTAACCAATTTTACTTAACGTTACCTAGTGACAGTTCCATGGAGGTGTTTCCTAAGAACACGTTGTGTTGTTACACGGCTAAATTACCTCAAGCTATGCATTTGGATCAAGATGCTCATTGGGAAGTAGCTTTAGTGGAAATGATACACCCGACACAAATCAAAAACATCGTCGAAAATCAAAACACTTTTTCAGTAGACGTGTTTGACGAGCAATTGCAAGATGAGTTAAACAAACGAGGTATCGCTGGCGGAAAGAAATCAGATGACCCCAAAATTAAATCCACTCATGTGATCAGCATTCCTCCAGGCTACTATTTTAGTGGTCAACATTTAGTGACTACACTTGCTGGCAGGTTTAATGCTGTGTTTGGTAAAGCCATGGATAAACTACCCGTCAGTAAAAGTGTTACCTTTGAGTACTATCCAGTATCTCGTCATCTCATAATCAAATTTCCAGAGAATGAAATGATAGGTATTAAGTTTTGTCCTGAATTGTTTGATATTTTGGGTGGAGACGTCGAGATGATCAAGAACAAAAAACAAATACCAACCATAACCACTAACTTGGAATTTGCAAGATATTTTCGATCCCCTATAGAAATGAACCAAGGACTCAACTTGATGTTTGTGTACTCCGATGTGGTGGAGTACAACGTGGTAGGACACACCTCTGTACCGTTACTACGTGTCATTCCTTTCAAAGTGGATTCTACCGTCGCCGCTAAAGAGGATGGTGGAAATACCTATCACGTTCACCGCGAATTTGTACATCCTCATTATTTGCCTGTCAGTAAGTCGTATTTCGACAGTGTCAACATTACTATAAAAGGAGAACTAGGACAAAATATTCCATTTACCAAAGGGAAAGTCACAGTGAAACTCCATTTTCAAAAACGATTCTCCAACAAAAGTGATGTATCCTGTGTACCAAGGAGTCACTCGACAACGAGGACATGGTTTAGGAGATATGTTTAAATCAGCCTTTCGTTCTGTGGTCCCTGTTTTGAAACCGATGGTGACACGAGGATTGCACGCCTTAAAAGATGCCGCATTGACTCACGGCAAAGATTTTCTTCAAAATGTTCTCATTGACAAACAAAACCCTAAAGAAGCTTTTTTGAGAGCAGGCAAAAATGTCTTGCTTCAAACGGGTAAAGAGATTTTGGGTCGACGAGAAAGTCCTATAAATGCTCTGAACGGTACCGAGTCTGGCATTCCTGCTTCCCTGACGACACAGCAAGGACAAGGTAGAAAGCGACGACGAAGGCACCCTTTCAAAAGTCTTCGTACCTCTAAAGTGAGAAAGACGAAGAAAAAAAGAACCTCTCGAGACTTAGACATTTTTGATTATTAAAAGTGAAGAAAAAAACATAAAGAAAAAATGATGCACCAAGAATCTTGTGCCTGTTCCAAGTCGGAACTAGATCTCTTTGCCATGCCACCCACGATGATGACCATGCAAGAAGCCCAATGGGTCGAATTTCATCCCGTCTCCTCTTTGACGGATTCAGCTCCCATCGAGTTTGAAATCAAAGGACAACCCGAAGATTACATCGATCTCAATAACAGTTACTTGTATTTGAAAGTGAAAGTCACCAAAACGGACGACACCAATCCAGCAGCCGATACCCAAGCAGCTCCCGTCAACAATTTCATGCATTCCTTGTTCAGCGAAGTGGATTTGTACATGAATAACAAACTGATCAGCAGTAGCACGGATACTTACCCTTACCGAGCGTACCTCGAAAATCTCTTGACGTACGGAAAAGAAGCCAAGAATACTCATTTAGATGCTTGCGTGGTATGGAAACCTGACTTAGCAGATAAGTTTGACAAAACAGCCTTGATCGCAGACGAACGCAATGTTGTCAATGAGGGTTTCGTCGAACGTCATAAGAAAATTAAGGAAGGACGTATTTTAGAACTGTTCGATCGTTTGCATTTGGACATGTGGTTTCAAGAGAAGTATTTGCTGAACGGAGTGGATATTCGCTTGAGACTAAATCGTAGCAGTGCTGCATTCCATTTCATGGCTACTGATGGCCACCACTGTAAAACCAAGATCCAAGAAGCCAGATTATACGTGCGTCGTGTGGAAGTGTTACCTAAAGTGGGAAATGACATCAGTCACACTTTGAGCAGAACGACAGCCAAGTATCCGATACGACGCGTGGAAGTCAAAACGTTCACCATTGCCACTGGACTCCAATCTAAGATCGAAGATCATCTGTTCCAAGGACAGTTACCCAAACGTTTATTCATTGGTATCGTCAGCAATGCAGCCTTCAACGGTGGCTACACTCAAAATCCTTTCGAGTTTAAGCACTACAATGTATCCAAAATCGAAGTCAGTCGCGATGGCAAAACTTTGTGTACCAGACCTTTCGAACCCAATTTTACCCTGAAGAATTACTTGAGGTCGTACTTGTCACTGTACGAAGCCACAGGACAGTTAGGAACCAACACCAGTCACGGTATTTCCTACGAAGATTATGCAGGAGGTTACGCTTTGTGGGCTTTTGATTTCACTCCAGACCAAGGCAGCGACGAGGGACATTTCCACCCTATAAAATCGGGGCAACTGCGTGTGGAGCTTCAGTTTGCAAGAGCTCTTACCGAAACGGTAAATGTCATTCTGTATGCCGAATTCGATAATACCATAGAAATCAACAGTTTGAGAGAAGTCATTCTAGACTATTAGACACTATGGAAGACCCTTGTCCTTCTTTGAATAGTGGAGAATCCATGGAATGGGAGGTTACAGAAAAAGCAGATCCCCAAGACCAAAAAGAAGAGGTAGTGATCATGCAATCCAGATGGCCAGAACAGGAACAACAGTTAGTGGCTTGTTTTGCACAACACTTGGAGGATAAAATGAGAGACATGATTAAAAAAGATTGTTATGGATGTCAAATCGATCATCCCAGTCAAATTCAACACGATAAATGTATGATGATGAGTCAAGAAGAAAAATTGGATGATTATCTGAACGAAGCTTGGAGTCTCATCTCCGAAGAAGACGTGTTACTTCAGTGGTATAAAGGCTTACGTGATCATTCCTCTCCTCCATTGTTTACTCGAGAAATTGATCGCATCGAAGCTCTCTTGGCCAAGAGTAAAGAGACGAAGCAAACCATCAGTTACTTGTCAGACCGTTTCAAGCAAAAAGTCTGGATCGAATTGATGACTTATCATCACCTGTGAAGAAAGGAGAGAAAATCACAAGGCTACACAAAACAAAAAATGGATACTTGGGAACTTTATTATCTTTTGAATCGTAGTTCGTACACTGCTTCTTGGAATCCTGTCGTGTGTGCTAAAGATGAACTACCTCATCGCAAACCTCAAGAGAATCAAGCTTATGTCATCAACACAGATGACAGTCATCTTCCAGGAACTCACTGGGTAGCTGTCTACTTTCCTCAAGAGGGATGTGCGGAGTATTTTGATTCGTATGGATTACCTCCTTTCGAAGATGATATCATTGACTTTATGAGAAGAAATGCTCAGACGACACGATTCAATAATGTGAAATTACAAAGCACAGATTCTATGGTGTGTGGACAATATTGTATCTATTATCTGCATCATCGCAGTCTTGGATATTCTTTAGAACATTTAGTGACTTATTTTGATCGTCATTCGTCTCGAAACGATGACAAAGTAGATCGATGGTTTTGTGACCATTATGGTTATCTGTTGTCTTTAGCTAGGAAACGTAGTGTACATCAATCGCCCAATGACTTCCAACAGTGGAAATCTCAATTTAATTCACAACGTTGTCAACCATGTCAAAGATAATGTATTAGTGTTATGGAAGAAATAAATGTTTGTACTTTGAAAAAACGTTTGTTCTTTGAAAATAATGTTTGTTCTTTGAAAAAATTGTGTTTGTTATTTGAATAAAAATGTTGTGTTTTGAAAACCAATGCGTCTGTCGTTTGTTTTACATTTGTATTCATATAAATGCTCTTTGACTTTTCTTTCTATCCCTCACATCAAACTATCTTAACGTTTCCAAGCCCTAAACCGCAGAGGGGTGTTTTCCATCACGTCCGCGCTTGAACCATATAAAGCAGGGGTAGTCTCCAGTCTGGCCATCCATTGTTTGACTCATCCTCCTACGAAGATGTGCTCAAGACTAGCTAAGCTGAACGAAGCTTACGTCACTCTGCATCGTATCAGACACAATCTGATGCCAAAGCCTGAAGAGATTGAGAATGTGAGAATGCTACAAGAAACGGAAGACCTCATAGAAGAACTCTTCAGAGAGGAAATTCAAAAAGAGAAAGAAGAATGGACTGAGAAGTATCGACTTCAAAAGCAGCAGAGAGAGCAGAGAGAACAGCATCAGCAGCATCAGCAACAACAGCAGCAGGAACCAGACAGAAGTTTTGTCGACTGTCGTGTGGACACGAAAGAGTTCTCTTTCTCTTTCCGAAGAAGCAGACCCTATCGTGTAGCCAAACGAGGACGCAATCTTAGACGATAAAAGATTGTCATCCTTCCTCGTACACACAAACACAAAAAAACAGCCCTTTTCAGGGCTACCCAATATTCTCGAAAAGAATTAATCATTCAATTTGCTTATGGTATGTGAGGAAGTTAGAAAAAAATTAGAAGTGAGTCTATAATCACTGTCTCTTTTACTTTTGTTTTGAAGTGCGTCTATAAGCACAACGTATTTTTTTCAAAATAACTTGTTCAATGTATAATTAATAGGAGTCAAGTATAAAAGTGAGTGAGTGTTTTATTTTAAAAGTCAGCTAGTTTTGTTTTTTTGGTAATGATAGGGATAATGTAAGTTTCTTGGATCTAGGGGTGTTTTCCATCACGTCCGCGTGTTTTGGTAATGATAAGGATACTGTAAGTTTTTGGAACGTAAAGGGGTGTTTTCCATCACGTCCGCGCTTGAACTATATATAAAGAAGCACTCGTCAGTCTGGCTACCTATCGTTGACGCATCAACACAAAAGATGAGTAGAGTTCAAAAGCTAAGAGAGCTTCAGATGCACTTGGAGAATGCGAGGCGTCTCCTGGACGAACTGGCAATGGAGGCCTTAGAAGAACAGACTAGGATTGAAAAAGAAGAGGAGGAAAGAAAAAGGAAAGAAGAGGAGGAGAAGAGAAGACCTATCTTGCCTCACCGTATGATGAGACAAACAAGTCAAGTTACTCCTATGGTGAGGACACCTTCACCACCAGAACCAGTTCGTTCACTTCAGGCACAGCCCCCACCGCAACAACCACAGCCTCGACCGCAACAACTTCAGCCGCATCCACGGTTGCGGAATAGAGGAAGAAATGAAGAGACTTTCACTATCCCTCAAACAGAAGATTGGGATAGTGAAGCCACTCATTCTCCCTCTGCACTCCCAATCACAAGAGTGAATTGGGAGAATGATTGGAGTAGGAGATGTGTGTGTGGGGCTAGACCTGGGAGATGCCAGCATTAACCAGGTGCAATTTGAAGTTTTAAAAACAGCCCTTCTCAGGGCTACCCAAATAACAAGAAAAGAAATACTATGTCAATTGCCAATGGGTGTGAGAGAGGAGTAGTGTGATTATAAACACTGACTCTATTTAGATGGTATATGGTGTGATTTTGGATAGTATATAGTAGGGTTTGTTTTGGCTGCTTCCCCGTGTGTGTGTGGTTAGTATAGGGTGTAATTTTGGATAGTATATGATAGGGTGTGTTTTGGCTGCTTCCCCGTGTGTGGTTAGTATAGGGTGTGATTTTGGATAGTATATAGTAGGGATTGTTTTGGCTGCTTCCCCGTGTGTGTGGTTAGTATAGGGTGTGATTTTGGATAGTATATAATAGGATTTGTGAATAGTATCTAATATGACAAGTGAATGTAGGGGGTGTTTACTTTCACGTCCGTGCTTAAGATATATATACGCAATCTTCGGTCCTTGGAGCCATTCAATTTTGAACACATCAAGATGAATTTTGAATTGTTTATCCAACTCCGAGACAGCTGGTTTGGGATCCTTGATGCAGAATATCAAGTGGAAAGACTTGAGGAAGAATTTCAGAGTAACCATGGCTTTGTAAGCCAACTGAAATTAGCAAGAGATTTATTAGAAGGTATGATAGAGGAGGAAGACCAAAAATTAAGAAGACGTATTAAAAGAAAATATATAAGAATATGGGACTTGAAGCAAGCACTTGATCATGTCATCAAAGTCAGGTGTTTTCTAGAAGAAACATTACATCTGATAAAGTGGGAATATGTGAAGTGGGGTCTAGACAGGCTAAAGAAAGCAGAAGCAATGATGAGAATGGTGATGGAAGAACAGGTGATCCAGATTAAAGAAAACTGGTCTAAGGAGAGAAAGGAAAAAAAGAACAAAAAGACAAAAGAGGACTTTGATCTACTCAATCTAAGATGGATGAGAGTTCAGGAAAAGTTTAGAGCTATGGGACATCCTGACTGGATTCCCGAAGAAGAAAAGAAGAAGAAAACGGGAATCATTGGTGAAATCAAAAGGTGGTGGAACAATGGCAGAAAATAAAAGAAGAAGAAATATCCAAAGGCTCTTTTCAGGGCCACTCATAAGTCTCGAAAAGATAGTAGCTTTCATTGCCACCCTTTTTTTTCCCTTGTCCCTAGACAGTTTCCCTATACCAATCATATTCCCCATGTTCCATGTCCCTTGAGGCTAAATAGGCCCAAATAGTTCCCATGTTCAATTCCCCTTGACGCTAGATAGGCCCACCATGTTCAATTCCCCTTGACGCTATATAGGCCCACCATGTTCAATTTCCCTTGACGCTAGATAGGCCCAAATAGTTCCCATGTTAAATTCCCCTTGACGCTAGATAGGCCCACCATGTTAAATTCCCCTTGACGCTAGATTAGCCCAAGCTGTTTTTGACTGGATTTTCCCTTGACGCTAGAGTGCCCCATATTACTACTTATATATATATATATATATATATATATATATATATATATATATATATATATATATATATATATATATATGCAGTTAATATTTGTGCCTAACCACGACCAATACCTCTAAATAATAAAAGGTAGCAATGGGACTGTTTATTTATGATGGATACAATAAGCGTAAATATTTGAGAATTTGTACGACCTGGTTCGTGATGGTTGTCGAGATATTGATCCTATGATTTACACGTTGTCATCTTTGTTTTCAAGCATCTAATTCTATAAAAGATTAACAAAGTCACTCATTCACTATGTCAAATATGTATCCCACAGTTATAATTGTCATTCAACGTAAAATTTAAATCTTATTCATCTAATTTGCTTAGCGCAGTATGTCCCATCAGTCACGAAAAAGACTAAAAAGTGCGTTTGCATCTGTTGGAAGATAGTTTTAATGAAGTAAGGTGGTTTACATTGAAGATAGGTAAATTACTACAACCATTTATTACCATTATCAAACAAGCAAAACGTTTATTTATTAGAGTACAAAGGTGTGTTAACAGATCTCGCAACTCCATGAATGGTTTTGAACCAAGCAGCAAGTCTTGAAACCTATATGAAAAACGAAGGGGAAGAAGAGAAAAACGATAACAGATGCATCAATGAAGACAACGATAACAGCCACCACCAAGAGAAAGAGAGGCACATAATCCTCAAGTCCATATATCAAAATCAAGCAATTAAGAAACTCTAATTACAATAGTAAAGCACTGTAACACCTGTCAGTAACATTTACTTCGTTTTCGATGATGCTAGCGAAAGTAAATTTAGGTAAAGTGTTTCCAAGTATTTTGAAAATATCACCTAAATAGACACCTGTTAATAAAACTACTCGTGTATATCATATGTCCTCTTATTCGTATATTGCTGCTGAAAACGAGAAAATCTGTAACCGTCTGAAAAATAAAAAACAGAACCGGTGCATTACAGTCTGTATTCTTTCTCTTGGCAGGGGAGTTAACTCATTTTAGTTTCTACATCGGTGTCCAGGATATTATAATGACAACAAAGCACAATTACTTGTATAAATAAAGATATTTGTACATTTTCACATAATGACCATCAACAAGATGTAACCCCAAAGGATTCAATGGCGCTATCATCATCAACTGGGATGAAAGAATCCTTTATCTAGGAGAAATTCAATACTTTCTCCTCCTTTAGGTAAACAATGGGACCTGTTTTCGATGTGCACCAAAGACTAAGCACCGGCGCTAAAACAGATCATTTAAAATGCTCCTAATGACATCATCAATATCTTATGCGTGTTATAAGGAAAGGCTTTATTCACGAAAGCATAGGCACTGTGAACGGATCACCTGTTCATCCCATTTTTTTGAAATATGACAAAAGGAAATTACCATTTAAAAAAAGGGCAAAATTACAGTTGTTTGCTAAAGTAGCCGTTACCATGCTAGGAGAGGTAGTTTATCCTTTTTTTGACGTTTCTATGTTTTGATCATAAGAGCTATCATTATTGAATGACGTCAATAACACACTCTGTTACTTTTATGGAAGAACAACATATAACGGTGATCCCTAAAAAATGCACTTGATATCACACATCTGCAAATCCAGCTCGACGTTGCATTAAGAATTTCATGATAATGAAAACAGAAACCACGTCGACTGATGCAGCCATATTCATAATCAGATCAAACTATTTGAAAGACAATGTTCTACGACAGAAAATGTAAAAATGCGTTCATGATTGAATACACGTATTCTAAAAGAGCATCATGATATGTCTTATACAACAAGGAAATCAGATTTACATTTAATTAACATGTTATAATTACCTGTTCTGTGTGAATGATATGTTTCAAAAGAATGCATTTGTCATACTTCTGACATCCAAACTAAGTCCTGACTTAGTGCGAGCTCTGAAAGTCGGGTTACATTGTGGTCGACTCGATCTGCGATGGAAAGCTGACAAAGGCAATGACTTGCAAAACGACATTTATTATTACGAGGAAAAGACGAAACGATACATTGATTTCTTAGTACCAAAAATCCTGAAACCAAAAACAAGTCTAGTCAAGCGACATCCGCTAAAATATATCGACGTTATACCACGTGACAATCTTCACTCAGTCGTAACATCATAGTGTCCGATGTGGACCATAGCAAGATAAAACTCAAAGCGAAATCGAAATGTTTGAGATTTTGTATCGGAGCCTCGAAAAACTCAAGCGCAAACATTTACGTACTATATTTTATCGCGGAGTATTTTATTAGATCAAAATACAAATCCCAAATTCACCATAGGGTGAGAAAAGTCTTATTTCTTGTAAACCATTCATTATTCTGGTTAGGTACAATATGTCTTTTGTTTTAAGCATGTAATCGTTCATCTATGCTCTAAGTTAGTACGTATAGACAGTGAGAATATAATACACATATTACGTACTCTATTTCTCTAATACATATATGCAACTTTGATTTGATTTCAGTCTCCTTTTATAATATCTAGGATTGATATAGTAGCATATTTATATAGTTCAAGATAATCAGCGTCTA
Organism: Unio delphinus; assembly: GCA_029339505.1. NCBI lineage: Eukaryota > Metazoa > Mollusca > Bivalvia > Unionida > Unionidae > Unio > Unio delphinus. Next base: position 2,677,708 of record JAQISU010000064.1, read on the forward strand.
GGGTACTGTTTTAAAACGGCACGGAGTGATTAACGCCTTTGCATTTGTAATTTGTATCTGTCCTAGTTTCACCTTGGGAATATATATATATATATATATATATATATATATATATATATATATATATATATATATATATATATATATATATATATATATCCTTATGATACCAAAATTCTGATTAAAATAGTTTTAGAACTATACTTTTCTGAGGCAAACTACCAATGTCACCTTACGTACTATGATCAGACGTCACATAAGATCTTATCGTTCCTTGTTTAGTTGTGATTATCGAATTTATATATTAAACAGTACATCCCTTATCTCTTTTGTCGGGTTTGATTAACTTTATTCTGTTCATTAACAAACCGGAACGATGTTGGCATTTCTAAAAATCATAATGTATAGTTAGGTCATGAACTTTCACAAATAAAATGTCTGCAAAAAAAAATGCGTCTTTTCTAGGTCAAACGTAGACATTACGAAAAAATATAAATGAAATCAAGTATTGTATTTGGTCTCTATAAACAATACTTTTTAACTATATTGGCGAAATCAGCTATTTCCCCAAATTATACGCAAGTTGAAGGCCTATTTCAGAATAGATATTTAATCACATAAACTGCTCTGCAATTTTGACTTTTGGTATTAGAAATTTATCAACCGCACATATATACACAACCTTAGGGGTAAAATATGTTTTGCAGCTCTTCAAGTTAGATCTTCTTGGGAGTTTATTATGTTCCCTTTGATGCTCATGAAGTAGACAATAAGAAACGTAACCAACACCAATGTGACTGCTACGCCAACAACACTAAACCATTTTGAAATATTTCCGTGTGTTTGCGCTTTCAGTGTTTCTCCTTTCCTATAACTTCGTTCCGATGATATGGAAAAGATAAGAGCCATACACCCAAATGGACAATTGCAGAAGATTGTCACTAACAAGGCCAGGGGTAAATAAGTAGGAGGTTTGGATCCTCTACTGTGTGCAATGATAGTTGCTTCCGTCCTGGGCTGTGAACTGATGAGTTTTTCACGTCCACTCTCGCATTGCACGCTGACGGATGTGCTATTAGTGCTGTCATCCAGGAGACCATGGGACGAGGATTCATCTTGAACTATATGACAGCTAACCGTGGACTCTGCCATTATTCATGCAGTGGATCTGTTGGATCTGTAAAAGATCGAGGAAATCGTTAATAATGTATGTTTAGATACTGGCTATGACGGAACGTTTTCCGATGAATTTCAATACAAAAAGCCAAGCAATGTGGCGGCTTTGCGATACTAGGTTGCAACCATGCAATTTAATGAGTGATGTTTTAGGTGAAAGTGTGACAGGGAACAAATGAGTGCAATATCTACACAAAGTGGATCTTCAAAGACCAATGCGAAATTAGAGAGAATTAGCATTGACTTCTAAACCGGAAACTACTGAAACACATTTCCTTTGTTAAGTCTTCTCTAACAGAGATAATCACATTAAGTCATGTATTCGTATGCTCACAGTTACTGACCTAAATCTGAAAATTATCGATAAAACCTAATAATTTGATCTTCATGTTCATTATTTCTATGATGATTGCAAATTACAAACGAAAATGAAACATCACTGAGATTACGGCTTTCATGCGTAAATGAAAACTAGGCCTTTGTGCTCCAAAACATTCAATTTGCAAGGAAGACTCAAATGCAAATTGGTTCTAATTGAAAAGTGACCATGATGTCAAATAATTTTTTTCTTCTTTGCGGCAGTTCAGCACTAAATCTCTGATACTAAGAGCCTTGAGAGGGTATATTAACTGACTGTTATTTAGGCATGTGAACAGTTGGTAAATCAAGAAAAACAGCGACTGTAACTAACCTTGTGAAAGAACATAAGGTATGCTTTAAAACACATCATCTGTTATAAAGATGAAAAAACTCAGTGACAACATTAAATATACAACTATGAAATTGACATATTGTTATACGTTTCTACTAGAACTTAGTGATCGGATTTTCTCAGCTTAAGATCCAGACAAAAAAAACCCACATATGTTTCAATTTAAAAAGGATTTGCAGAAGAAAAAAAACATTGACATTTAACAGATACGACAGTTTGTAGCTTACTGATACTATTAAAAGTAGTACTACTATTGTTCTTATTCCATTCTTATTACATTACTACTGATGCGTGTTCTTATTACATTACTATTACTACTTTTAATGTGTTCCTGTTCCATTCGTATTACATTACTACTGATGTGTGTTCTTATTCCATTGCTATTACATTACTACTGATATGTTTTCGTATTCCATTCCTATTACATAACTACTGATGTGTGCTCTTATTCCCTTCTTGTTACATTACTACTGATGTGTGTTCTTATTCCATTACTATTACATTACTACAGATGTGCGTTTTTATTCCATTACTATTACATTACTATTGATGTGTGTTCTTATTCCATTACTATTACATTACTACTGATGTGTGTTCTTATTCCATTGCTATTACATTACTACTGATGTGTGTTCTTATTCCATTACTATTACATTACTACTGATATGTGTTCTTATTCCATTCCTATTACATTACTACTGATGTGTATTCTTATTCCATTACTATTACATTACTACTGATGTGTGTTCTTATTCCATTACTATTACATGTACTACTACTATTTGTTCTTATTCCATTGCTATTACATTACTACTGATGTGTGTTCTTATTCCATTCCTATTACATTACTACTGATATGTGTTCTTATTACTTTACTATTACTACTTGTAATGTGTGTTCTTATTCCACTACATTGCATGTACTACGAATGTTTTTTTTTATTCTACTGCTACTGCAACATCTACTAATGCGTGTTTTTATTCCATTACTATTACAAATAGAATCGCTCCGGTGATCTAGTGGTTAGAGCGTGCGCAGCGGAAGCGGGAGGTCATGAGTTCGATTCTCGGACGAGTCATACCAATGACGTACAAAAATGACACTAACAGCTGCCTCGCTTGGCGCTCAACACTAAGAGGTTAGTGTTAAGACTGGTCGGCCTGGTGTCAGGATAATGTGACTGGGTGGGACATCATGCTACATGTCTGCGGCATGATGCCCCAGTGTTAGACGTCACTATAAAACTGTCTCACTGCAGACAAAGTAGCGATATGACTGAGATTTTTTTAAAGCTACGTTACAAATCATAATCACACACACACACACACACACACACACACACACACACACACACACACACACACACACTGTTACAAATATTAAAAATGTGTGTTCATATTTAGCTATTGTTACAACTACTACTAATGCGTATTATAATTCCACTACTATTGCAAGTACTACTAATGTGTTTTTTTTAAATTCTCCTACTATTACAGCTGCTACTAATGTGTTTTTTTTTAAATTCTCCTACTATTACAGCTGCTACTAATGTGTTTTTTTTAAATTCTCCTACTATTACAGCTGCTACTAATGTGTTTTTTTTAAATTCTCCTACTATTACAGCTGCTACTAATGTGTTTTTTTTTAAATTCCATTACTATTTTAACTACTACTTACGCTTGTTTTTATTCCCCTACTATTACAACTATTACTAACGTGTTTTTTTTTATTCCCCTACTATTACAACTACTACTAATTCTTGTTTTTATTCCCCTACTATTACAACTACTACTAATGTTTGTTTTTATTCCCCTACTATTACAACTACTACTAATGTGTTTTTTTATTCCATTACTATTACAACTACTACTAATGCTTTATTTTATTCCACCATTACGATTGTGCTACTACTATTATTACAAATAACATGATATCCAGAGCAGATAACTATAGTGTTTTTAAACTTAACTCAATTTGAGAAAGATATAACACATCGGTTAATAAAATTAACTTTGATCTGAACTGGAATCTATAATAATCTACTAACCTGATGGGGATCTATTAAATTCAATATATATCTTATCAGTATTTGAATAGAAATAGTTGGTTGGCTACTAATAAAAATTATAAATGTGACTTTGTACTCAAACGTCTGTTAAGAGGACTTTGTATGCATTTAGAATATCATGTGCATCCTATTTATTACGTTGAGCGCAAAACTCAATGAGTAACTCTGTCCACATGATGATTTGGTACGTAATCTTTTTCAGTTATGCACAAACCTACATTGCGCGCGCGTGCGTGCGTGCGTGTGTGTGTGTGTATGTGTGTGTAAAAATCGGTATTATAGAAGACTCGGGCATTTGATACCAAATTCATCCTGCCTGTCATGCATACAGGCATATTTTTCTTGCTCAAAAACCTTGGAAATATATTAATTACTCAGTAAATATTGGCTACTATATGACGTTCAGAAAGCTTTCTAAAACTGTATTACAGGCAGACAGATTGATTATCTACTGTTCCTACCATTTCCATCAATTATCTGAAATGCCAAAGATCCATTGCTGGCGTATTATTTGCTTCTGGCCTCATTCGAGTTCAGTGAAGAATCTGAGACTTCTAAGCTTCCTTGACATATTCTAAAGACAATATCGTACCAACATACAAATACCTTACAGTTTGCGTTCTGTGTACCTTCTGTTGAAACTAAATAATGTGGAACATTAGTGGGTTCGTCTAGTATGAATATATATTTAAGCGAATATGCCAAAGAATGCTAAAAATATATTGAGATGTCTGGAACAATTTAATCAATTTCAATTTAAGTTCTCGTCAAGCTTATATAATACCATCCCCTGTCCCAAAACAGGGATCTATGAAGTCAAAGTCAAACGTTTAAATTTGAGAGAAAGCTGTAATTTTGAATATATGAAAATACGACTTGGACCTATTTAAAAATATTAACTGTGTTCATATATCGTTAGTAAGTTATACACATACGGCTATATCTGTTTTCTTTTACGTTATGACGTAGCAACGATTGCAATCAGATGTAACAGAATACAACATAAGCGGTTCGTGTTTTGGCAATAAGATTTAAATAGAAACACATTACGTCTGGTACAAACGGAGTCGCAAAAACTGTAAAATTAAACTTAATCATCACGAATACTGCCTGATGTTAAGAATCATGTTAACGATACAAACTTTGAGCCTCACGTCTCTAACAGTCTCACTGTGTATCATGTGTGTGTGTGTATGTGTGTGTGTATGTGTATGTGTATGTATGAGTGTGTATGTGAGTGTAGATACGCAGACGTACCATAGCTTTAGCATATTACTTATAATCTTCAACAATACAATATTAGTGTTTTCATAAATGTTCTGAGATTAACTCAGACAATCGGGAAAACTAATTTCCTACGGCATTCATGACAATAATATATATCCATATATCTATATCGCATGTGAGGAGTCGGTAAAAGATATACTTATTACAACCTTTATTTCTCTACTAAATCTATATCTGGTCTTATAAATACCCCTGTCAAAGTTTCAATTCAGATGCTAACTCTCCAAATTGACAATTTACATCATCCATCGATATTATATTTTTTAACACGTCAATATATATATATATATATATATATATATATATATATATATATATATATATATATATATATATATATATATATATATATATATATATATATATATTCATGATGCAGCTAACGAGTAAGATCATTATATGCATTAATTCGTATTTCCTAATGGATAGACCCCGCAAATGCTGCTTTAATAGATGGAAAAGGACAAAACATGCAATCATAATATACTAGTCAAACGCGGTCAGTACCTTTCACCACAATCTAATTTCCACGCAGGTCTACATATTTGGTTTCTGAGCAAACCTCCATTCCATGGATCAACAAAACACCAACATTAATATAGTTAACACAAAGTATTACTTTGTGTTTATTTCTACATACAGCGGGAGTCTGTCTACGGGTATCTCATATGCCGCTGTTGGAGAGACGCTCGGAGTATATTCTGATCCTGGCATCATGCATATTACACTGTGCATATTGCTACGTACAAGCGGAAGTCTGTCTACGGGTATCGCATACGCCGCTGTTGGAGAGACGATCAGAATATGTCCTGATCCTGGCATCATGCACATAGCAATGGCCAACATATCATGTCCTACATAGCTTTAGTTATTATATTTTCAACTGTAGCAGCAGGAAGGGCGAATCGGACAACCTTTAATAGAGGCGTCCATTTGGCAAACCAAGGCTTCCTCCAAAATCGTAAAAAAACGTCCATTTGGCAAACCAAGGCTTCCTCCAAAAAGCGTCTTTTTGGGGACGCAAGGTCATTGTCGCACTCCCTCTGCTGCTATGGGAGTAAAAATCATTTTTACTGTTTCAACCGAATATTTAATCAAGTCCGAAACGATATCTTGATCTCGGGTCGTGCAAACTTATCGTTACAAATCCATGTGGGATTGACTGAACGTGACTAAGGAAATTTCTAAAGAGATTATAATCCATATCACCGCCGCATCAAGTTTGCCAAATAGTTCGTAGCGTATGTGTGTCAACTCCGTTGAGTACAGCAAGAATATTGCAGTTATCTCTGATCACTTTTGGTATTTGAGTCTATCGTTGAGTGACATATATCACATCAGTATTTGTATGCCTATTTCTGGAAAATATCCTAGCTGGATTCTTATGATTGTCTCACATGACATCATCATATACGACCAAATTGTTAATACTTCCATCATTATCATCAATGATCGGTGCTTCCTCGATATCGGTTATAAACTCAATAATATCTTCATCGATTTCCGATTTTGCTTTCTCGTTAAAATCCTTTAACACCTCGTAACATCGCTGATCGTCTAGACTCGGGGCTACCAAATATAGTTTATCCCATTTCATCCATCTCGTCATTAAATTAAGTAGCAGTTGTGTTTTGCCACTTCCAGATGGTCCGATTATAGACGTACGAATATAATTCGGTAGCGCAGCATGATGCTTAACTGGTTCTCGTGTTTTAGTCGCCGAAAAATCAATTACATTCATGTTATTATAAATAAATTATGGATCTATATTGTGTGAAATGTAAGAAGCGTACTAGCACAGATGACTTGACAACAATTACAACTAAAAATAACAGATCAGCACTTGCTGGTAAGTGTGTAAAATTGGGACCAAAAAATATAGATTTGTTTCTATGAAATCTGCAGATGATTTAAAAAAACGAGGAGGTTATATTTCAGCCAAGTTATTAAAACTCCCAGGTGCACCTTGGGCAAAATATCCAGCAGAAAAACACCTTCCAGGGTATAATTATTGTGGACCCGGGACCAGACTCGATATCCAAAACCATCCCCAACCAGGTGAAAACCCAATAAACGCTATTGATTAGGCGTGTCATGCTCATGATGCTGCTTATAAAAGCAGTAATCTGCAAAAGAGACATATCGCAGATGTAAAATTGACTTATGCGTTGAATTCTATCACTGATATATCTATCAAAGAAAAATTGGCTTCATGGTTGATACAATCGGCGATGAAAAGTAAACTGATATTAGCTGCTAGTAATTAATAACATCATGGAATCTATTTATTATTCTTCAAGAGGATACTGGAAGGTTAAAGCAGCAATCAGTAAACTCGCTAGCGCCGCAAAGGTGAAAAATAACACTGCAGCGGATTGGTTATCCAAACAAACGATATGGCAAATTTATCTACCACCACCTAAACAAATTAACTTCTCGCATTTTGATGTCAGCGCACCTAATGAGGTTCATCAGGCTGATATATTATTTCTGCCGCATGATGATGTTTACAAGTATGCGCTAACCGTAGTTGATGTTGCGAGTCGATACAAACAAGCATAACCCGTAAAAACAAAATCATCAACTGAAGATGCTCCTGCGTTTGAAAAGATTTATCGACGAGGTCCTCTGCATTGGCCAAATCTATTACAAGTTGATCCTGGCAAGGAATCTCAGGGTGCAGTGTTATCAACAATCAAGCATCATAATGTCACTATCAGACGAGGACATAATGCATTACATCGCGATCAGGCAATTGTTGAGCGATTTAATCGGACACTTGCTGAGCGGTTATTCGGATATCAATTCGTGAAGGAGTTTATTCAGGATAAACGATCCCGTGAATGGGTCAAGAGATTACCAGGCGTAATTACCGCGCTGAATAATGAGATTACTCGAACAATTAACATGAAACCTAACAACGCGATTAAAAAAAGTATATACCTGTAAAACCGCAAAATGATTTTTCAAAACAACCAATACTCGGCAATGTCACTGTAAGATATTTATATGAACCAGGAGAGCTCGAAGGTGGCAAAAAAAGCTACTAATCCTATTTGGAGTGTTACTGCACATAAAATGTCTAGCATAACGAGATCTACGGGTAGACCAGAAATCTATAGGTTGGATTCAACTGCTCCTCAGCGAGGATTTGCTCGTGAACAACTATAAGTGATACCCGAGGATACTCAATTACCGCCGCGTGGTCTTAACTAGCACCTCTGCGTCTGTTGCACTCAAGACAAGTCAGCATCACATTATCTCTGGTATGACTAATACTGCTATTATTTCTGTCTACGGTAAATTGGCAAGGGTCTTTATCCGACCAACACCAACGCATTATGCAATTACAACTTGCGTAGTGATTATTCTGTTGTTGTTTCAGTGTGATTATAAACTCGGCATCAATGTCAAATTTTCTGTTATTTTCTTATCCTGCTGTTTATAACCAGATATTTTTTTTCTGATTTTATCATCGCTGACAATATCACTTATTGTAGTCTCATTATTATCTAAAACAACTCTTCGAAGTTGATGTATTCTTCGTACTCTGGACACTGCAAGATAAACTAAATTCGACCACTCGATGTGATTCTCTATGAGCCAAACAATTGTATCGGATATAGTCAAACCCTGCCAAGAATGTATCATCGCTGCGTATCCTAGCTTCTATGGGGATTTATCAGCATGCAATGCATCTTCGACAACACTGATATCAACTAACACAATATCATTTAACACTAAAATCTGCTTCTATTGACAGGTCAACTTCGATATTTTGTCTTCGTGTATCCTTGGGTCTATAACACAGCGGCACTGGAAGTGTTGCAAATTTTTCTTTGTGTGTGTTAAATAACTTCATCAGAAGTGTATCTCTGACTATCTTTCTACTTGCCACTATTAAATCGTTTGGTCTCCACGCTTCCCAAAAATGATTTAATGTTGTTTCTGAAATTATTTCACGCGCTATTTCACATTGGATTCTATCCGGTTGTAATCTGATTAGTTTCTTGAACTCGCTTAATTCATTATCAAGTGCTGTATGATCAATATTAATTTCTTCATAATAGTCTACAAAATTCTTTAGCCAATCATGTGGAGACAAACCGACAAATGGTGGTGGTTGACCATGATCGCCAAACATTATCACTTTTGTATTCACTAGCAATAGCCAATCAAGAAACCTTTGTAATACATCTAGCGACACTGTGCATATCTCATCCCAAATGATGATTTCAGGAATATATTTCTCACCCATTCGATCAGGAGTCCATTCGTCACCTTTCCATCGAACAAAAACTGTGATAAGTGCAAGCATTAATTCCTCGTTGTTTCATCTCTCTTGCAATTCTGTGTGTTGGTGTTAGCACAGTCATGTTTGATTTCCCTCGAAATAATTCAATCGCACGAATCGTCTTCCCTGACCCACCACAGCCGTTTAAGTAACTGGTTTTATATCTACATATTGGATCGGAACACGACGGTGCATTAGATAGTTCTGATATCTGATTATTTTTCAAGTAATTGTTTTCAATCGTAACATCTGCTAATTTGGAGTAATCACGCAGTATTTCCTTTTTAATTCTCCATGATCCCCAAATCTCGTCTGAATTAGTGAATTCAGCCACTGCTTCTTTATGTTTTACGTCTATATAAAATGAATTAGTGGCGACTCTAACCGCGGTGTCTGGAAATCTCATCGAAGGTAAATTAATAGCAGCATAAGCCATCATAGACGACCTTAGATGAACGTATTGAGGATTTTATCCATCTGTGTAAGTAACAATTGTACCCAATTTGGTTCCATCGGATAAGAAAGCGTCTTTACGATCGGCGTATATACCCCTAGATGTTACATCTGGGATTATAAAATCGTATTCAACATCATCTATAATCAACCGCGAAGAATATCGTTTGTGGTCATATTTTCCACCTTGTGTGAATTTACCAATTATTCTTCTACATAATCTTTTGCGTGTTTATTTCTAACTTCAAAGATTTCTTTGGACCATTTTACGATATATTCTTCGTCGAGATCGGGGAATTGTTTTTTGTTTTCGCTGATTATACTATCTAGACTATCGGGTTGTGGTAACCAGACTTCAGCCTGCGCTCGATATGATATAATTGCTTTACTGACAATCAGCGATATCAGCGATTTAGAATCAATCATATACCGTAATAACACTATTGACATCCAGTATTTTTCAGAGATGTGTCTAAAATACCAAACATAACAAAACGGATGAAGTCCTTTAGCCAACTCAAATGATACCACTCGAGCGGATCCGGTTAAATCAAAATCAGGCAGTGGTCCATTAATCGCAACACGGGTCATCTCATGTGTGGGATGGCCAAATCTTTTGAAGTACTCAGAGCACTCTCCGTACCCAAGAAAACTCCCTGGATATCACGCAATCATATCAACCGAAATAATACTTCCAGGGTCGTATTTTGTATTCCATAATCCAGCATGGTTGTATGCCACGCAGCTTGATTCGATATCTGAGAGAAATTCTGCGCGTGTTGGTTTCCATAGATTTCTCTTTCTCGTGAAATGAGCTGCAACTGATGGAATTATAAAACAGTTTGTTAATAATTGTTCGTCGTAATCCGTTGAAAAACCACTAGCTAGTTTTTTCATCTCGTTGTGGAGGGCTTCAGTACGGTATAACTGGGTCTTACAAATTGATCGAATTTGCCCTCTTCGTCTTCAAAACTGTGAAGTAACCACACTGACACAGGATCGTTTTTACATAACTCGTAAATAAAATCAAATAAATTTCCATCAGAGTGTTCTTCTCCTGAGAAATCCACGGGTAGATATGTTATGGTTCTATCCCGCGGAAATATTGTTACCGCAGATGTCCATGCATGTTCGTTATGGTCAATAATTTTGATTGGAGTTCCTTTTGATTTATATTTTGATTCGTGTAATACCTCTCCTGTTATCGTCATTACGGCTATTGGAAATCTTGATGATGTTTCTCATTTGGTTATATCTTCAATTGTTGCTCTGCTCTCCTTCACTGTTAATCCCCATTCTTTTATTTTTTGTGTGTCTTAGATCCGTCAATTTGTTTCAACGCAACGCATTAAAAAATGCTCTATTATTCGTTCTGCTACACAATTTATTCTCCTTGACAATTTCATTGGTTTTAGTTTTTCAATACTCAGTTTATCATTTATCGGATAGATCCCATAAACAACTACTGTTACAGGATAGGATTTCTCGTTATATGGTTTGTCAATCCCAGTCAGAATTCCTGGTTTGGAATCCTGATTCACAGTGACAGTTCTCTTATTTTTCAGGATGGGTTCAAATTTGTCGCGTATAGTCCAATTCCCCGTTTCTGAGCAGATATTGAATTTCACTCTAAAAATTACTTTTTCTTGTCAAGATGTAAGATTATCACTTTTGCTCTTTCGTTGTTCATGGTAGCATCAACACTACCATCAATTCGAAATGTTGACTAACAGTGAGATGCTCCATCGCGCTTGAATTCATTAAAATCATCATGGATTCTACCCAACATGCTTCTATCACTTATTAGACCCTTTGGTACATCAGGAGAGACTCTATCGAGATTGAATTCAATATTTTTCCAAGGCGTAATTTTCGATAATCTCTCGAACTCCTCCATATTATAATTAAAATAAGTATTTAAATAAAGAATTTATTATATAATGAATCATTGCAAATGGCTTATGATAGGATCAGTAACCGCTTGTAACAAATCGTGTAGAAATGAATTCTGTGGATATCATTTACAAAGTGTACGTCGTGGGAGCTTAGGGACCTTACCTTGCATACGATGTGGGATAGGTGTGCGGGGTAAGTCGCAGTTGTGTCTCAATTGTAGTGGTAAGCGATACAGAGAGCTAAAGCGCTATTATGATAAACGAATCAAAGATTCCGTTAAAAACTCCATCATAGATTCCGTTAAAAACTCCATCAAACATTCCGTCAATGACTCTAACAGCGTCAATGACAAACTCATATGAACACCTCAAGACTATATTGAAAGATTCTCAAGTAATAATAAAACCAAATAATTACTTAGACAATTAATATTATAGTATATAAATGAACCAAAAATTTCAAGCACATCCCGTGATTACCAATTATGAAGCATCTCGTGACGTTATTGTCAGAAACCGCAGACTGAAGAACCCAGTTGGTGTTTTGAATAATCATGGATATCTTATATTTGGCGCTGGAAAGAAAAAATATCTTAATCACAGATTCGTCTACGAGGTATTTAATGGATTGATCAAGGATGGTTTTGTTATTGATCACATAAATAGTATAAAAACTGATAATTCTTTAGATAATTTACGAGCTATCACAAAAAGTCAGAATACCAAAAGGGGAAGGACTGGGAAATACTCGAAAAATGCGAAACCCATAAAATCATTTAATACAGAAAATAACGAGGAAAGAGTACTTAAACCAATGACTGAAGCCGGAAAGTATTTTGATATTTGTATACCCTCAGTACGAAGAGTAGCAGAGAGTATAACTAGATCAAGGATTTCCAAAAGAACCGGACATAAAACTCAATTTACATACGCCTGAATTCTGTTTTGTAACACCAAGCGGAATAACTCGTGTGCGCTTGTGTGTGTAGTTTGAAACAACGATAACTCTTTTGTTGTAGTCACGTATCTCAATGGGATAATGGCTTTTTGTGTGGTTTAATGTTTCACCAGGTAGACGTTTTCCGCATAAGGCAATCTCTTGTTGTCATCATTATATAAATTTGACCGCAACCAGATGGCATCTTTGACTCCAAACTGATAAGATGTAACACACTTTAACATAAAATGATCGCTGAAATATTAGGTACAGTATGATTATTCACGACCGCAATGAGTATTACCGTGATACACACCCACAATTTCATACAATTCCCCATTCACTATGGAAGTGAAACCACACAAACTTGATCTGCCTTACATGTACCCAAATTCCTCCCTAACATGGAAAGAAAAACAACAACAACAATAACGGATTTGTCGAAAATAACAAAGTAGATACAAGGAAAATATGCCACGGCATACAGAATAACTGTGAAAAAACCCTTCACATGATACACATATATCGCATTCAAAATCATGGATTTATAGATTACGGACATTAGTGTATACAATACACAGATGGAATATCGTCCTGGGGCCCAACGTTCGAATCTAGTGGCAGGCATTATTGTCGACGGTACCGATTTGGAGGTTTGTCTATATAATTGAGGCGGCCAGTTCATAGGTACACCTCCCGTCACGTCAAATACGTGACGGTGTGATTTTACAGCCCTTGGAAATTAATTATTTGCGGGAGGTGTACAACAACAATTGCGCCCCAAAATAAACAGTAGCATGGATGCAAAGCTCTATGTCACACTAGGGTAACCCCACAGGATGGTTCAGAATGAACTATCGGCTAAACAAACGGTCAAAGAGATAAAAAAATCTCAAAGGAAAAAAGGAGAGAAAAATCACAAAGAGAAAAAATAAGAAGAGAGAAATCTAAAAGAGAAAAAATCTCAAAGAAAAAGAACCCTATGAAAGACACAAAGCCAATAACAGTGAATGATAACCGCTCATCATCGCTATTGTTTATGCTTGTTTTTGAAAAAATATATTAAATTTTTTTGTATTAAACTTTCGAAAATATATGAATTTCGAAAATATAAATGTCATTATTAAAAAAATTTCGAGTTTGAAAATAAAGGAATTCATTTGTAAGATAAATTAAATTGTAATCAAATTCTTTCTGAATTCAAGATATTGATGACAGAGCTAGGAATAACAGGTAGATGTTATCGAAATCCTATTAATTTGTAATGAAAATTCAACAGGCTATTTATGACTCCCTTGCATTCTGTAACGACATCAATAAGTTTGTCCTGTTATTCACTACTGTCTAAAAGGTCAGAAACGAATTGGGGAAACAATATGAAATCAAACGCACAATTAAGTTGAAAATCAAAACAATAAAAGAGATTATCCGCCAAAATGAAAATCACCCTTTGATTACTTCAACACAGTAAACACGCCATACATGAGTAATACAGGATATGGAACAGAAGTATTATAGACAGGTATGCACTTATGCACCTAAAACATAATTCTATAGACAGGTGTCACTGGTGATTAATCACTACGCGAAAGTATAACACACAAAAGAATTTCGGGTGATTGTTTTTCACTTACAATTTATATCGTATGTTATATTCATAATGGTGGATGTAGCACTGAAAACTAAATTAGCACGTGAAAGATTAGCTGCGATTAAGAAATTTATTCCAGTTCGTGATTCCGTTCGAAATATGCCCCAAACGAGACAACACTTACAAAGTGATTGTGCGGCAGACACTGAACAGCTATTCAAACCCGTCACTTCAACTACTAAAAGAGTTATATTGGGAGTGACTTTTGAGGAAGAAGATAGAAAAAAGGGTATTCTCCAGCTGTTAAAACAGATAGCTGGAGATAAACAGGGTGATTTTAGTAAACAACAGGTGTTTCTTTAGTTGGTATATTTACAGATGAGGCTAAAACAATAATAAAAATTTTCCCATTATCAAACCTCAGCGATTATTATGCTTTTGGTAATTTTGCTGTTAAAAGCTATCATTCAAAAACGGGGTTTTTAGAAGATGGTTATAAACATAAGATAATATCACGTGATAACTGGTTTGATGGGGAGTATAAAATAAATAGGGGGATTGATCGTTTAGATAAAGAGTAGTTGGATTATATAGAATTTAAAATGGGAATTAGTAATTATAATAAACAACAAATAGAAGAACAACAAATGGAAATAGAAGAACGACAACAAGATAGAAAGCTCCCAACACCAACACGAAGACAAACACAAAGACAAAAGAAAACAAGAAGAAGAACTTCAATGGGATGATGATTTAGACAGGAAACGTCAAACACCAACACGGAGACAAAAAAAAACCAAGAAGAACATCAATGGGATACATCACTTAAGGATGATGATTTAGAAAGAATGGATAGATCACTGGATGAATTATCTCGCGAGCAAGCTACAACAGGTACAACTGAAAAAGTCGCTAGTGGATATCAAAGGGTTTTTTCAAGTAGTGGTATAGTTCGTTGTCCTAATAGTATTCTGGGGGATATATCACGATTAGAAATTCTCGTAGGAGGGAAACGAGCCGGAAATAACTCACCGGAAGCAATTAATGAGGCAGCTGATATCTGTAGACGACTATTTGAGAGTGGTATCATGGATATTGATTTATATCGAGAGTTTATTGATGAGCTAGCTGAAAATCCTACGGATTGTTACAGTTACTATAGTGATTAATTTGATGAATGAAAATCGTTTACGATTTCGCGATTAGATAAATAGCATTTCAATAAGATGATCATACACTACAACCACAGTAAACCAACTATGGTCTATGTAGTAAACTCACGATTGCCTGTTTATAGAGCGTACTATGGAGATGGGCTCGGCAACACCATTGCAGGGTTATTTGCAAGAATAGCTCCCAAAATAGCACCAATCGCAAAACAATTATCAATGAAAGCTATTGATGTTATTCGTGATAAGGGTATTAGCGCTATTGGTTATGTTGCCGGGAGGGCATTTTCCGCGGTTAAAGAAAAACTAGTAGCGTTAGTTCGGCGACAAAGGAAACCACCGGTGATGAAATCAACGATGACTTCGTCATTGGGGCTACTACCATCTACGGAAATTATGCCTGCAAGTATTAGCAAACTAATAGACAATGCAGTGGAGCAGAATATATCATCACGGATAAATGATGGATATGACACTCAGGGAATTATTACTGCAAATATGATAGCGGGAAGTGGTTTGAAATCGCAAGCATGATCGCGATTTAGATCAAGAAATATATAATAATATGTTCAAATCGGCTCCTGACCAGCGTTTGATATGGACGCCCCAATGCCCAAGAATGATTCTCTGCTTAATTATCAGTATTTTTCCCATCATGCAGTACAACCGGATCTTCGATAAAGAATCGAACTTCAAGTACATGATACCAGCAAATATTTTCCACCCGCAGAAGCGTTTATCGAAATAGAAGGAGAACTCGTAACAAATGTTGCAGCTGGTACACCATATGCAGATGATGAAAATATCCGAGTTGGTTTTGTCAATAATGGTATCATGGCGCTATTCGAGAGTGATAGACACATGATTGATGGAAGAGAAATCGAGTCTATAGAGCGTGAGGTTGGTGTTGCCACAACAATAGTGGGGTTAGCAAGATACTCTGATGATTATACAAGATCGGCAGGTCCGTCAATGATGTTCTCTAAAGATATTACTGATCACCCAGAACACATTCAGTATACTAAATTGCTGACACCACTAGCTACTGCAGTTAATCCACAAACAGCTGGTTCTCTTGTACATGAAACAGTACCAGTTGCTGACTTTGATATTATAAAATACGTTAATCCTAATTACAACTTGGAGTTTTCAACACACGTATCAGTGTTGCAAGGACAGCGTAGACAATTTTCATGCGCTATTCCACTACATCATATTTTCGGATTTTGCAGAAATGTTAGAAATGTTATCTATGGAGCGAAGCATACAGTAGCGCTCGTGCGAAAGTGTAGTGATAATGATGCACTCTTGCTTGGTGCTGGTGTTGCTGATGGTAAAGTCATTATATCAAAACTATCATTGTGGACGCCAGTAATGACTCCATCAATCACCATAGAGCAAAAATCATTTATGAGTACAGGCGGCAAATCATTGTTAAGTTGGCTAACAGTGACCACAGATACCATGGATTCTAAGATTGATGGTACACTTACATGGCACCTGGCATCAAGACAAGGTGTTTCAGCTCCGCGTCATATATTTATTGCGTTACAGGATAAGGCGCGATTGGGTTCACAAACACGCAGCCATATGATATTTGATCAAAATGGGTGTAAGAAGTTTCGTTGAAGATAAACGGTCAACAAGAACTATTTGAGGATATACAACTTGATTACGGAACCAACCAAATAGCACGCGTGTATCATCGTTTGTTGTCATTTATGGGACGCGATAATAATGTGGATACTGGTCTGCAAATATCACAATTTGATTTTAGAAAACGATATCCCATCCATTACTTCTCGATGGAACATCTTGACTTAACAAGACAATCCGTAGTTGACATACACTTCAGAGTTCGTGTAACTCGTCCGGTTGTAGATGGTGCTATCACTATCCCCGAATACAGAGCAGTTGCTGTAATTCTCAGCGACAAATCAATGCTACTCGAAGGTGTTGGTGGACGAATGAAAGTAGTTGATGCACCAATGGATAATATGTAATATTTTCAAAAATATGTAATATTTTCAAAAGCATGTAATGTAGCAATTAGATCAATATGTTATTAATATAATGTCATATAGTCATGTTAGTGTTACGTTAACTCCTGGTCAAGTTAAAAAATTGCTATCGGAATCAGCTAAAAAAATGTGGAACCACAATATCGCTGAAGCACAATTAGATGTCTGGTTGTCATAATAAGCTATCATTGACAACTCGTCAGATAAAACACTTCAATGATGCCATCAAAGATAAAAGGTGTTCAGATCACTCTCTCTGAGGCTGCGATTAAGAACATGATAAAATCAGGTGGTGTATTCCCACTTCTCGCTGCGATTTCAGCATTAATTTCAGCTGGTAAAGCCACCGCGTTAGGAGCTGCTGGAGCTCTTGGTGCAAAAGCAGTAAATAGTATTGCTCAATCATATGAACCAACAAAGGGGCGGGGATACAAAAAAAGCGGAAAGGGTCTAAGACTACCAGGAACTCCGTATTCATGGTACAGCGGAAACGGCCTGAGACTAGGAACAGTTTATTAACAACAATAGTTCCCATGTCAAATTTTGATTTACTCGTTGCTGCTAAAAACTAGAGATAAAAATCTTTAGAGGTGTTTTTATGCGAGATAAATTACCACAACAACCAAACAGCGTTGAAACCAGTATCATTAATCTCGATAACAGCACCGGACATGGAACTGACTGGGTTGCATACGTGACTGATCCGCGTGTGATTGTTTATTTCGATTCATATAGGTTAGCGCCCCCTAAAGAATTTACGCGTTACATAAACCACTTAAAAACTCCTATCTGGTATTCTACGCTACCAACACAGAAAATGAATGCGCCATCAATATGCGGCATAGAAGTATTGAATGTCCTCAACGCTATTTCATTATCGGGAAAACCACCACATTAAACCGTACACGAATATACGAGTAATCGCTTTTTAGAGAGATCTTAGAGTATAATGATTGATATGTGGGGAAATCTTTATCAAGCCTGAAAAAACCCACCGCGGAATTATCTGCAACCGGTGATGTAAAAAAAAATAATCGAAGATGAAATAGCTGAGATGTTAAATCTCGCAAGTGTTGATCCCAATGAAATAGTTGTATTTCAAGATCGTCAGGGTAAATTGAAAACTGGTAATATTTCCCTTGATGATATTTTGACGAAACAATGCGACGCAGTAGAAGATAATATCGCGTTGTTTTCCGATCAGGGTAAACTCAAACCGGGTGTACTTGTTTCGATGCTCACAGATAAATTAACAACGCTCGATGATAATTATTCATCAACGATAGAATTATTAAAAAAAACTACGCGATGAATATGACGACCATATAACTAAATTTAATCGGTTTTCTGAATTACAAAGAAGTATAATTGACAATATTGACAAACCTATATTGGATTTCTTTGGAAATCCACATGTGACCACACCGAAACTCACAGAGATAAACACAGCTATGTTAGAATTAGCAACACTACAATCTAGGTATGAAGATCATGTTGAGAAATTTTCATCTTTTCGGAAAAATCTTATTGAGAAATTCTTTGGAACCTCATTAGATAAACTCGACATAAAACTCATAGATGCAAAAAAAAATCAATCGAAGAGATCAAAAAGATCAACGAAGTAATCAAAGATGATTTACCGAGGATGATATAAACCCTTGAAAAAACAAAAATTCCTCATGAGAAAACCAACAACGTAGTATACACGATTCAACACGGATCATTTACGTGGACACCATCCACTAACATATTAGATAGCACCGTGACCGTCAAAGGTATTTATCGATTAACACTAGTGTCACCGACTCAATTTAATATTTCATCAACGAGTTCATCTGGGTCAACAATATGATATCAACGATCGTCGACAAGGGAACAACTGAACGATTCATAATAGCATCCACTGATAATAATTTGGCTAGGGTTTCAGTGACATGGTATGTTGAATTCGTAGTGAATTTAAGTAAACACAACTTAATTGAATTCTGTTGTAATAAATAAAATGTCATCACAGCAATATCGCTATGATCAGGTCAGATAATTTCAAACTAAACTCAAAACACTTACTGAGGAGTATCAAGTCAAAATAAAAAAAATACTACACCGGTGAAAACAAGCATGATCTCAATAACCTCAACCAATCCTGAATTCAGTGTGAATTTCCCTTTTGCGATTCCCGTGAAGGAGATAGTACTAGCGAAATTACGAGTGTATCACAGCTGGCCAAATATTAGATCAAAATCATTCGGTGGTCAGCAGCCGAATAATTCCCTGGTGTTTGCGAGTAAGAATAAACCCGATGTTACTCCAGACTGGAAGATTGTTTCGTTACCATCTGGGTCCTACCAAATTCAGCAAATCAATAACGAATTACAACGCAGAATAAAATCCATTACTGGAAAAGAATCAAAAATCGCTATAACAGTTCACGAGCCGACATTATCATCGTCGATTGAGATAACCTCGCCCGGATATATCGTAGATATCTATCAGAGCTATATAAGGACAATACTGGGTTGGCCTGAAATCCCACCAGAACCACAAAAATCCGACTATAATTCTGATAAGAAATCATATCATGATGCAAAGATATCATCTGATACAAATTTTGGAGTTTTAGATTTCTTTCGTGGGCGGATAGAAGAACCAAGCGGTGGATGGTTTCAACCAATTCAAAGTAAAATTAATGAACACTTTATAAAAATAAATAATGAATTTGAAATACATAGAAATATATTGCAAGAACAAATTTTTAAAGAGTCCCCCGCGAGAAGAGATCATCAAATACATAGAAATATGTAATCAAATTATCGCTGATATGAAGTATTTAATTTATGGATTATTCAAACGATCTTAAATGCTGTAAATCCTAAATCAAGAACAGAATTTGCAAAAACATAATATACGCGAAGATATTATTTCACAATTTAAACTCCCCGGGTATAATGTAGATCAATTAAAAAATAAAAAAAAAAAACGACCAGCTCGGTGACAACTTTCCACGAATACTCGCCGCATGGAAGAAAATGCCACAACAAACAACTATCCTCAAACATAATAATGACCCAGATGGTGGTGGTAGGCATATTGCTTCTCAAAACGTCAATATATTCTCGGTGAAGCATTGAATTTAGCATGTGATGTCATCGAAGGAAGTTACCAAATAAATCTCGAAAGATCAAATCAAGCCCAGCAGGGATATATTTTATACTCATTTGCACCAACAGCTCCACCCGGATTTTTAATCATTGAGGATCCAACTAATTCAGTGTATATGCGATGTCATAATGATTCGTTAACGAGAATTAATTTCAAATTCACTGACCAGTCCAATAATCTAATTGATTTACGAGGTGAGGTTTTACAAATTAGCCTGTTTGTGAAATCGTAAAGGATTTTCATCGTAAAAAGATTTTTAACCCCATAGCAGCAGAGGGAGTGCGACAACGATCTTGCCTTCCCAAATAGACGCTTTTTTTACGATTTTGGAGGAAGCCTTGGTTTGCCTAACTGACGCTTTTTTTACGATTTTGGAGGAAGCCTTGGTTTGCCAAATGGACGCTTCTATAAAAGGTTGTCCGATTCGCCCTTCCTGCTGGTACTGTGTGAATTTGCATATATGATTTTGGATATATATCCTTTGATTTGTGAACATGGATATAGATTTTTCGAGGTGGAGGTATGATTTTGGCCAGATAGCTGACACCCTGGATGCAGAGTTGTAGGACTCAGGTTGTTGTATAACCTGTGGTGCTTTCATTGGTGACGCTGGCTCGGAGGAAGATATGTTTTTGTGGGCGGGACAAAATCTTCGAGACCATCGGGTCTGCAGCAAACAAAGGGGTTATTTGAGGGATTATTCGGTAGACTGAAATGGGGCTGGCCATGCTTGGTTGCTCACTGCTCATCCGACACAGAGTTGGGACTGATTGTACTTAGTAGCCGTCAACTTCAATGTTTCGTTTTTGAATTTAGTACTCACTATTTGAGTGAAAATCCGAATTTCATTCAGTAAACACTATTTTTAGGGAAAACATACATATTATATATGACCTACTTTTGTATGAAATATTATACGTATGTGTACAAATTGCATACTTATTTCA
This sequence comes from Unio delphinus, assembly GCA_029339505.1. NCBI lineage: Eukaryota > Metazoa > Mollusca > Bivalvia > Unionida > Unionidae > Unio > Unio delphinus. The sequence goes on from JAQISU010000064.1 coordinate 2,699,417, forward strand.
TCGTTGGCAAATAATTATAAATGATTCATATTTATGTAAATTCAAACTTTGATACCCTTGGTTATACATTACACACTGTTCATTTGTGTTTTTAGTTTCCATTTACTAATTCTTATTGATTAATTGCTTATGTTACATGTTAAGATTCATTCCGATTAAGAACGATATCATTTTCGTTCATCAGTAGTTCAAACTCAGTGTGCATCTTTTCGTTAAATCCCTTGTCGGATTTTATACTCACGGGTTTGGTGTCAGATAGCTTCATTTTCCAATCGCATTATAAATTAACGTCTCATTCACGAAATTACTCTTCCTTTCTTCATTACTCAAAGCCCAGCATTGGTTATCATGTTTCACTCCTGTCTCATCCCATATTGTTTATTTAAGTACAGCGAAATGATATTGATATTTGTGCAATCTTCACAGACAACATGTAAGAAAGACAAATCAGATGAAATCGAATACGTATGAATGCTTTTCAAACTAATTGTTAGAATAATACCACAATCTGGATACTCGTGATATACGTTTGGAAATATCGATAAATAATGAAATTAATGGATCGTTAACATTTAACTGCAGAAAATATATTAACAATTTTAAAAAAATTATTATTGCATGGCAAAATAAATGAAAATCAGGTCGCTTCTTCTTTTCATCGGGGTATGGTTATGGTGTTTCTACGGTACTGGTGTCTTAAATATCCATTGATTATTTTACGTTGCGATTTATTTAGTATTTTATATTTCTAGATTTATAAAATGCATAACATTTTAATATTTTCATCAATAATTTTCGCATGTAATGCTTCAAAAATTGTGTATACAGTATGAACAATAAAACATTGTATCCGTCAGAGGCTTTACATAATATTCCTTGCATGCATTAGTTCAACACTCTGGAATTAATATTTAGCATGAATGATCTAAACAGAAATCAAACACTGGATATATTTGGATTGCTTCAATGCATAGTTTGAAACCATTACGAATTCACGATCAAATATGAAATGCCATACTAAGATTTGGAAGTATAGACACAGGCAAAGTTAACTTGGGAACAAATTGTTAATCCTACCTATTCCAAATGTCACTCTCGTAAAACTGTTTCTGAACAAACTTATATAATTACATGCCCCATAAGTAATATGCAGATGTCGTAAAACTGTTTCTGAACAAACTTATATAATTACATGCCCCATAAGTAATATGCAGTCTACGCATGTACCATACACAAATAAAAGGCAACATATAGAGCCACTCCAATTTCCTGAATATAACACCAAACGTGAATCGGAATTCGGGGTATAATGCCAATTTGGCTGCTCGCTTTTTGAAGTGTATTCTAATGTTTGTTCAATGTCAGATTTTGTCCAAATACTGCTTTCAAATACTAGTTTTATTGTGAAATGATAAAGGTCTGTCTCATGGTAATTTTAGCAGAATATTGCACAAAACTGATCGACATGAATATTCCATATGAATAGTTTATCAGTTAAATATATCCGATAATGTCAAGTCAGGCTTATCACACAATGTTGTCCAATAATAACTGTCATGCAAGTATTGTTTTATTGTGGAATGGTTCCCATCTGGATGGATTCGGACCATTCAGAAATCTAGTCCAAGACCTACTTATTACCTTCTTTATTTTCACAGAGGCATGAAACGTGGTACAATCAGTTAATATGTAGATGTTACATAAAATCAGTGTGGGCTGGAGATCACTTACATAAATTCTGGATAGAAAGGGAGTACATTAGACCTCTGTGGAACTCCGAGAGTAATGCTCTTGAATTTAGAATGACAATTATTAACTGAAGTTTATTGTTTATGACCATCGGGATCGAAGGCAGTAAAATCAAGCAAAAGCTAATGTGCAAACTATTACGATTCTATGATCTTAAAATACGTAATAGAAAAGAGAAGAAAAAAAAACAGCAGGTTTTGTGAAATTCAACAAATAATTTAACTCCATGTAATTAAAAATTAAGAATTTAAACAATACGTTATTGCGAAATAAGTCGCAAATAATCCTAGACTTTCAAGCACAAGTCCTAATTATTAAAATGCTGAACAAACTTTAGTAGTATTCGAATATAATCCCATCGCAATGGTGGCCTGTGTCGTAGTGATGCGCCATCATTATTGAGTTCAATCGCAACAATACAATTCAGCAATATGTCCTTATCGGAAATGTCATTGTAAAGCCAGGTATACATATCCAACAATATTATTTTTGGAAACTTTGTACTTCCAGAGAACTATAACTTGTATTCAATAATTAAAATAAATTCCAACCCAACGAATTGCTGGATACAACACTAATACATGATTTCTAGAAAAACAAGATTGTAGTGTCTTAATATTGTGATAAATAATATTCTCTAAAAGCTATTATTTACTGGAAAATTTGATCCTGGAAGGCTTCAAATGTTCGCGAGATCATATCTTAATTATAATCAAAAAGGTATGTTATTAAAATTATAACAACGAACATGCTAGCAAGAACCAGATTATTATTATTATTATTATTATTATTATTATTATTATTATTATTATTATTTGAATAATTAAGAAACGGTGTTCAATAACCACAGTGTTATTATAATGTATGTTTGAGATATGTTGACTACAGTTACATTGTGAAATTAACTCGATGATGTTATACATCCAAATACGAAGGTTGATCAGCTATTCAGTTTCAGTTAGTAAGAAATTCATATATGGTATCGATGTAACTTGAAGTATATGGTATTCAATTGATTAAATGTTATTTTACACAGAACCTCGTGTCATCTAGATCACAAACGTTAATAAAATGTAAAATACATATTAAGAAAACAACCTCAAAAGATTTGCGTTGATTAAAAAGAATCTCAGCTAGTTTATCTTGTACCTCAATGCTTGAGTCCCAACTAGTATTTTAGCCTGTAATAATGGACATCACGCACTTTAAAATATATATATTTGATTGCACATAATTTTCCAGTATATAATTGATGATTTCAGGTGCCGCTGCTAGTTTTAGTCTCTGCTTCATTAATTGCCATCGCGGTAATGTTTCAACGTACTTTTAATAAAAAGTATATTCCTAGTTTATTTCATGGTGTTAACAAATGCAAGTACTAAAAAAGAATTAACTATAATGTAACCCTAGGCTCAAGAACGTTCTATAATAGATTATATTGTCTGGATCTAATTAACCATGCACTTTCAATCTATCTTGTTGCTGTTATAGGGTTTAATGCCATTTTTCAGCACACGATAGGCTACACATTTCGGCCAGTATTATTGGTGGAGGAAGAACCCGGGAAAACCCCCGGAAAGAACCACCGACCCACGAGAAGCTACTGGCAAGCTATCTCACATAACTACATAAGCCGAATCTTAGACTCGAACCCAAGCAGACAGAGGTAAGATTGCAATGATCCGTAACGGAGAGCGCTTTAGACCACTCGGCCACTCGGGGCCCCTTCAATCTATCTAACCAATAGATTAACTCAAAGTCTGGCTATATTTGGTTGGGATTTTTTTTGGTGTGTTTATTAATAGCTATAGAGATTAGTGGTAATAAAGTAGGTCGTAACAGTTGGGTGACAGAAAATTTGATATCGAGATGAGTGAGGAAGAAATCACCAATTCGCCTGAAAAGTTGTACTGTCGGTTATATGGTCATTCTGTGTGCTTTCAAAGACGTTAACAATATTGGCTAATATACAGATAGATAGATAGATAGATAGATAGATAGATAGATAGATAGATAGATAGATAGATAGATAGATAGATAGATAGATAGATAGATAGATAGATAGATAGATAGATAGATAGATAGATAGATAGATAGACAGACAGACAGACAGACAGACTGTCAAAAACCCGAGAAACATGAAATAACCCGGTTAATTTTCATTCACACACATACTCCAGCATTGTCTAAAATATTCGAACACTGCAATATTGTCTCTTTCAAATAAAGTTCATGCTTACAAACAGTTCATATATATATATATATATATATATATATATATATATATATATATATATATATATATATATATATATATATATATACATTACCATAAAGTTAATAAATTTACTGGGCCTATTAAAAACATAAATGTTTTTTTTATCTAACTAGCTTCTTCAAACATACATTGATATTCTAGCTAATTATCTGTAGATATATATATATATATATATATATATATATATATATATATATATATATATATATATATATATATATATATATATATATATATATGGTAATTAAATACTTGTAGATTCATTATCTCAAAATTTGAAATGTGTAAATTTTTGTTTCGTCGTATAAACTTGAGTTGCTCAGAAAGAAATGAACTGGAGAAACGTATGTGCCACGCGCGTGCGCGCGGCACGTGTGTGTGTGTGTGTGTGTGTGTGTGTGTGTGTGTGTGTGTGTGTGACATGATCACAATCATGTAATAAATATATGTAATGATTATATTCAATATCCACTAAATTTATCATCTGGGTATTAACTTCTGCGTACGCAGCAGTGTTAATAACATTTCTTTTTGACTCACTTCTCAGTATTTCCTCTGATTGTTACCATGACAACCATGTCAATTTTACCTACGAAGAACAAAAGAAAATTAAATTTTACATACTATATAATTACTAGGACATTGGTGTAAAGCAATATATAACAGCAAAAATAAGACAGGGTCCCTGATTTAATACGATCTCCTGCTAAAATATTCATGGAACGTAAACACACTGTCGACAGTAAATACAAGCAAGATAAATACACACTTCTTATCTGATTTGATGAGAAGGATATTTTGTTACTCCTGATACCATCTTTACAGATTCTTCTCCCATGGATACGTGTTCAGGACTAAGATTAAACAAAGGCTTTATTCTGGCACATCCGGGTAGTTAATAAGTGACTGGAAGCAAGGATGTCATTGGCTGATATACTGCGGCTTTTAACGAGTTTTCATTGTACTTTGTAGTACTAGAAAGACACGGACATCAAAATATATAAAGGTGTTTGACCTAGCTTGTTCTAATATCTAACAGATCCATCATTGAACTTCCTAACTTCATAATTCCTTAACTCCCTGCATTAATTTAGTAGACATTGTACATACTTTTAACATCTTTTGATTTTGTTTTATTTTGCGATGCTTTGTTGTTAAATTTGTTTGAAAGGTTTATTTTCCAGTAGTTTAGTTTTGCAATTGTTTCCTAACGTTGACAGAACCTTACTTTAATGATGCACCATGCAGGCATTAATGTGTTGATGTGCCTCCATACATACATACATACATACATACATACATACATACATACATACATACATACATACATACATACATACGTACATACATACATACATGCATGCCTACCTTCCTACCTACCTACCTACCTACCTACATACTAGCGATCGACCTGTACAGCTTTATTTTTCTAGATCAAAGATCATTTATGCAAAATATACGTCCTATATCGCTCAGAATCATTATAAAGAGTGAATTCCTTACATTACTGCATTGAATGGAAGTCAGCCAAGGGTTAAAGGTTATTAGTATTTTAAATCAGCGCCATACAAAACTGAAGCTGTTATATATCTGCTAACTAATACACATTCACTACAACGACATAGCGTCAGGAAGAAAGGCAATATGGCGGATTCTATGAAATGAAACTTCCTGCCATTTATACGAACAGACATCCTAATCTGCATACATGAAAGAGGAAAGATGTTTACGATGAGATCAGACATATATTGATTGCCTTTCCACTGTTATTTGAATTAAAGATGTAATTTTAGCTTATATCACTAGATATGAAATGAACGGTCTTATTACAGGTCGAACGACAAAAGCGGTTATTGTAGGAAATATAACATACCTACCGTGTGTAATTAAAGTTTCCTATATTGCTAGAGAGAGAGAGAGAGGGCTTAATGAGTTTGAAATTGCGGCGAAATCGCTGGTGTCATAACAACCGGTTTGCTCAAAGAGACACAGGCGTTATGTCATGTTCAATTTTGTCATTTCATCAAGCCCAGTAATCATCACATCAGTATGAACTCGTCAACTGCAAGGTAAAATGATATCTTGTTTGATTAGGATTGGTTTTTAAAACGTAAAACAAATCAGTCATATCGCTACGATGTCTGCAGTTTATAGTGAGGTCGTGCCGCAGGACCCAGTCACATTATCCTGACAGCAGGCCGACCAGCCCTAACACTAACCTCTTAATGCTGAGCGCCAAGCGAGGCAGATGTTAGTAGCAATTTTGTAAGTCTTTGGCATGACTCGGCCGGAGATCGAACCCACGATCTCCCGCGTCCGCGGCGGAAGCTGTAACCACTAGGCCACCGGAGCGGTTAGATGACATCTTATAAAATGTGCATACAATAAACAAAGTTGCCAAGACCCTTGTGTCGTGTTTCTACACAAACGTTGATGTCAAGTGATTTTGGAAAGAAAATGCACCCTTCTAATAACTGATGAGTATAATGAACTCAAAAGCATATTGTGTAGTAGCAGATCTCCATCAATACCACCATGCTATCTCATAACTCAGACGTACTAGGTTAACCTTTTAAAAGAGGGTGAAAATTAGTTCAACCGCAAATGAGCGCGCCAGTAGTTACGAAAAAGTATATTTCCGATTGTGCAAGCTATTGTTAATGTATTCTTTAATTAGATTTTAAATATATATTTTAAGTTGTGCATTGCGCATTGTGTATATCTCTTCTTCGGCACTAACAATGTGCCAGCATTGTACGAATAGCTTTGATGCGACTGTGTTTACGATCGATAATGACAGAATATACATGTAGTAGTTGTATTGGTTCATTGTGTGTACGATGAATTGGACAGCAAGACCGGAACATCAAACAAAATCTGGCTAGCCAGATGTGAATACAAATATAAACCACACTTATCTCTAGCAAATATGCTTTGGAGATAACCAGTGTTACAAGTTTAGGCTCTAATTAACAGTTTGACAGAACGGGTGAAAACAATAAGCTTTGAAAATTTAGCAAATGCTTTATTTCCCTGGAAAAAATACGGAAATATGAAGAAAAAAATAGTTTACGGTTTTAAGATCTAAATCGAAAAAAATCCAAGAATAATCCGCGAATTAAATTGCAAAAGTCCTAGTTATTAAACGTTCTATGAAAAATCCAATATGGAAGACGATGACGTATGCTGTAGTGCGTTCTGTGCTTATCTACAGTTCATTGTAGAAATACAAATAACACTCTGGTGTTGGAAATCCGAATAAAATTTGTATAAACTGACTTTGCCCAAGACGCCTGAATGAGTACATCGAATATTTCGAGAGATACGATTGAATCTTTAAATCCCAATGATTTGAAGAAATTATAATATAACTCAAAACTGATCAGAAACAGTGTCAAAAAATCGTCCAAACTGTGGAATTATTAGCATCGTAGCATCTGTATTAAACAATAACAACTGCGTAAAACGGATGCCCGTATGAGGGTCACGCGACCTAGTTTAGATGTAAAAGTAAAATCACCTAGGCAGTATAGATTCATTTTTACTCTGTATGTTGGTTTGTTTGTTTGTTTGATTAGGATTTTTAACGTAGCTTTAACAATTTTTCAGTCATATTGCTACGATGTCTGCAATGAGGCAGTTTATAGTGAAGTCTAGCACTGGGGCATCATGCCGCAGACATGTAGCACGATGTCCACCCTGTCACATTATCCTGACACCAGGCCGACCAGTCCTAACACTAACCTCTTAATGCTGAGCGTCAAACGAGGCAGCTGTTAGTACCATTTTTGTAAGTCTTTGGTATGACTCGGACGGGAATCGAACCCACGACCTCCCATTTCCACGGCGGACACTCTAACCACTAGGCCACCTGAGTGGTCACTTTGTATGAAACCCGAATTAATAGCGAATTGAAACAATTGTTTACATCTTAAATCACGTAGACCCATCATGACCTTGACAGCAACTAACAACTTACTTATGTAGAAATACAGTCATCGATCCTTGGTAATGGGAATGAATCTGTCTTTGAAACACGCTTCCCCTCCCTATAGTCAGTACACATAAGGACAGTTTTATCTGATTTTGGAATAAATATGCATGGTGAACACCAATCCCTTTTACTGGGCTCTATGAAATCATTCTACATCAAACACATAACTATATTTATAAATATTCCTATTTGAGATGGTTTGTCTTGTACATGTCTTGTTTCACGGGTTTGTAATTTACGATCTAGGTCAGCGTTAGGCGTTTACGAACGAATTATTCAGATCAATTGATTTTCTGGGAAAATATCTACAGTGAATGCATTTGTATTAAAATAGCATGTAGCGAAAAATGAGTAAGATAGACAGGACTCCTTTATCAGACTCAAAAGGTATCTCCATTGTAGTTCAGTCAAACCACTATTTCATATCAAGATCAATTGCTGGCCGCCAAATTCAAGTATAATACGCTGTAAAATTCCAGACCTACATTTTAACCTTTGACTCGATTGGACACGTGTCGAAAGATCAAATTGAGTAAATAAACTTTATCCAAAATTTTGCTATTGTTTAAGATCAATATTCCTCAAAGAAATTGCCCGGGAAAACCTTGATGGCCAACAGGTATCGGCTACCTGACTTGATCTTGGGTAAGGGATCAACACAATTTACCATAATTCTGCTAAATGGTTCGTCAAATACAGGAATAGGTTTCAGATGAGCCTTACGTATCTTCTAATGGGGTTATCCTACCATTTGACACGCATGACAAGCTCCACAGCATTTGGCAACATCACGCTTGATATTAAGCCAATAAAATTTAGTCACGATCTTGTGATAAGTTTTATTAATCCTTAAATGACAAGCCAACTGAGTTTCATGGGCCAGACTAAGTATTTCCCGTCTACAAGGTTTCGGACTACAGTTTTGTAGTTCACTGACCACTCGTCACCAGCAGGTACCTCGGGAGGTCTCCATTTTCTCATACGAATTCCATTTTTAATAAAATAACAGACAGGTACTTCAGAGGCTTCAGTTTCAGAAATGGCCGTTTGAAACAAATATGAGATAGTATGATCTTTTCCTGTTCGACAACAAGTGATAGTCGTTTATTACCCTGTTTGGAATAAAGATAATGAGTATTTAAAAGAGGATCACTGTTATCAATACCTCTGATTCATTCAAACAAGGAGTGAAAGTGACCCCATCAAAATCCTGGCTAATACATGTGTCAGTTAAAATAATAATTTCCTAATCAAAATCATTCTCAAGACCTTTCTTTGCCAAAGCTCTGGTAAGCTCTGGTAACTGCACAAGTCGGGAATAAGTCAGGGAATTATTTTTCAATTGGCTCGGCTTTCTGATCCAAACAAGGCTTGTCAGTTTCAAGTGGATTAACCACAACCTCGTCTCCAGCTAGGCCATTGCCAAGTAATAAATAAATGACCTCAACGGGTAAAACAGACTAAGCCTGATAACAAACAAATTTAAACAATGGAGAGGAACAATAACAAAACTGCAGTCTACGTCCTGAATACGAACACTTATTAGAGAAAGACTCTAAGAAAAAGGCAAAGTAACTGAAAATAAAAATGCTCCGAAGAGATTATATGTCCTTAAACGTTTAATTGGGGTAGGATTGGCCGAATTACCCAAGACTGATAAAGAACCCTTCGGTATGAATGGTTCATAATTCTCCATAATAAAATCAGACTGGGGTCCCCCTGTCTGGAGTGACAGTACTACATACATATTCGTGTATCCCCTTATGTGCATTGACAATCCTATGTACATGTTCGTGTATCTCTCTATGTTCTTTGACAATAATAAATACATATTCATGTGTCCCTCCCTGTGCAATGACAGTTCTATATACCTATTCATGTATACCTCAATGTGCATTGACAATACTACATCTACATTTGCGAATCCATCTTTGATCTTTGTCTCTTGGGGGAAAATAGTTGTTTTATTTGTTTCGTAAAACTCATCATTACTGTTGTAATTATTTGCAGTATTAATAGCTGATCGTCATGTCTGACAGGATTTATGAAAAAATGGAGCTTGAAAATCATAGACGACTTGTATGAGTGACGTTTGCTTCGCGACGGCTCATTATATTTATGTTTTACAACTTCTAAAATTTATATATGTTATTAAGTTGTATTCATAATTGACGTAACATATTTTTTTCTGCTTTATGGATATGCCTTATGTGGGGAAAACACAGAAAACCAGGAGGGTTAATATTATAGGCAAACTTCAACAATATAAATAAACATTATATAACCAGATTTAAAGAGGTTTACTTAAATCGTGTGTTATTCAGATCAACTACACATAACATCAACATAATAATTATGAAAGAGTATTTTTATCAATAAAGTATTACGGTAAATGTGCTTCATAAATGTGAAACATTGTGTGTAGAAATGTCCAGATAAGCAGACAGTAGTATACCTAAAAAACAGCATGCAAATATCTTCAGCATTGAGCAATTAGTTACATTCTCTAAAATGATAAATCCGATATAAAAAAATAGAAAATAAAAAAAATGAATTGTATGTAATTGATATACAATATATCAATTTGTTTTAGGTTTACGTTCAAAAATATTACTGGAAAAAGTTCCTCAGTTATTGATTAATATATCTACTCTTCGTTCTGATATGCATATCTTATTTGTATCTTTCCTTTACGTATTAGTTAGTGACCAAATGAATACACTGGTCATTACTCACTGAAGGTCGAAAATTCGTGTCGCTTCCTGCTGTTCGTGATTGATAAGTTAAAAGCTAACGATACTAATTAGATAAAAATGACACATTTAAAGATTAATGAATTCGAGGAATTATCAAGCATCATTATCTAAAATCAATGCATTAATTAACTCAAAAGGCTGCAGTAGTGTTCTTCAAACAAATGAACAATTATGATGCCTTTGCTGATTGAATTTGGACTAGTCTGACAATTTGAAAACTTTGTTGATATAATTTGGACTAGTTTGACAATTTGAGGACTTTGTGGATATAATTTGGACTAGTTTGACAATTTGAGGACTTTGTGGATATAATTTGGACTAGTTTGACAATTTGAGGACTTTGTTGACTGAATTTGGACTAGTCTGACAATTTGAATACTTTATTGACTGAATTTGGACTAGTCGGACAATTTGAAGACTTTGTGGATATAATTTGGACTAGTCTGACAATTTGAAGACTTTGTGGATAAAATTTGGACTAGTTTGACAATTTGAGGACTTTGTGGATATAATTTGGACTAGTTTGACAATTTGAGGACTTTGTGGATATAATTTGGACTAGTTTGACAATTTGAGGACTTTGTTGACTGAATTTGGACTAGTCTGACAATTTGAATACTTTATTGACTGAATTTGGACTATTCGGACAATTTGAAGATTTTGTGGATAGAATTTGGACTAGTCTGACAATTTGAAGACTTTGTGGATAAAATTTGGACTAGTTTGACAATTTGAGGACTTTGTCGATATAATTTTGACTAGTTTGACAATTTGAGGACTTTGTGGATATAATTTGGACTAGTTTGACAATTTGAGGACTTTGTGGATATAATTTGGACTAGTTTGACAATTTGAGGACTTTGTTGACTGAATTAGGACTAGACTGACAATTTGAATACTTTATTGACTGAATTTGGACTAGTCGGACAATTTGAAGACTTTGTGGATAGAATTTGGACTAGTCTGACGATTTTGAAGACTTAAGTTAGGCAACAGAAAACTATATTCATTTCATGCCGAAAAAAATAGAACAAGTTAACATCGGAATCTACATACAGCCAACGTATCATGCTTTTTTTTCACAACGGATAGTTGAAACAAATATTGGTACATGTTTAGTATTTTAGAAAACGATAACAATCTCATAGAAGTTCTCAAAATTAATTGCCAGATCGATGAATAAGAAATGCAGTATGCCAAGCCATTACTGATATCGATATATATATATATATATATATATATATATATATATATATATATATATATATATATATATATATATATATATATATATATATATATATATATATATGCAATAAACTGACAAAACGAACAGTGCAATATTAGTATCTAACTAGACTAGAGTCTTACGACTCTTAAAGAGTCTTTTTCAAAGGCATAAACAATACATAGACAAGACAAATAAATAAAAAAAAAACTGTTGTGTTTGCAAAACGTTGAATGCCTATTTCGACAGGAATTGAACCTTTATGGATATGTATTTGTTTATAGCCCGAGGGACAGCAAGACTGAGAAGACAAGATTATTGAATGAAGATTGACCATGCATGATGAATGTTGTAAGAGTTCAGCATCAGGGAAGAACTATTAGCAAACTCCATGATTGTTGCTGCAGGCCACTTTTAGTGACGTCGGTATAGATAATATATAGAAATCAAACATACTTCAAGTCAAAGGTTATACCAATGCCTATGAAAGTTACGGCTATAATGGCACAGCTTCTATATGCACATTTCCTACATGCTATAGACTTACTTTACATACATAATGAAGCTCATGTGCATTACATTGTGGGGTCCGACCGCCACCACACAGAGAGGGCCTGACACTACTAGCCCTCTCTGTGTAGCCCAAAATTGAAGAAAAACAAAAAAACGGGGGAGGGGGAGATATCTGCAGCATTAAAGCTCTATCGGTCTGTGCTCCCACGTGACCTGGGAGAAGATGTGGAAAGAGGAACAAGGTAGTATGGAGTGATATAATGATGTGTTAAAAACAACAGGGTTAAATGAGTCTTTTTCAAAGGTATATACAAAACATGGACAAGACAAATAAAACACAAATACTGTTGTGTTTGCAAAACTTTGCATGCCTGTTTCTAAAGGAATTTAACATTTATATGTTTCAACTAGTTTATTTCAAATTTGTTGAGGGTACTGGAAACTATTTTATTGCCTAGAAATAGATGAGCTATGACGACATCCGCTGCTTCATGTAAATGTATGTAAACAAAAAAAAATATCACTGATATTTCATTTTTATAGTAGTAATAATAAGTATTAAGCAAATTTAGGGAATTATTTAACAGAAAATGTGTCGGCTGCAAAAAATATTTTTATTTGTTCATGTCTTGTTCTGGTCTTCTTGGTTTAACCCGCTTGGCTTCAGTGTCCTTAGGCGGCGTATCCAGTAAGATTAATTTTCTTTCCTGGTGTCGGAAATCCAGATAGGGTTGTGAGCAATCGCAATAAGTGTTATATCACTGAAAGTGTGGCCAGGGGAGGAGAAGAGTTCTGTGACTCTGCATCTGTACGGCTTCTTTGTAACGCAATCAGATCTATAAAGGTTGGTTCTTTTCGTGTAGCTTTTCAGTTTTTCCGACATACTGAAGGCTACAAATCTTACATGTGATGAGATAAATTACATTCTCAGTTTTGCACGTTATGTTTGTACCATATATGTTTAGTTTTTCAGTGTGCAAGAAAATGTCTTGGTATTTATCATATGTTGGCAGGTTTTGCACCTTTCATCGCCACATTGACCAGATTGACTAGGGTGGTCTTGATTAGTGGTTGGGGTTATCTTCTTCTTGATCAGGATGTTCTTAATATGTTTCGGTCTACTACAGGTTTGTTCGAGAGGATTAACTTTAGTACGTCTAACGATTCCACGATGCTCCAGTGTTTTCCAATGTTTTTACCTAGTAGTTTGTGGTTGTCTATATATATATATATATATATATATATATATATATATATATATATATATATATATATATATATATATATATATGCAAGAAGCACATATTCTAACCACTAACCCACATAAGGCGAGAACATGTACTTAAATAATAATAATAATAATAATAATAATAATAATAATAATAATAATTTAAAAATGATTACGATGATGATGATGAACAAGCCAATTGTATTTATTTTTTATCACAATCTACATACGATAATTCTAAAATTGCAATCAAATCAGAATCAACGATAATTGTGTGCATTATTTTATCGACAGCACTGACTGCCCTGCTGTAAGTCTGACCTAAAATGATCAAGAATGTAAATTCTCTTTTATGTACCTATCGCTTTTGGGTTTTCTCGCATCCCTCGTTTAATTTCACTCCATCATTAAGTGTGCCTGACCAATAATTAGACAGTCAGTTCTTAAAAGGTAAGTAAAATGTACTATCAAACACGTCATTATGTCAATAGTAGACATGAAATACGACCCTCAATCAAAATATGTTTATGAATACACGACAGGGACTAGTGATATTCAGATTCGCGTCAATAATAATTAAGCAGTTCAAGGAAGATTAACTGATAGAAACGTAATACAAATTATAAAATCAATGCATATATTACGCCAGCTAGCAAAACATGACCGTAGCTTAAATATGGAATATTTCCATTCTTGTCTTGTTCACCAAAAGGTAGTAAACACATTGGTTAAAGCAAGTGACAATGACGATATCGTATTATTAATTTAAAGCCAGTGACAATGACGATATCGTATTATTAATTTAAAGCCAGTGACAATGACGATATCGTATTATTAATGCTATTCATGCTGAAGTCCTTACATGTTGATAAACACTTACCTCTAGTCTAATGAGCTTACAGAGCATCTGAGAAGTCCATGTGCTATTCTCAGCAAATCGACAAGGAATGTGTTAATATCATTTCAGTAGCACCGTCTGACGCTTATTCCCTGATAATTCTGCGAGTAATGAGACAGTTCCATTGTCATATTGGAAAACGGAATGGCATGATCATTCTGAGAAGCTCGGCACCGTATACATGGCATTCTACGTATTAGACTCACTCGTAATTTCGACGATAACTACACACAGCTAGGACTTTGCCAGATATCTAGTTATTCAGTAACTAAATCAACTCTGGCAAGTGCTAAGAGATGAATAAAAAACGTCAAGGCGTTCCGAATGTTCTCTATGACAACTGGTATTAGTCCCAAAACGATGTTGTCCTTTATGTCAGTGATATAATTGTCTAAGAGAGAGAGCTACTAGAAAATGTTCAGAGCGCAGTACCGATCTTGTTCATGCCAACGTGATCCACGGAAAGGTCAACTACTATAAAACTGAATCAAGATTATAATGATATTTCGCAGTTAAAATATGCCGAATGTATTTAACTTGAGATCACGTATCTTTCTAAGAAGATGTGCATAGTCTATAATTGCGAAAAGGACATTTTTGTAATTGAGGAAAACAATATTAATTGATTGAGATCTTTTTGTACCGTAAATGATGTAAACAAGATTAATTGATGGTGACGTTTTGTACCTTAATTGAGGAAAAAAATATTAATTGATGGAGACTTTTTAAGGAACTGCCATAGGCGCTATTCTTAAGAGATAATTGTGCCTACCAAATAGAAATTGAACAGACTCAATGGAGTAGCTGCGGTATTTTGATCTATTGGAGGTTGTATATATTTGGATGATGTACCATCGGAGAAAATCCTTGTTTTTCTAAAGAAACGAGGCTTATATTCAAATTATTCTTTAAGAATTTTATTTCTTACCTTCATATTTAAGTTTTGACAAAACAAACTTTTATAGAATGGAAACATCATTGCCTTTTATCGTTTGTTCGTGTAGTTTACGTGTACTTTTATTTAGAAGTTTTTTGTCTGTGCTACGTTGTGAGATACATTATGTTTTATTTTATCTCCACTGAGCTATGTGTACAAGCATAGGACAAGTTTTGGCTCTCTGATTTCTGTATCTTTGATTTTAAGGATTTGTTGTAGTTGTACCTTTCATATCGTCTGTTTAGTTTTATCTTTGGAATTTAACGTCATTTTTCAGAGCACGATAGGCTTAACATATCGGTCAGTATAACTCGTGGAGGAAGAACCAGGACAAAAACAACAGGTAAAAAAGCACAAACAGACGATAAGCTACTGGTACGCTTTCTCATTATTTTACATTGGTCGAGCTGAGACTAAAACCTAAAATTCAGTCTTTTTAGCAATGTACAGTCTGCATATCTCCCTTGCCACAGTACTGCAGCTACTATTCTGAAAGTAGTTATAACATTTTATCTGCTTTGGATAGCGAAAAGACTACAGTTCTCGCCCTCCTTGATTTGTCTGCAGCATTTTACACAATAGACCATGATATATTACTTCATCGTCTCCAGCTTATATTTGGCATTCACAATACAGCCTTACAGTGGCTCAAGTCCTACTTAGTCAACATGACACAATTTGTATATGCAAATGGAATACACTCCAACTCAGTTGATCTATGTTGTGGTATTGTACAGGGGTCTGTTCTTGGGCCTGCTTGATTCATTCTATACACTCAGAGATATCATAGATCATCACCCAATGTCACACCAATTATACGCTGATGACACCCAAATATACAAGTCTAGCCACCCAACTGAAGTTGATGATACCATCCATGGAGTAGAGCGGTGCATTTCTGATATGAAATCATGAATGACTTGTAACAAGCTGGCCTCACCAATGTGTACACACCAACAAGATACTTACGCTCCTCTTCTGACAATAGTATACTCATTATTCCCACTATAAAAACGACGTCACATGGATAACGTTCTTTTGCATACCAGGGCCCAGCAACGTGGAGCGAATTGCCACTTTAAATTAGACACAACGACACAGTGATCCCTTTCAAGGGTGCTCTTAAAATTCAGCTTTTTCGACTTCAGGAACGAACTTAAAGACATAATAATGTTTCCTACCTTAAATATATTTTTTTAGCATTTTTATTTTTTCTAATTTCATGGTGATTGTTTTGGGGAATTTTTGGGTATTTTGTAGCCATACCATTATAGATGTTGTAAAGCGCTTAGAGCTTCTAAAGATTAGGCGCAATACAAAGTGTTCATTATTATTTGTATTAATACTATTTACTCGCACTGAGATTTGAGGCAGAAAGATTTAAATGACCTTATGTACCTCATAGATGTCACCTTAGCAAAGATACGTCCTTGTCAGTTATATAAACTAATCGGCAAGCCGAATTTCTACAGATATATAAATTCCTATTTAAATTCGTTCATCTATATAGTTCTAAATAGAATTTTCTTAATATGCCTCCACGTGTTCTAGATATGAATTCTTCTTGCTAGTTACGGTCACGAAAAGAAGTTAGAAGTTTCAATAAGGTTAATCCAGTTTGCTAAATCATCTCAAAAGATTTAGCGATGATTATATTTGAGTAAATATTGTTATTATAGCTCTATAACAATGCATGTTTAACTATTTTCACATCCTTTCATATAATTAAGCAAGTAATAAGCACATGGCGATATTAAAAAGGTTATTATAAATAACCAAGTAATCATGGTGTATAAACATTTAACGAACCTATGTACAGTGTGATTCAGTGTGTACAGTGTGTACAGTGTGATTCCTATTCGTAAGACAATTATGTAAGTGCGAAGTTATTAGGAGCGCATGTGTTGTGAGTTTTTGACAATAGAATGAAACTAGTCCTTTATATGTTATTTGTTTACAATGATATTCTTGACATTTACATTATTGTGTTCCTTTACAATTGCAAAATTAATAGATAGGACCCATACCTCTTTCTTAAATATCTCCCCTTACTGGATGCAACGTGTGGTTTATTTAGCAATTGAATATGCGATGGTATTGATATGTCACTGTTTGCCTAAAATTCTGAAGTATTATATTCAATATTATTATTGGCCACTTAGACAAGAACAATAGACTTGTCATGTATCGACAGTTTGTCTACCATGAAACCATTTGTATGCGCAAACAAAATGACAACAACAATAACTTGTTCGTGTGTGTGCACGTGATTTGGAATTTTTACGTAGCTTTAGCAATATTTCGGTCACAGCGCTACGATGTCTGCAGTGCAGCAGTTCATATACTGGAGTATCCTGCCGCAGACATGTAGCGTTATGTCCCATCCAGTCACATTACCCTGACACCAAGCCGACCAGTTCTAACGCTAACATGTTAATGCTGAGCCACAAGCGAGGCAGCTGCAAGTACCATTTTGTTAAAAAGTCTTTGACATGACTCCGCTGGGTTTTAAATCTGCGACCTACCGCATCCGAGACGAACGCGCTAACCTTTTGGACCGCCGGAGCGGTCTTTCAAAAGTTAAACTTCTCTGTGGTAATATTGGTGAGTTTTGTGCTCTTTAAAGAAGCATAAAAGGTAAATTCTATCAGTTTTGTCTTGCTCTGAACCGCTCATTTTCTCCACACAATAAATATGCCTACTTTTAAGAGTTGGGCCTAATACTCAAGAACTATGTAAGAACAAAACAACAGGATAACTACAGCGTAAACTGCCCTCATTGAATAAATTACAAATTCTGATTGACGTGCGTGATAGAGTTGCTGTGATTTACCAAGTTCTTTAGAATAAGCCATATGAAGTATATGCGACATTTTGTTTCTGAGTGAACGTTTCGATGCTTATGAAATACAGTAAAAAGGGAAACTAACCTTGATGTATTTACCACATATTTAAGATGGAACATGTGGAATACAATGGCCGACGTTATAGAAATTCTTTCTTTTACAATAAACAATTCTCGAATGTTCAACACGTGACGACGTTAATGCTAGGAGATGTGCACCAATATACATGTATTCAATCGACCATGCAGGCAACTATGCCAGTAGTGTGATATGTGTTAGATCTATGTGATAGGTGTTGTATCTATGTGATAGGTTAAAAAACAAGGGAGTAGATATTACAGTTATAGGTGTTAACAGTATGTGATAGGTCTTATATATATGTGATAGGTGTTAGATATATGTGATATGTTCCAGCTCTATGATATGTGACAGAGCTATGTGATAGGTGTTAGAGCTATATGATATGTGATAGAGCTATGTGATAGATGTTAGAGCTATATGTTTAGGTGATAAATCTATGTGATAGGTGTTAGAGCTATATTATATGTGATAGAGCTATGAGATAGGTGATAGAGCTATATGATAGATGATAGATCTAAATGATATGCGATCGAGCTATTTGATATGTGATAGAGCTATGTGATATGTGATAGAGCTATGTAATAGCTGTTAGAAATATGTGATAGGTGTTAGATCCATGTGATAGATGTTAGATCTATGTGATAGGTGTTAGATCTATGTGATAGGTGTTAGATATATGTGATATATGTTAGAGCTATGTGATTGGTGAACGAACTATGTGATAGGTGTAAGATCTATATGATAGATGTTAAATCTATGTGATACGTGTTGGTTCTATGTAATAGGTTTAAAAACCAGGGAGTAGATATTACAGTTATAGGTGTTAACATTATGTGATAGGTCTTATATATATGTGATAGGTGTTAGATATATGTGATATGTGTTCGAGCTATATGATATGTGATAGAGCTATGTGATATATGTTAGAGTCATATGATAAATCTATGTGATAGGTGTTAGAGCTATATTCTATGTGGTAGAGCTATGTGATAGGTGATAGAGCTATTTGATAGGTGATAGAGCTAG
The DNA here is from genome assembly GCA_029339505.1 of Unio delphinus. Taxonomy (NCBI): domain Eukaryota; kingdom Metazoa; phylum Mollusca; class Bivalvia; order Unionida; family Unionidae; genus Unio; species Unio delphinus. The sequence goes on from JAQISU010000064.1 coordinate 2,718,951, forward strand.
ATGATATGTGATCGAGCTATTTGATATGTGATAGAGCTATGTAATAGGTATTAGATATATGTGATAGGTGTTAAATCTATGTGATAGGTGTTAGAGCTATGTGATAGGTGTTAGATTTATGTGATAGATGTTAGAGCTATGTAATAGGTGTTAGATCTATATGACAGATGTTAGGTCTATGTGATATGTGATAGAACTATGTGATATGTATTCGATCTATATTATAAGTTTTAGAGCTATGTTATATGTGATACAGCTATGTGATAGGTGTTAGAGCTATGTGATAGGTGTTAGATCTATATGACAGATGGTAGGACTATGTGATATGTGATAGAGCTATGTGATAGGTGATAGAACTATATGATAGATGCTAGATCTATATGACATGTGTTCGAGGTATATGATAGGTGTTAGATATATATGATATGTGTTCGTGCTATATGATAGGTGATAGAGATATGTGATAGGTGATAGAGTTATGTAACAGGTGATATAACTATGTGATAGGTGTTAGATCTATAATATAGGTGTTAGGGCTATGTGATATCTGATAGAGCTATGTGATAGGTGGCAGAACTATATGATAGGTGTTAGATCTATATGACAGATATTAGGACTATGTGATATGTGATGGGTCTATTTACTATGTGATAGGTGTTAGATCTATGTGATAGGTGTTAGAGCTATGTGATAGGTGTTAGATCTACATGATAGGTGTTAGATCTATGTGATAGGTGTTGGATATATGTGATAGATGTTATAGCTGGATGATAGGTGATAGATATATGTGATAGATGTTAGAGCTATGTGATAGGCTTAAAAACAAGGGAGTAGATATACAGTTATAGGTGTTAACATTATGTGATAGGTCTTATATATATGTCATAGGTGTTAGAGCTATATGATATGTGATAGAGCTATGTAATAGTTTTAGTTATATGACAGATGTTAGGTCTATGTGATATGTGGTGGGTCTATTTGATATGTGATAGAGCTGTTTGATAGGTGTTAGATATATGTGGTATGTGTTCGAGTTATATGATAAATGATAGAACTATGTGTTATGTGATAGATCTATGTGATAGGTGTTAGATCCATGTGATAGATGATAGAGCTATGTTATATGTGATAGATCTATGTGATAGGTGTTAGATCCATGTGATAGGTGTTAGATATATGTGATATGTGTTCGAGCTATATGATATCTGATAGAGCTATATGATAGGTGTTCGATCTATGTGATAGGTGTTAGAACTATGTGATTTGTGATAGAGCTATATGATAGGTGTTAGAGCTATATGATAGGTGTTAGAGCTATGTGATAGGTGATAGAGCTATATGATATGTGATCGAGCATTTTGATATGTGATAGAGCTAGGTGATATGTCTTAGAGCTATGTAATAGGTATTAAGGAAGTCGCATAGCAACTGTTCATGCCTATTTATGTCCCAAAAGCCCTTCAAACAGCAATTCGCTTTTTTGTAGGTTGTCTTGCAATCAAGTGTTGCTACACCACTGTATTAGAGGCACGGAAATCATAGAATAATTTAGGCTGTTAGCAGATGAAGAAAAAATAATGACTGAAATAAAAGACGTGCTAGGTATAGTGAGAAGGTATATACCTTTGTGTTGGACTTCAAAATACAATATTATCGTCTTCTAATGTTAAAAACAAATCTGCTTACGCACTTAAATCGTTTCCGTGATCTCATACAAATTACAGTTATATCTTTTATTATCCTCGACACTTAATCCTACATTAATGAGTGCCTGAAATCGTGCCATGAATTGGATTTCATTAGCTTATGAATTCACCCGATGGACAGAGATTCTATCACAGGTCTGAACTTGCGTTGACTACAGATGGCATGTTTCAAATCGTGGGTAATGTCATGCATTTATTGCGCGACCACGGAGGATTCGTAAATAGTGAAAAGTGTCAAATTGAATACTTGACCGCACGAAGGAGATGTCACTGATTTTCAACATCAAACACTTTTTATGCCATTAGCAAATTTTCAAACGATTAAACCACGTTGACATTTTTAAAGCTTGTACATTTTCAACCATATTGTTTTTATAATTAGTGTGACTATGTGTGTATGTGTGTCAGAGAGAGAGAGAGAGAGAGAGAGAGAGAGAGAGAGAGAGAGAGAGAGAGAGAGAGAGAGAGAGAGAGAGAGAGAGAGAGAGAGAGTAAATATTTTACTCTACCACGGTACTGGATTTTGAGCAATAGAATAATACATGTCATTAACCAGGCACTGATCCGTGTCTTGGAGAGAAATCTTTAAACCATGACATGGTGCACTGTCATGAATTTAACTATTTCAGGACGACGTGCCGGTTAATCAGTGATAAGACCTTAGTAGATACTTTAGATTAACAAGTGATTTATTACGATTTGTGGAAAGTTCAATACTGTCCGAAATAGTTAGAGACTAAATAAGTAAAAAAATATTACTGTGGCGTTGCCCGACTCAAAATTAAATTAGAACCATGTGTTATCAAGTAAGTCGGACAAGCCACTGTTTATTGTTGCACATGACCGCAGGCTAACACCATCCCTTACGTAAGTTGCCATAGTTAAGAGAGGAAGCTGACCAAAAGCCCGTCAGAAGTTTATTTAGCACCCTTGGACTGGGATAATGTTTTGTACATCAAGAAGCTGCCAGAAGGAGTGGGCGTGCCTTATCTTCTGGATACGCTGACTGACCGCCAGATTGAATACGTCGAGTGGATAGGGCCCCAGCGCTACCCAATCAGAATCGAGGAAGGGGTGGGACCCTGATTTATTTTAAAATATAATATCTTTAACCGGCCGGCTAGCTTTAGTTTCCGATTACCCGTTAAGGAGGATTGTCTGTAAAGAATTGGAACTCCGTAGCCATACGTTAATTGGCGGGAAACGCTTAGATCCAGAACTCTAAGTATAGCTTCTAAAAAGGTCAGTGAGCTATTTGTTTGATCTTTGCTTTCTGCTACTGCATTTAATTGTAGATCGTTATATATACGTATTATTACTAAAATCGTAGTAGGAATAATTATTTGTGATGTTGATATGTTTGTATATTTGAAGAATGAGTCCTATTTGTAAAGAATCGTATTGCTTGCTAGCCGTCGTAAGAATTAATATTATTATAATTTGCTATGTGGTTATTTTATAGTACAATAGCACATTATCCATGTAATTATAGAAATTGAATGTTATCTTTGAAATGATTTCACTGTGAGAAATTAATATGAATATTTGATTATTTGTGTACGCTTGTGGGAGTGTAGAGTACAGACATACATCTGGTTGTCGTAGTATTATGAGTACAACGAGATTATATATATATATATATATATATATATATATATATATATATATATATATATATATATATATATATATATATATATATATATATATATATATATATATATATATATTAGATATACTTATGTGATATGATGTATGGATATATGATATCGTGCTATTACCCCATTGGTTCCCTGTAAGAGTGTGTGGGAATTTCGATGTGTATGTATGCGTGTCCTAAAACGTAATAGCCTTATCTGATGGTTAATGGATGATTTAGTGTGAGGTGAGATTTGATAAACCATACGTTAACGCCTTGTGATTTTCACAGGAAGCTTCGGGGGACAGACTAGTGAGTGGTCCCAGTGTCTCCGTTATAGACGGAAGGAAGAGAAGGAAGAGGTAAATCTGAAGAGGAAGTTTCGGGGGACAGACCAGGAAAAGTATCCCCAATTGTTGTGATAAAGAAAGGAAGGAAAGTGAAGGGAGGAGAGAAATCGGGAGAGGTGAAATTCAGGAAGAGCGGAAGGATAGGATAATAGATGAGTACAACCAAAGGCCAGGTGGAAAATCGAACTCACACTGAAAATCATAAGATGAAATAGGCTATCACTTAGAGGACAAGTGATTATGTGACATTTAACTTTATAGGTTTCATTAAATTATTATTGTTGAATTTCATCTTCGTGTTATATATATATATATATATATATATATATATATATATATATATATATATATATATATATATATATATATATACTGGGGGCTCAGAGCCGTATACCTATTTGGTCTTTAATCTAAATTTAAATTCACGAGCCAGGTGGAACTTCTATAATATTTTAATTAATATTTTGGAAGTACCCCACCCCAACCTTTCCAGAAGGCTACAGTGGGCGCTTTCGTCCGGGATTTGAATTAGACATACATATTAGTTTAAAGACATAAAGTTTATTTGTTAGGAGTATTAATGAACAGTGTGAAAAAGTTGTGAGTTATTTTCCATCCTGTGTATTTTGAATTTTTATGATTTTCTCATCTTATGTTTGTTATATTTGATATTTACATGCTTTGTAGATCTTTTATTACCTGCAGTAATTGTGAAGCAAATATCGAGCAAATATCTTACCTGAAAGGAATTAGTTGTCGACAGGTAAGTATTTGGCTAGGAAGTTGTAAAATCTGTCGATTGTTAGCAGGGGTGAGACAAGGTATCACTTCGTATTAGTGTATAAACATGGCTACAGAAAGGCAAATGATCAAAGAGTACCGTGCCATGGGGTCGGAAGATCTTGGATACGAGGGAGATCGTCTGGCTGCATTTATCGAAGAAAGAATCAAGGAATGGAAGGCAGAGAAAGCGCTGGCCAAGGAAACAGCGGAGAGAGCAGCAGAGAGAGAAAGAGAGCTGGAGCTAGCCAAGATAGCTGCGGACCAAGAGAAAGCCAGACTCGCCCACACTCTGGAGATGGAAAAGGTGAGAGTTGAAGCTAGGACCAACGGACGGGACGACGCCAGTACCAGCTCTGGAACGACCGGCCGACCATTCATCGACCACCGGATGGTCCAGATCAACATGCCACGCTTCAATGACAGGGAGGAGGCTATTGACGATTTTCTCGTGCAGTTCGAGAAACTCGCACACGCTCATCAGGTCCCTGAACAGCACTGGGCCATTAATGTCTCAGCCTTTTTGCAAGGTGCAGCTCGGGAAGTCTACCACGGCTTAGCTGCAGAAGAGGCTGATGACTACAATGCCCTCAAGAAGGCCCTTCTCTGCCATTATCGGCTGACCGCCGAGACTTACCGGAAACTTTTTCGGGACTCGGCGAAAAAGGTAACCGAGACCCACTCTCAATTCCACAACCGTGTTCGAAGTTTATTTGAGAAGTGGATGAAAATGGCTGAAGTCGAACGTTCGTACGAGGGGCTACGCGAGGTTATACTCAAAGAACATGTTCTGAGTACTTACCGTCGCGAGTTGACAGTCTTCCTAGCAGAGAGGGAGCACCGTACGCTCGAAGAGATCGCTAACATGGCGGAGCGATATGAACAGGCGCACTCGAAGAGTGGAGGTTCCGGGGGCGCGGATCGACCCCGACCCTCTGAGTCGCGTCGTATGGGGGAGGTTGAGCCGGCTGTCCGCAACCGTCAGGGTGACGGGAAGGTCGAAGGGACACCTGCAGGGAGGGATGCCACCTATCGACCTGGACAGGCCTCACCCACGAAACCAGGACTTGCAATTCGGCGAGGGCCACCGACGTGTTTTAACTGCAAGCGCCTGGGGCATGTTGCCAGGGACTGCCCCAAGTTCAGGCCGACCCAGGTGAATGTCGTTGCTAGGAAGGAGTGCGTGCCGGAAGCGAGTCGCAACCCAGCCAACCTTGCGGCCGCAACTGTCAACGGAGAAGGTGTCACCATCTTGTATGACACCGGGTGTAGCGCCCCAGTACTTGTCGACAAGAAATACGTCAAGCCTGAGAATTATACCGGGGAGGTAATTGAAGTTCAGTACGCGAACAGAGCGCGTGAATCATTGCCAGTGGCTGTCATTGACCTCGATTCACAGTACGTGAAGGGGAAAATTGAAGCTGCGTGCTTGGATGGACTATCACATGACGTCATACTGGGATGCCGTTATGTGCTACCCCAGCCGAACCCCGAAACCTGCACACCGATGCCAGTGAGGGCTGTAGAGACCAGGTCCAAGAGCCGACAGACGAAAGCGAAGCCGATCCAAGTTACAGCGACACCGGTGAGTAATGTACTTCCAGCCGAGTTGAGGAAGTTCCAACAGGGAAACGCAACTCTGGCGCAGTTGCACAAACACGCTGAAGCGGGAACAGAAAGAGAGACCGTCAGCGATTTTGTTGTCACCACGGTAGTGACACGAGGAACACCTAATTTGCCTATTTTACCATCAAGGGTCATGTCCGACTCCGAAAACCAACCGGAGAGGTCGGTAAAGGCTGGAAAGAAAGTAATAGCGACGAAGGTCACCGGTACAGTAAAATGGTTCAACGTAAAAAGCGGATATGGCTTTATCAATAGGGATGACACCAAGGAAGATGTGTTTATCCACCAAACAGCCATTATCAAGAACAACCCCAGGAAATATCTTCGAAATGTTGGGGATGGTGAGACTGTAGAATTTGACGTAGTGGAGGGGGAAAAGGGCAACGAAGCTGCTAACGTCACTGGACCTGGTGGAACCAATGTCCAGGGTAGCAAATATGCTGCAGAACGGCGTAGTTATCGTAGATTCTACAGGAGGAGACCAGTCCAACAGTACCAGGAGGAGGAACCTGAAGAGCAACGCCAGTTTAGTGGTCCACCTAGACGCAGGCTATATTTTCGTCGCTACTATGATGGCTATGCAAGACCTTATTTCCGCAGTTACTATCAGGGTCCACGCAATTACTTTGGCATACCACCTGCTGGTGATGGACAGGGATTCCGTGGACGAGGGCGTGACAGAGGTAGAGGGCGCGGAAGTGGAGAATACCGTCATAAGGGTACAGAGAACGTAGGCGCTGATTTCATGAGCAGAAGCGCTGAAATTTAATAATCACTCTGTATATATATATTCATGTTTTATTCGTGTAGTGCCACGATGATTTTGTTTTATTCGTGTAGTGTCACGATGATTTTAGTTTTAATCGTATTGTAAAGCCTTTGCATTTGGAGTAATTTTGAGGGAATAAAATCCCGATTTTATTCTCAAGCGTGGGGGAATGTGGCGTTGCCCGACTCAAAATTAAATTAGAACCATGTGTTATCAAGTAAGTCGGACAAGCCACTGTTTATTGTTGCACATGACCGCAGGTTAACACCATCCCTTACGTAAGTTGCCATAGTTAAGAGAGGAAGCTGACCAAAAGCCCGTCAGAAGTTTAATTAGCACCCTTGGACTGGGATAATGTTTTGTACATCAAGAAGCTGCCAGAAGGAGTGGGCGTGCCTTATCTTCTGGATACGCTGACTGACCGCCAGATTGAATACGTCGAGTGGATAGGGCCCCAGCGCTACCCAATCAGAATCGAGGAAGGGGTGGGACCCTGATTTATTTTAAAATATAATATCTTTAACCGGTCGGCTAGCTTTAGTTTCCGATTACCCGTTAAGGAGGATTGTCTGTAAAGAATTGGAACTCCGTAGCCATACGTTAATTGGCGGGAAACGCTTAGATCCAGAACTCTAAGTATAGCTTCTAAAAAGGTCAGTGAGCTATTTGTTTGATCTTTGCTTTCTGCTACTGCATTTAATTGTATATCGTTATATATACGTATTATTACTAAAATCGTAGTAGGAATAATTATTTGTGATGTTGATATGTTTGTATATTTGAAGAATGAGTCCTATTTGTAAAGAATCGTATTGCTTGCTAGCCGTCGTAAGAATTAATATTATTATAATTTGCTATGTGGTTATTTTATAGTACAATAGCACATTATCCATGTAATTATAGAAATTGAATGTTATCTTTGAAATGATTTCACTGTGAGAAATTAATATGAATATTTGATTATTTGTGTACGCTTGTGGGAGTGTAGAGTACAGACATACATCTGGTTGTCGTAGTATTATGAGTACAACGAGATTATATATATATATATATATATATATATATATATATATATATATATATATATATATATATATATATATATATATATATTAGATATACTTATGTGATATGATGTATGGATATATGATATCGTGCTATTACCCCATTGGTTCCCTGTAAGAGTGTGTGGGAATTTCGATGTGTATGTATGCGTGTCCTAAAACGTAATAGCCTTATCTGATGGTTAATGGATGATTTAGTGTGAGGTGAGATTTGATAAACCATACGTTAACGCCTTGTGATTTTCACAGGAAGCTTCGGGGGACAGACTAGTGAGTGGTCCCAGTGTCTCCGTTATAGACGGAAGGAAGAGAAGGAAGAGGTAAATCTGAAGAGGAAGTTTCGGGCGACAGACCAGGAAAAGTATCCCCAATTGTTGTGATAAAGAAAGGAAGGAAAGTGAAGGGAGGAGAGAAATCGGGAGAGGTGAAATTCAGGAAGAGCGGAAGGATAGGATAATAGATGAGTACAACCAAAGGCCAGGTGGAAAATCGAACTCACACTGAAAATCATAAGATGAAATAGGCTATCACTTAGAGGACAAGTGATTATGTGACATTTAACTTTATAGGTTTCATTAAATTGTTATTGTTGAATTTCATCTTCGTGTTATATATATATATATATATATATAACTGGGGGCTCAGAGCCGTATACCTATTTGGTCTTTAATCTAAATTTAAATTCACGAGCCAGGTGGAACTTCTATAATATTTTAATTAATATTTTGGAAGTACCCCACCCCAACCTTTCCAGAACGCTACAATTACCCAACTCCTAATGAATGGGGAAATGTTTCAAGTATGTCTTGTGACAGAGACATGTGTGTGTTAAATATGTCTCTGATTGTTTCTCTTTGCAAATAGTAATTTTTGTTGTTGAGAACTCAACATTTTAGAACCTAAACAAACAATAATATACACATCATCACATGTAATATCCGTGTGATTTGTAGAAGATAATGCGGTATGTATTGCTAACTAAGATAACGTGGTGTGCGTGCGTTAAGAAAATTCATTATTTAAAAACAAAACAACAGAAGGACACCTTCAGTATGGGCATGCATTTGAGCATAAGGCTGTCTGTAAGGCTGTCTGTAAGGCTGTACTCCGATAATGTATTGGCTATCTGATGCGCTATAGCGTCGAGACTCTTCTGGACTGGATAAGGGGTATCAGACATTAATTTCAACACATAATTCATGGACTCCAACCAGCCAAAGCAAATCATGTTATCACCTACACGTGGTGTACGGAATTGTTTGTTGTTGTTGATTGGGGGGGAGGGGGGGGGGGGGCTTTTGCGGTTCGAGATTATTTCAGGTTTATTAGACTTGTATGTGTTTCTTTAAATTTGTGTATACAAATAAATTATTTAAATAAGCATGTGGTGTTTCTGACTTCAGATTATTTTTATGATAAACGTTAGTAATATGTATATCATATGGTCTCACAGATTGGAATGGCATATTCTGTGTTGTCTCGTTCACAGATTGGAATGGCATATTCTGTGTTGTCTCGTTCACAGATTGGAATGGCATATTCTGTGTTGTCTCGTTCACAGATTGGAATGGCATATTCTGTGTTGTCTCGTTCTCTTGCCGGGCTTATATTGCGTATATGACAATTTTCGAAATTGGAATAGATCGACCAAATTGTAAACTTTGAACACCTAATTTAGAAAAAAGTAATAACGCCAAATACAATTACTTTATACTATTGGCATTAATTCCTCTCTAGAAGATATCTATCAGCAAAGTTTATGAGTTTACTACAATTTAATATTTTATAAGATTTCGTGCACTTTTTTGTACGGAAGATACTTACAGATATACGGGTAATCGAGCACTGCGTAGCACGAGGTCATGTGAAGTCACTGAGACGTCTAAGCAGAAAGTAGAAAAAAAAGACAAATATACTTTGTATGCAAACATTCATAGGCATTCGTTATAACTACTGTTATACGCTCTGTGCCCACTTATGACATTGAGTCAAGGTCACAGTTAGTACAGTGAAGAATTGACAACATTTCATTTGATTATATTTCCTAAGCCTTTTATGGACTTTGTTCATACATGGCATGAATTGCTATAAATCCGAGATATATCATTCTGCAACACGCTCGCACGAAATATTGGTCTAGGAGTCAATGTTCAAGTCACATAAAACAAATAATCCGCGTTAACGTGTTAGTTAAACTTGCCTTGTTTGCCAGATGTATTTGAGAATAAATATGAATCATCACGAAACTAGATTATTCCTATTGCTACTTATATTCTAGTCCTTTTAACATTTGGGTCAATGTCACAGTCCTAAATGTATGTGGGACCAAATTTTGACTCCAGATTATCTTTCATTTGTGCACTTTTGCTGCATACGTTTGACAGCCAAATATACAAATCAAGCCACCCAACTGAAGTCGATGCTACCATCCAGTAGAGAGGTGCATTTCTGATGTAAAATCATGGATGACATGTAACAAGCTGTAGATGAATGATGATAAACCTGAGGCCATTGTGATCACAACACAAAGGCTTTCTCGTTCACATCATTTACTTTAAACAATACATACATGTATCAGAAACACCAACACTAAATCCACACATTCAGTACGAAACCTAGGTGTTACTCTGGACAGTACTCTCAGTATGTCATGCACATATGCAAGGCTGCATATCTTGAGCTGAGATGCATCAGATTCATTGCATATATATTTCAGTTAATGCCACTAAAACACTTGTGTGTTAATTAGTACCTTCAAGACTGGACTATTGTAAGTCATTACAGGGAAAACTGTGTACCTTATTCTCGTATCATTTGTTATTGTGGGTAAAATAGATTTGTTCTGTCAAGGTAGATGAATGATTTTTTACTCTTGATGGAATATTGATTACCGTAAAGGTCGTGCAGTTATATAACATGAATCAATTTCGTGTTATATCGCACGTGCAATCAATATTAAAGTCTCTCATCATCCTTGTTTGACTGTTTGAAGCTAAAACGATCTCTAGCTCGCGTACAAATTGATCAGTTCATGATGACAGAGTGTTTGGAGTTCGCTAAGGATAGCAGATAAAATTATATCTGCATTGATGAAACCTAATTCAATATATAATAATTATACAGTGGTTATTTTGAATTCAGTTCTTCTTCTTTAGGTTATATTCTTTAACATTGTCTTTCCAATGAAAAAAGAGTCAGCACAGTAAGGGCATTACAGTCATTAAATCCAGTTATTTCAACTTTGAATTCATTTGAGATTGTTAAGTCTTATTCCATTTTTAGCCATAATTGTGGCAGCGATATCAAGTTAGTTACTTATTCCTTATTCTCGATTCAATAAGGAATAAGTTACCAGTTACTTATTCCCGATTCAACCAATTTTACATACATTTTGATACTTATTCCTTATTCACATCCAGTGAACTATGTATTCCTTATTCGCAATTCAGTTTGTAATTGTTTACCATTTAGTTACCGATGAAAGCTCTTCTGGGCTTGCATATTTGTTGTTATTCTAACCCAGCTGGAGAAATAGGAGCGTTCGTTTGGTTACAGCCGTATTAAGCAAGGCCTAATAAAAAAAGATCACGGACTATGTTTAGGAAGAGATTATGATGTTGATAGTTATACATGTTTAGTAATTTGAGATCTAATTAGTTAGTTGTGTTAGGTGTTTGGGTCGTGTCTTGTGTTGCATCGCGTGAAGTAATACTATTCGGATTCGCAAAGCTTACTAAGGACTCAAGGAAACGTGAAAACACAACCAAGAAAACAACATACTAATGTGACATTGGAGATTTCTCTTGTTTGGTCATAATTTATTTAGAGGAGAATTATTTGAAGTATTTTCGAGTTAAGGAGGCTTTTACTGACATCGACTGCTGTCTTGAAGTCCTTGCAACTGGGGAAAAAAGCATATGGGAAGGGGTTTGAAAACACGCTCAGTTTCGATCAAATATATCAACACTTTGAATTAAACCCGTCCCTAGAATATTTTAATTTCAGCGTCTCGTGGTTAGTTTATATTCAGGGAGCTGTTCCACCAGAAGCGAAAGTTATCAAAAACAATAATTCTTCAGGCCGAAATCTAGAAATTCTGGCTATTTAAAAGGGTGAGGTGCAGTACAGCACATGCCTCAAGAAGATTATATCTTGCATATACAGGTGGTCCATTACGTCCCCTCTGTATACTATCTTGACATGATATCTCCATGGATATTTTATCTCTAGGAAGTAGGTTCCACCAACGAAAGAGGTCCTGACGTATCGGGTATGAAAAACACGCCAATGCTACTAAACAGTATCAATAGTTTGTACTCATGGGAACCTTACTTAGAGAATTTTGATTTCATCGCGTCTTACGCTGTGTCGAACTAAGACCCATTGCTAACAATAGAGAAAGTTTAAAGAAAATTCGTCGAGCCCATTTCGAGAAACGTCTGACTAAAGAAAGAACCTTGAGCAGATATCATGCCGTAAGATTATAAGCAACAATAAGGTTGGACAGACTAAGTTTTTCAAACAAACTAAGGCCTCTACAGCAAGAAGAGTGAATAGATCAAATTTTCATATAAAATTAAGCCTCTATGAACATACCAAAACGCTGTAGAGGTCTTAGTTTGTTTTGATAAACTTGGTCTGTCTACGTCTCTTGCTTAGCGAAAGAAGGGTGGACAGACCGAAACTATTTCTGGTAGACGAGACTAGAGAGAGAGAGAAGGTTTTCACACAAAAATAAGGCCTCTACGGAGAGAGAGAGTAAATAGACCAAGTTTTTAAACCTCTACGGAGACAAACTATTTCATACAAAATGAAACTGTTATGGTTTTAAATGAAGTTTCTTTTAGGTAAAAGTCTTTAAGATGAAAATCCTTTAGGATTTCACATACAACTCATTTTGTAAAGTCTCATTCCTTAAGTCAATCAAATTATTGGACTGGTCAGTGAGTTGAAAATTAATTCTCGTTAATGAATTTTTATGACATCGCGTAGACACTGGATTTCTTGGCTCTTCTATTATTAAAAATCCGGGTGGAGCTGTCGGCGCAAACGAATATAAAATATATCCAGCTGGGCTTGATTTGATCTTTCGAAATTTATTTGGTAACTTCCATCAATAGCATCACATACTAGATTTATTGCAATCACCGAGGATATGCCTACCTGTCCCGTCTGGGTCATTATTATGTTTGAGGATAGTTGTCTGTGGTTGTGTTATATTTTCCATGCGGCGAGTATTTGTGGGAAATACTCATCTATGACTTCACTGTCGGATTTTTTTAAAATTGTTCTACATTATACTAAGGAAACTTAAATATACATGTATATATATATATATATGTTGTCCATTGCGTCCCCTCTGTATACTCTTAACATGAATGACATTTTATCTCTAGGAAATAGGGTTCATCTACGTAATAAGTGCTGATGAATTTCGTGGCGACGAAACAGCCAAAAATGGGCGCCTTGGGGAGTTGGGGGGGGGGTGTCGATGTTTATCAGGGTTATATTGAAAATAAATGCAGAGATCATATTTGTAGGTCTTCCTGGTCGTATTGAATCTGTTTCACCTGGATCATGGAATATTCGTTTTTTAACTATCAACACTTCGTATCG